>OZ005741.1:189720942-190320942 GCA_963930735.1 Dioctria linearis | reverse complement strand
TTGCCGTGGTGCTGTCCGGCTTAAGCACAGCGTGATGTGGTAGAAAATAGTGGGGACCCTTAACATTGTTGATGTCGATTTCGCGCATGAGTCCGAGACTTATATACTCATTCCTGAAGTTTTTGTATTGTATGGCCAATTCAGAGTTTTTCGACAATCGTCGGTGCATTGCCAGAAATCGTCGGAGTGCGATGTCTTTGGATACGCCAAGCTTATGTGGATCATGAAGAAATGGTAGATTAACCACAAATCGCCTAGTCTAATCTCTTCTTACTGTTTGCGAAAAGTGAGATTCGCATTTTTCTTGTTCTGTTGTGAGTCTTTGGGAAGGTGTTGTTGCCTCTTCTAGTATCCAAAATTTTTCAACCTGAGCCTCTAAATTGGTTTCCTCAATGGTCGAGACACCACATATTCTGCTTTGATGTGAGGTTCTGGGTGTGCTTCCTGCGACAATCCAACTAAAAATAGTGTTTTGTAGCGTGGGTAAGTTAGTTCCAAGCCGTATTTGTCCAATTGAAATTAATTGGTAATAAATTTCAGCACCTAAGAGCAGGTCTATCCGATCTGGTTTGTTAAATCCTGGATGGGCCAATTTTATGTTTGTTGGAATTGGCCAGGATTGAATGTTCAGTTTATATGCTGGCTGTTGAGCAGTCATTTGAGGAAGGATAAAGGCTTCTATGTGTGCTGAGAAGTCATTGATTCGAGACTGTACTCGGATGTTTATTCTGTGTTGAATAAGTTGCTTGACCTCCCCAATATCTTGAATATGCAGCGAATCTTTCTTCTCTGTAAGCTTAGCTTCTTGACCAACCTTTCGGTGATGAAATTTAATTGTGATCCGGAATCGAGGATCGCTCTACAGTTCACGGCATCTCCCTTGTAGTCTAGGACCTCGATGAGTACAGTGCCTAATATGACATAATTTCTTTGCGACTGTCTTGCCTCTGCTGACAATATTACTGAATTGGTTCTTGTAGTAGTGTGACTCGTGCTGGCTGTGCGTTAGACGAACTGACCTTATTTGATGTTAGGTGAGTTGTGTTGTGTTTTCGCATACACTTAGCACAGCCTCTTGATGGACAATCTATTGCCAAATAAGTGCTCTTGAGACAATTGGTACAAACTTTCAATTGATGAGCAGTCTTAAAACGTTCTGAAGGCTCTAGCTCGAGAAATTTTTGGCAGGCGAATAACCCATGATTTTTGTGACAAAGTTTACATAGTAAGGTCTGACTCTTCATGTTTGAACTCACTAACGCAGATGATCTGCTGAACGCTCTTAGCTCAGTTTTATGTCTTCCTAAGGTTTCTAGAGGCTGAAATCCTTGCTCCAAAAATTTTAAGAATTCCGCCATAGATTGAAGTTCTCTGGGAGCTTGTAGTCCCTGCTCATATAAAGTATGAGTAGGTTTGTCCAATTTCTTAATAAGCAAGTGTAAAAGAATTGGATCCCAAGCAGTCGCCACTATTCCAAGATTATTAAGTGCCATTAAACATTCCTTCGTTGTGTCGTGAAGTTTCTTTACTGCTGTGGCTGATTCTGACACTATGGTTGGCTGGGTTACTAATCTGTCCAGCAGAGCTGTCGTTACCAGCCTCTTGTTATTGTAGCGCTGATTTAAAATTCCCATGCGGCTACATAATTTTCTTCGGACACTGATAAATATCTAATTAGTAATTCAGCCTAGCCAGTTATGTTCGTTTTAAGAAACCACATTTTTTGAGAATTCCCAATAGGTTGCTCATGCACCATTTGTGTAAACAGATCATGGAACTGTGTCCATTTCAAATACTCTCCATCGAATTTTGGTAGTGCTATCTTGGGTAGCTTCATTTGTGGTGTGGATATTGTGCTGCTTTGATTAGCATTCTCCATTGAGAGTTCATCGGATTTTTTAAATAACTGAATGGTGATATCTTGCGTAAAATCCTCCCATCTTGCAATATTCTTCATCACTGTATGAAGTCATATCTTCGGCTGTCTCCCAAATTTGTTCGTTGATTGCCTTTACTTGCGACCAATACTCGTTGATTGCATTGATTTTGATATACAATACTGCTTACTCTGTCCTTCAAGATGAATGTTTGAAAGTACTCGCATCGACAGTGTCATTATTCCCTTCTGTCGTCTATGTAAACCTATAATACCCTAAGCGAATTTATATCGGGCTGTATACTTGTCAGCTTGAGTTTGATGTTGGTAGTTTACTTTAGTATGGGTGCCTGTGGCATGTTGAGCTGGGCTACTTGGTGGCTTGGTGACAGAGAGCGGCGTGGTAACATTCAAGTCGTGGGTGGATATGTGCAGCTCTGTTTTCATGTGAATACGAAATGTTGTGAAATTCCCTAGCGAATTATTATAATTGGTATAAGTAATATTTCAAGTTAACCCAAAATATTTTTGTTCATGCCAATATATTCTAGAAGGTTAATTGCAGGTATAATTAATATTATGTTTAACAAACATTTCGAGGAAGTTGTAGATATCAGCATGACGTCACCTTAGGTTTGCTGTTATCAAGTGCTGCGCCTACGAATTTGTAGATATCAACATGATGTCACCTTAATTTTGCTGTTTTCTTGCTTGAAGATTTCTTAGCGAGGAAGTTGTAGATATTAGGATAATATCACCTTGGCTTTACTGTTTTCAAGCGCTGTACTTAAATTTAGGCTTTTATAGGATGGGTGTGCAAGTGTTGACGAAAATAAAATGTAGCGACTAAAATTAGGCTTTTACAGGCGGGGTTTATAATTTACTTGAAGTTTTCTTAGCAGGTATATTAAATTATTATTGAGTCTAGGGGATGTGTGTATTTAAAAGTTTAAATTGACATAGATAAGTAATGCAAATTAGTTAAAGCCTAAATGTTTGCTCTTCAGGTGTTATGTTCTAATTTGGTTCCTTGAATAAACAAATTCACACAACCGAGTAAAGTAAACAACTTAGTTATCAATAATGTACACAAATTCACACAGCAGCTAAGCAGTAAAGTAATCAAATTCGCACAGCAGCCGAGTAAAGCAAACAAATTGAGCGATTTTTGTTTTTTAATGTAAGATTCCCATTTTCTGATAATAATCTGTAGGATATGATGTCTTAAGGCCGCTACACATGCTCAAGTAAATCATACAATGAAAACTGATGAAACTATTGTGTACAAGCAAGCCTGACCAGGGGACGGATTCACTAACTCGGAGAGTTTGGGAGTTTGGGAGATGAGAATTTTCGTTTTCCCCGGTTAAAACTACCTAACTCTCCATTCGAGATTCTCTAACATACTTGAGGAGTTAAAGAAAACGTGGGAAGTATCGAAATATTGAAAGAACGGAAAGTTCTGTGTGCGAGGGTCGCAGAGCATTGCGGTTTTTTCCTATGGATTTAGGGTCTAGAGTACAAAAATATAGGTGAACAATTTCTTAGGGAGGGGCTTTTGGGGATGGGGGGTCGTACCACCCTCATTAGGGGTTGTCCAAAATACGTCATGTTTGGTATCAAATTAAAGAGGGAGAAACGGGTAATCGAGTGACGTAGTTTTTTCTTTGATCATTTTAACTTCATAACTGACTTTTTACAGCCAAAGGACGGATTTTTTGCACGTGGGTCATATACACCCCAGTTCCTATATTTTGCATATATTTTTTTCCGTTCTTTCTTTCACATCCATTAGTGCTCTGGTATGAACATTTTTCTCATAGAAAGTGAATTTCCACGACTTACCAGTTCTTCATAATGATGAGTTGAGTTTTTGTACCAGAAAACGGCCTTTTTTTCATCTTAAGAAGGACTGAATCACTTCTTTTGCAGTTATCTCCAAAACTATTTACCGGAGTCAAAAAACTTATTACATATCTAATTAGAGGACAAAATGTAGATGCCATTTCATCCTACATACAAGCTTTAACGTGCATATTTAAAATTGTTATAGCATCTCTTTTGTACTGGAAGACGACCAAATTAATTGACCATATTCGCGTGAATTACAATTTTTAGCGGGTACCTTGAGACACAAAAAGGATTTCCATAATTTGTTTTTGTAAACATAGCCAGGATATGTACTGAATCCATAAATCAATTTGAAAATCCTAGGTGCATTGGTACCTTCACAAAGTACAATAATAGCAGATAATACTGTTAGTTGAGAAATATTTTTCTTACTTCTCCACAACTAACACAGCCGAGAGTTTTGCCGAGTTGAGTAGAGAGTTTGGTAAATCTCAATACAAATTCCACGAGTTACAGAATTCCGAGTGGAGAGTTAAGTGGCAAAAGAACTCTCATCTCCACAACTCCACAACTCTCCGAGTTAGTGAATCCGGCCCCAGTTGGCTATAGGAATGAATTAAAGTTTGAACAAAATAAATTCGTTGCGAGTGGAGTGAAAAGTTAACATCTGATTTTGTCTAGTTCAATTCCATAGCAAAGTCATAAGTTTTGCTTATACGCAATAGTTTCGGCCGATTCCACTCATTCTCTCTCTACTCAATGCTCATGCATATCAACAAGGGACTGGGCCATACACAAGTCGCAAGATTTGCTTGAGCGTGTGTAGCGGGCGTTAGATGAGTAGTGGAAGGTATAATTGAAAATTCCTTTTCCTGAAAAAAAACAATAACAACAACTATAACGTAAGCTGTGGATTAAAAATCTTTTATAAACAAAAGTGATCATGCTATGATATTCGATATCTAAAAACAGATCATGGCTGCTTGGGATGGTAAGAAATATGAAGTAATTGTTCTGCCCAATGAGAACACTCAAAAGAAAATATCAATAATGATGTGGACTGTAAATAATTCCGGGGAATATTTTATAGTCAGTGGTTTATTGGACGCACGTAAAACTTAAGTACAAAATTACAACTATGTATAACTAAAATTAGCAGAATTCAATTTCACGACACTTAAGAACTAAACTTCAATAGATTTAATAAAGTCGCTTACTCACTACACAATAATAATTTTAATTTCAATACAATACTGTCAAAGTTGAGACAACTTTGACCAATGGCATTATATATGTATATATATATAAATATATTAATCAATATGAACTATAATATATGATTAATCAAAAACTGTACTCACCAGTATAAAACTATGGAATCGATTTTATGGCGTTGGTAATTAAATAATTAGTGATTATCTTGTTCTAGTCGTTCCCCGGAATAAGATACTTTACTTCAGTCGAGACCCAAAGCAAAGATGTAATTTGGTTAGTAGAATTCTTGTTCTAGTCGTTCCCCGGAACAGGATACTTTACTTCAGTCGAGACCCAAAGCAAAGTTGTATTAGTAGTGTTTATTCTAGTCGGTACCCAGCACAAATATCTTTATCTCAGTCGAGACCCAAGATAAAGGTTTGAGATAAGTGATTCAAGTTGGCCTGCGACTTATATTGCCTCTGAATTGCGCACGGCTCCAACAAATTATTTTACATTGCGCATAGTAACCAAAGTACGTTGACCTCAGCAGCTGTGCGTAGGTAGCAACAGAAAAGTTCGTTGACCTTAGCAGCTGTGCGTAGGTCAGAAGAGTACATTGACCCTAGGAGCTGTGCAACGCAACTGGAATTTTGAGCGTTTCTCGTTGCCGTTCCTAATATTTCCTAGCTAAAGTTATTAAGATTATAATTATACAATAAGTTACCTATTAAAATATTGCCAATTTGCTATTTTAAAGATACATTTAAATGCACAGATTACTTAATCTAATTCCATTTGATTCGCGCACTGTTATCGAAGACAAGTTACTTTCCTCTTATTGGGTTGTGTCCCGGATTTGTTTATGTGGAATGTAGCCATGGGGTGTTGATTGTTATCCCCACTAAAAACTGCCTTATCGAGGTGCTTGTAGGTAGGTATACATCGTTTCGTTCCCGACCTATTTTCAATGATTAGAAAAACTTGGAATTAGAAACTTTTAAACTATTTTAGTTCCAGGTGGCTATTTAATGTTGGTTTGAACAGTAATGGAAATTAAAGCCTTATCAGAAAATTTTCAATGTAGGGGTGTGTCTGTGTATATTGAAAAGTCTTAGGTTTTATGAAAAATTGTTTTTTATTTTCAATAAAATTTCTTTTTGGGTGGGTTAAATTTCAAGCTTTGATGAGCAGTGATATTAATGTGGGATGATAATAATATAGTATGATATGTTGACTTAGATGAGTAGTGAAAGTTGTATGGGTTCAGTAGAAGACAGTTCCTCCAATTTTTGGTGATAAGGTGTAATGGCATGTGTTGCCATACGAAATCTTTCTAGAGTACCTTGTTAGCGTAGCCGCAAAGTGATTTTAGCAACCACATCTGAAAAAATCAATGATGATGATAAAAGTAATAACAGATATAATTTCTGTTGAATTAAAAATCTTTCACGCCTTGTATCGAAACAAAATACAAAACATAACGCTAGATTGTATATATGCGATAGATGTTTGTTCCATTTTAATTCCGCCGAAAAATTAAAATCACAATCCGTAAATATGAGAAACACAAAATTGAAAGCGAATTAAAAAAGCCCAACCATATAACCAAAATAATTGGTGCCCTCAGGGTCATTGGGTGGATATGCGGCAATGCAGCTGAAGGCCTATGATCTGCGACTTCACAAACATAATCGTGAGTGGTGTAAGGGTCCCTTCAGGACTGGATGTGTGCTGGCTCGTTTTTTTGTGTAGGCACACAATTTTTGTATATAGCCGGTGACAGCGGCAAGTTTTCGTGGAACCCCCGCCCCCCTCCCGCACTCTCCGCCAATAGCTGAGGCGAACTAGCGTGCCGTCCTGCACTTCAGCGCTGTCCACCGAGTGTTCTGTCAGCTCATTCTGGCAGTCTGGACTTCACGTCCAAGTTCCATCACTCTCAATATAGTTCCATAACACCAGCCAATGACCAAATACCTTAAAAAGAACGTTAGATTAAACCTCAATGACCCCAATTATATAAATTCATTTGAAAAACTTAATAAAATTATAACAGAAGCCCCTATATTAAAATACCCTGACTTCAGTAGAAGGTTTAAATTAGTAACGGATGCCAGTACCTTTGCAATTGGAGCCATTTCATATTTATTTCATATTTCATATTTATTTACTCATATAATTGGTTTGTACAACAATCTTTTATATATGTACAATATTAGACATATCCAATTGCATATTACAGAATAGAAGTTATCACAAAAGGAAAGCGAGACAAATGAGAAAAAAAAATAAAAAAAAAATTGAGGTTCAAATTCAAATTTACTTAACTAACCTAACCTATATATCAACTACTGTATATATAACTGCTGTCATTCTCCAGCAAGATAATAATCCAATCTGCTACGCCTGCAGAACTTTAAATGAACATGAACGCAATTATACAATCTCCGAAAAAGACCTTCTGGCTATTGTTTCGTCCACAAATTATTTTAGACCCTATCTCTATGGTGTAAATTTCGAAGTGCTAACAGATCATCAACCTCTTAAGTGGCTATATACAAAAACCAGATGTTAATACAAGGCCTTATAGATGGTTATTAAAATTGGGGGAGTACAACATTAATTTGGATTACATAAAAGGGAAGGAAAACAGGCTTGCCGACTTCCTTAGCCGAATAAACTCAGATACAAATGAAATAAACGTAGTTGAGACAAATAATTCAAGTAACGACACTGAGGAAGAAATGGAAAATTCCGAAGAACTTACCGAGGTTTCCGTAGAAAATAACATATATCTTGAAAGTATTAGAACAATACATTCACAGGAGAAAAATCTTAATAATCACATTCCCATACTTGATACAGTGGGTAATCGATTTAAAACTCAAATTATATTAGTCAACAAAAAGGAAAAGGAATTAGAAATAAAGCATAAAAATAGGAAAATATATATTGACTCAGATGATTTGGATAACAACTTATCAGACATCTTAAGAAGATACATAAAGCCGGAAAAACAGGCATATACACAGAATTGAGCGATAATGATAAAATAAACTACAGCAAAAGATTGTAGAATTATTTGACGTCATTCAAAGCATAAGATTTGTCAAATGTGTACATTATTTTAAAGACATGGACAGCGAAGACGAAACATATAGACAAATCCAAAAATATCACAAATACGAGACAGGACGCAGAGGAATTAATGAAAACTACGAAGGATTAAAGAAGCTTATTTACTTCCCCAACCTCAAGACTCTAATAGAAAATACATTAATAACTGCGACACATGTAATAGAGTTAAATACGATAGGAATCCCATTAAACGAAAATTCGAGGTAACTGAAACCCCAAAGCCATTAAGGAAATCGTACATATGGACACTTATACTAATTTCAAAGCTAACTTTCTTACATTTATAGATAAATTTTCCAAATTCGCGACAGCTTACTACCTTGAAGATAGAAACAATCAGACAATTATAGAAAAATTTATAGAATACAAAGCACAAAGAGGAAAATTCCGACAATGAATTTAGAAGTATTAATATAAAATATTATCTTAAAAATGAGAATATTGACTTTCACTTAGTCAAACCCAATAACCACACTGGGAATTCCTATGTAGAACGTTTACACAACACCCTAAGTGAAAAAATAAAACTTTATTGATTGAGGGTAAACAACTCAACATCAAAGAAAAAAAGTGTAAGGCTATTGAGTGGTACAACAATACTTACCATTCAATTACTAAAGAAAAACCAATAAATATTCAAGAAAGAAATTGCGAAAAAAAAATATATACAATAATCTTTGCAAGGAAAAGGCTAGGCATATTAATAAGCGAAATGTTAAAAGGGAGGAATATTCTGAAGATAGGATAGAAGGTTACATAAAAAAATTATAAAAGTGTTACACAAACAAGAACCCAAATTCATCAAAACAACTAGATAATATATGTACATGTCTCAAATATTAAAAGAAAGAACACATTTTCAGGGCGACTGGATCGTCAAAGCTTTTCAAATACTATGGATGTGCACAATAATCCAGGACAATTTATGTATGACAATATTTAATAAGTCCTAAAGAAATCCAAAGCATTATAGATAGTTTAGAGATAAATATAAGACAGGCAAATCTAAAAGAAAAATCTTTAACCCTCGAGTACCAGTTGAACCACATTCGCAATAAAATTCATACATTAATCCCACATAGGCCAAAACGTGGCTTGTTCAATTTCATAGGTACAGCATTTAAATGGATTTATGGTACGATGGACTACGATGATAGGCAAGAAATCGAACGACATCTTAAGGTCATCGACATAAATAACCACAACGTTATAAATACTCTCAATGCCCAAATCAATCAAAACTTCAATGAAACCTTCACAAAGCTAAAAGATGTCATGGAAAAGGATAGGCTGATGATTTCAGAGAGGCTAGACAAACTAGAGGGACTTGCACTTTGCACAGACTTTGCACTAAAACTAAAAATACTACAGGACAATATTGAACATATACAAAATAACATAGCGTCAGCAAGATTAGGCATCGTTCATAGTAACATATTAACAGACGAGGAAATTATGGAATATAACATTGACTTCCAAAAACTGCAAAATATTAAATTAGATACCGCAATATATAGCCAAGATAATAATTTGTGATTAGAATACCCAGAGAAATAGTTTCCTCACAGAAAATAACTGACGACAAAAACGAAGAATTAACGCTTAATATTAAGGAAATTGTAAGGTATGAAAATAAAATTTTTGAAAAATTTAAAAATTTCCAACAATTGTATAATTAAAAAGAATTGTATGAGAGTATACAATAATGCATCCGAAGTCATAGAACTAAGTAGAGGAGTAGTATTAGAAAAATCAAAATAATGCCAATTTCAGCAGTACTTGTGACAAACGTAGAATGATGTTGAAAGGTAATTATTTCTTAAACTTCAATAACTGTTCGATAAAAATTGATAAACGTAATATATATAATAACCAAAAGAAGTTCAAACAAAGCTTTGTAATATCAGACTATCTTGAACAAATTGAAGATTTAAATAAACATTAATCATTTGACAATATAGTTATAACACAAATGGAAAATATAAAAGAAATTAAGGAAATTAAATATCAAAAATAAATGCATTATATTTTTGGAAATAGTTGTATTGTAATAATTATAGGTATTATAATATTTGTCGCAGTTCATACCTGTAAAGATAGAAGACTAAAATTAAAAATCAATAATGTGACTCAGGAGAGTCCTCAATTTAAGGAGGGAGGAGTTACGTCGGCAAATTTCACCGACATCACGGAACATGACACCTCAGAGCAGCCTTCACAAAATTTTCATTTATATAAAATATAAATGTTCCCAGACAATTTTCGTCTAGTCGACAGAACTTATCGCGCTAATTATGCTTATTCAACAGAACCCAGGAAATGCAACTGTTCTCATGCATTCCTGGATAATAGAAAGAATGTAAGCTTTTGTTTTTACGGGAATGAAATAGCGAAGAGATAATTAAGCTTTTAATAGTTAGTACAGTTTATATCTTTCAGTTAAACAAGTCGGAAGTTATAATATCTTGTACAAAAGTTTATCATCAGTGGTTGTGTTAATCTTTTTTGCTTCTCTCCAACAAATTAAAATTAAATTTAAATTTTTGTGTTGTTTTTTTTATTCAATCCTTATATTTTATTTGTGAACAAATTAAAAATCATAACTCTTGCACTAGACAAGCCCGAATCCCCTTAGGGAGAAAGACCGACTCAGCATAGAGCGTCCGAAGACCAAATTAGACTCGTGAGCAAATACTGTTAACATGGGGACCCCAAGTGAGTCTCTGGTCCATCAATAGCCCAAGATTCTTCACTGGATCTGAGGATATTGGAATGCTCTGACCTAGAAGAGTAACGGGAGGGAGAGCAGCTGAAGAGACAGCATTATGCCCACTAGAATAGATTATTGCTTGCGTCTTCTCAGCATTCAGATCAAGTCTATTAGCAATGCACCAATTAGAAACTCTGGAGAGAATCACATTGGTGTCAAAGATCAGAGCTCCGGCATAGATTTGTAAATCATCAGCATAAAGATGAAAATGAGGACCATGTAACTATCGAGTAATATCATTGATAAAGAACGTGAACAAGAGCGGAGCCAATCCCGCCCCTTGCGGCACTCCCGATAAAACCAACTTAGAAGAGGACATTCTCCCATTGGACACCACAGTCTGCATTTTTTTATTTAAATAGCAAGAGATTAACCTACATGCAGAAGACGAGAAACTAAATTGACTTCGCAGCTTATCAACCAGAAGCACATGCGGGACTGACTCAAATGCCTTTTTAAATTCAAGGAGAATATGAATGACATCATTCCCTGAATCGCAAAGCGAACGAATATCTGAGACCACCGACGTAAGAGCAATACAAGTGGAGTGCTTATTCCTGAAGCCAGACTGAAACTTCGAGAGAAAATTATTAATGCTAATGTGCTCCGCAATTTGGTCAGTCATCAGTGACTCAAACGCCTTCCAGATCGAGGGTAAAACAGTGATTTGTCTCTTCTCTCTTTTCAGTAGGAAATGACTGAAAAGAGTTTAATATACATTTTAATCTTTATTTTGTAGAGAAAAATGACTGGTTAAGGAAGAATTCGTTAGATATGCATATAGAAGAGGAATGTCTGCACCGCTTGATGACATTTTATTATGAACTGACTAGTCAATTGATCGAACGCAAATCGTTTTTGTCAGTAAAATTAACAAACAAAATCAGGACTGTCCGTCAGGTCTATTGACTCGTGTAATCGTCGCGTTTCCGGTGTGGAATTCTCACACAGAATTCCAATTGAAAAGGTGACGGCATTCTCACACACATAGCTGTTTTTACACGCTTACAGAACGCCATTTTCAGTTCACAGATGTCATTCACAAACAAAATAATAAGGTTATTACAGTTTACCCGAGTAGGTCGTAGGTACATTTTAGGTAAGATTTTACGCTATTATTATCAGCATATAAGTATTTTATTGAAGTTTCTTAAGCCTAGTACTAAGGTCCGCGCTGAACTAAATTTTAGCGAGTCTCCAATATCGGGTCGTTCTTTAGCAGCTAAAATATGACAGCGGAGACTCAGAGAAAAGATATAAAGGTTTGTTCGATGAAAACACCGTGTAAATTTTCCACTACAATTTTCCCCAAATATGTCCGGGGCTTTGTGCACTCATCGAACAAGTTTTTAATACACTGGGTAAATCTAGTGTAATGACATTTCTCTGACAGTTCTCCTGAGTATAAGTAATTGTAAAAACGTATTTATAAAATGGGTGGAGACAAATAAAATGTGCTCTAGCTATTTATTTATTTCTTTTCTTCTAATTTTTGCTTATTTTTGCTCAAGAAGTAATTTATATGCCCCAATCAGCAACAAATTTCAAACCAAGTAACAATTTGCAACCGCGGTTGCAGTGAAATATATTTTGATGTTGCTTCAGAGTTGTAATTGGGCTTATTAGAAAATTGTTTCAAGACCGTTAAAATGTTACTAAAAATAAAGGTGTCATTATGGTCATTTCTTCTCCAATATACGACGGTTTAATCAAATCGTTGCTCTACAGTTACAATGCTGCAGATTCATTATTTTGTGGTAGTAATATCACTACATTTCATACAAATTAGAGAACAGTTTATCTGCAACTGTTTGTAGTAGACAAAAAGAGTTTTTACTATATTGCACATCGTTAAAAAACTTTATTACACGCAACCAGTTTGCAACCAATTTATTTTTTATTCATACACAAGTTATTTTACAACTGCTTGAGTCAGTTATGAAGACACTAGAATAAAAAAAACTTTCACTGACTTTGTGAAATCGTTCCAATATAACCAACGTGCAACTATGTACATATATATCAGCTTCAGGTTGTCTAGCAACTCCATACATTCTCTGCAGGTTGCAGAATAGTTTCAATGCGACCAACGTACAACAATTAACTTCAGATTGTCTTAACTCAATACATCGTTGCGAGTTGTAGGATAGTTTCAATATGACCCTCGTACAACTATAAATCAGCTTCAGGTTGTCTAGTAACGCAATATATCGTTGCAAGTTGCAGAATAGTCTCAATATAACCAACGTACAACCCTAAATCGCAGTTTCAGATTGTCCAGCAACTCTGCTCAATACATCATTGCAAGTTGCATAATAGTCTCAATTGACCAACGTACAACTAATAACGCCGATTTATTGAAATCATGATCCTAAAAGCCGAAAGCAGTGACAGAAGCAGAATTTTTTCTGAAACCATGTAACTGTTCGAGCACTAACAAATTGAAAGCAGAGGCAGCGGCAGCAGCAGAAGCAGAACTTGAAAGTTGATCAAATCTCAAAAAATCTGCTTCTGCTCAGTACTGCCAATATAAAGAGTGCTAAAATTTGTATTTCATTGTTGGCGTCCTTTCTTTTAAAAGTGTCAAAGAGGTTGATGCGAGAAAAACAAAATGTCTATGGAGGAAAAAATAATTAATTTTGTTAAATATAACAAATTAATTCACAATTTACATCAAATTCGTGAAAATTATAACACCTGACATTTGTAGTTGACAAGTATCTGTTTTCTGCTTCTGCTTTCAATGTGGTTAGCAAAGCAGAAATGCCGAATTTCTGCTTCTGCCTCTGCTTCTGTCGCTGCTTTCTGCTTTTAATGTGTCACGGCCTTAATGCTCATTTCCGTAGAAGAAGTTGAAGCGAACAAAAGAAATTTTCCCATAAACTTAAAAATTCCAGTTTTTGTTTCTTTACGGTGGTGTTAATCAGTTATATATTATAAGTGCCATATATTGCTGCGTTCTGATTTCTAGTTTAAAATTTGTCTTTGTCATTTGTTGATATAATTTACCGAATTTGACCGAATTGTTACATTTGAAGCGCAAATGCAAGTGACCCTGAACTTGATACTTGGAAAATTTCATGCTATATCGGAAGATTCACAAAAGGAAAATATTTCACACGAAAACTTGAACAATTTTCCTATGGAAACATTGGAGCAGTTAGACGAATGCGATATAAAAATAAGAAGCGTAGCATTTTACAAACAACAAACAATTTTTCAGAAATCGATAAAAAAAATCTTGTAGCTGCGGAGGCTTTAGAGATTAGGAGGCTCTGATGGTGCAAGCAAGGACTACAAGGACTGTAGTTAATTCCCTTTTTGCAGACAAACTGCTGGTGCTTTTCTCCTGGAGTGGAACCTCACCTAAAAGAAGTTTTTGTACTTACAGAGATGGTTCTACATTCTTAAAAGTCCATTGGAAACATGCTGGAACAAGAATTAAAAGAAAAATGTAGGTACTAATATAGTAATGAAAAACACATTCAAGTTTTAATAACGTAATTTTTCAGTGGGGTTTTGACACCAATGGAAACCAATACCGAATAGGATTTTTGGAAATAGCCTGCAATATTTTTAAATACTATATATGTACAGTGGTGATACATATTTTTTTTTGTTATTTTTATTTTAAAATAGACTTGGGAAAAAGCAATAAGCAATTTTTTAAATAACTTGCAATTTATTTTAAATACTATATACGTACAGTTGTGATATACATTTTCTTTTGTTATTTTCATTTGAACGCCTTACACTCGAAGATTCTTTTCACATTTTTTCCTAGAAAAACTATAAAAATAAGGATCTTTATTTTCCTTCATACTATCGGAGCGATTATTGTTTTATTACGCTCTGTCTTATCGTTTTCATACGAACAGGGTCTGCATTTCGAGTTACCGGAATAAAACTTTATGCCAGCAGTGCTGACATTTCGACTGCAAAAGGATAAAATAATCTTAGAAAAACCAATAATCATAAGTGCGAATTTTTTGTCCTAGAATTAACTTTAGTTATAAGTTCAAGGAATTGTTTTTGTTTTCTTTTTAAATATTACTCGAAATATACTTACCTAAAAATAATGCAGACATGTTTTTTTTACTTCCATAACTTAAATAAATTTCTAAATTAAGGACAGGTTTCCAAGGCACCAGTCAGTTCTTTCGTTGCGTCAACGTTTCAGCGTGGTACTAAAAAAAACTATTACACAACAGTTTTAATGCAGGTGTTACATGTCAGCATATTTGTAACCGTAATAGTTTTAGTAAAAGTACTGTAAAAGTTACTGTTAAGTCGCAAAACCTTGTCAGTTGACAGCTGTCGCAGTGTTTTTTTCCACCACGTTGCAAAAAACCTGTCCAAATACCAGGTCGGATAGCCCAGGTTTTTCAACAAACAGAATAGTCTAGCCCGGTGTAGCCCTAGGTTTTTCCCGGGGTTTTCATCGAAGAGACCTATAGTAAGAATAAGAAGCAAAAGCATTTTGCAATTTTTTTAAGGAAATACAACGCGCGGTCATAATATTCCTAAATCAGATAGTTAAAATTATTTGGAAATATTAAAAATTTTAAAATAATATGTATAATTTATACAAAAAAAAATTAACAATGATATTGAAAATACGGCCACGAGAAGAAATAAAATTCATTCGCACTTATAGCACAGACGTACAAAACTACCTTAACTACAAAAAACCAGTCAATAAATTACTCAAATCTCAGACATCTGACAAAAATGCTAAAGAACGGCTCAGGCGGATAAATTCAAACTATGTTTTTTGGAGATTTAAGTGGGAAACAGAATGTCAAAATATAAAAGCACGATTTTCGTATGATGGCGGCACAATGCGTAGCTGGCGTTGGCGCTAGGTGCTGTAGCGCACTTTTGGTGCGCGCCAAGATTGACATTTGTGATTTCGAAGCGGTTAGTTCGAGCGAAACAAAATGGAAAATTTTGATACTGAAAAAATCATGGAAATAATAAAAGGAAAGATATATTGTGGGATCCCCTATATAAAAAGAAAAGCGGAAATATGGAATGAAATATAAAATATCAAACTAGTTTTCACAGAACTAAGCTGCAGCATTGTATTCATACTCAGCTACAAAGTAAGCGGCAGGCTATGCGCCAGCACCACATTCTGTTCCAGATTTATGCTGCGGTAATGCACTTCGCCAGTAATACTGGCGCCAGCTGACGTCAGCTGTCGCTAGAAATTAGAATGCTTATTTACGCTTGCTGGCTATAGAAACTTAATTCCCCGACTCTACCAGTCCCGTTCAAGGAATAGTAGCTCCAGACCCAATTGAGGTGGGCAATTACAGGGTCTCTAACAGGAGTAAGAGCCTTGCGGGAAGAATCTTCACTCCTAACAAGGTTAGATGGGCCGTTGGTACGTTTAAACCCTTTAAATCTGCTGGAGGGGACGGCATCTTTCCTGCCTTACTACAGCAAGGGGTTGAAGAAATACTTGTTCCACTACAAAACATTTTTCGAGCCAGTTACGCTCTGGGGTATATTCCCCAATGCTGGAGAGACGTCAGGGTGGTATTTATACCCAAAGCAGGAAAAAGAGCTAGCTCTCTAGCCAAATCGTTCCGACCCATTAGTCTCTCGTCATTTTTACTTAAATCCATGGAAAAAATCCTAGACCTACATATTCGAAGTGAAGTTTTGATTAAATCACCACTTCATTCTAAGCAATTCGCTTATCAAGCAGGCAAGTCTACCGAGACTGCCATCCACACTTTGGTTAAAGACCTCGAAAAAGCTCTTGAAGCAAAAGAGGTGGCCTTATGTGCATTTGCAGACATAGAAGTTGCTTTTGATAACACCTCCTTCGAAGCAATTAAATCAGCTGCCGAGGACAAGGGCTTCGATCCCCCCACGGTTAATTGGATAGACTCCATGCTTAAAAGCAGGAGGATAACTACTACTCTAGGAAACTGTTCAGTCACGATCACTGCAGCTAAAGGCTGCCCACAAGGAGGAGTTCTCTCTCCACTCCTATGGTCGATCGTGATTTATGATCTCTTAGAGAAGCTGACCAGTTCGGGTTTTACCGTACAAGGCTACGCGGATGACCTAGTAGTCACGATACGGGGCAAGCATGACCAAGTCATATCCGACCTCATGCAAAAAGCCCTTTCTAAAGTCCGCACTTGGTGCTTAACCAAAGGCCTCAGTGTAAACGCAAACAAAACGGTTATCGTTCCGTTCACGAGAAGATCAAAGCTTTCACTAAAGGCTCCTCTTCTTGATAACACGGAATTGATATTTTCAGAAGAAGTCAAATATCTGGGGGGTCACCTTAGATAAGAAACTTTCCTGGAATTCGCATCTGTCTAGAGTGACGGAAAGAGCGATAGGATCTCTCTACACGTGCCGTCGCTTCATTGGCAGAACATGGGGTCTGAAGCCAAAAATGATGTACTGGATGTACACCACGGTTGTTAGACCCAGGGTCACCTATGCGGCCCTCGCATGGTGGCCAAAAACTAATGAAAAGAAGGCTGAGGCTCTGCTTCAAAAAACACAACGGCTTGCCTGTCTAGGAATAACTTTTGCCATGAGGACCTGTCCTACAGCAGCCATGGAAGCCTTACTAAACCTTCCACCCCTACATCTGCAGGTGAAAAAGGAAGCAATCTCCAGTGCTATTAGACTGCAAAAGGAGAAACAGTTAAAACCAGGGAATCTGGTTGGTCATTTAAGTATCTTAAAACAGATACGCTTTGAGCAAATGACGACAATATCTGATATAATCACACCCAAGGTGGATTTTGTAAGACCATTCGATGTGGTTTTGGGAAACCGACAGCAATGGCGTTCCACTAAACCGTCCTTTCAACAAGGATCGATGGTGTGGTATACAGACGGTTCAAAAACGAACAGTGGAGTCGGACTGGGCGTATACGGCCCCAGATGCCATATATCAAAGGCCCTGGGCTCTACCCCTACCGTATTCCAGGCCGAGGTATTGGCCATAGAAGAATGCGCCAATACCTGCATTAAAAGAGCCATAAATGGCTCAACTATTAATATTCTCTCGGACAGTCAAGCTGCCCTCAAGGCCTTAAAGTCCTACACCATCAAGTCAGGGATAGTCTGGGAGTGTCTACAAACCCTAAAAGATTTATCAAGAGGAAACAAAGTTATCCTCATGTGTCGTGGCGTACGGACGCACCATAATAGCTGTCTATTAATAATATAATTATAATAAAGTGGAATCCTGGATATATGAAGATAGATCTTTTCTTTACCTATAAATTACATAATTTACAACAGTGGCGACGAGGATGGGATTCGAACCCACGCGTGGGTACCTGGACATGAGGGCCATAAAGGCAACGAAATTGCTGATGGCCTAGCCAAAAGAAGAGCGGAAACTCCCTTTGTCGGACCGGAGCCATTCTGTGGCACCTCAAAGTGCTACCTCAAAGCTGCCCTAAATAACTGGGAGAACAAACAAAAATCCCTATACTGGGAAAGGCTACAAGGACTTCGTCAGGCAAAAAAGTTTATCGACACCTCTGGAGGAAAAACAAAAGAACTATTACTCCTCAAGAAAACAGAGCTCAAAATAATTACAGAACTCTTCTCAGGCCATTGCCCCTTGAGGTATCACGTTAACAAGATGGGACTGGCTGAGACTTCATCCTGCCACTTTTGCCAGGATGCTCATGAAACCTCAGAGCACCTGCTCTACAACTGCGAAGCATTGACCAGGCGGAGACTACTCCATCTCGAACATGCTTTTCCTACACCTAACTACGTTCGGAACCTCAATCCCAGAAGGATCCTAGACTTTATTAACAGTCTGAACCTAGAAAGGGAATAAATTCAACGGGGACTCACAATAGATCTTTTAGGTCGCGGTGATTGCGAGGCTGACGCCTACACACCCCTCTACGAATCTAATCTAATCTAACCGCAGCCTTCTCTTTAATCAAAACACAAAAGCCAAATTTAGCGCGTTGACCTTAGTACTGCTCTCGCTAAAATTCAGGATAAATTTTCGCCAATAGCTTTTAGCGCGGCTTTACTCTGGTACCATTAAATTAATAATTTGTACGAGCGACTAATGTCCATTTCCATTGATATTTTAAGAAAAGTGCACGTCAATCAATGAAAAACGAGTTCAATGGAACAACTTTTGACGCGATGAGAATTTAATTGTAGCTCATATCTTAGAATAATAAAATTACAAGAAGCTACAAGAAGAACACAAAATGTGCAACCATTTCTGTTCGCACCCTGTGCCACATCACCTCCAGTTGAAAAATATTAAAGCTGTAGTTGATCAAAGTTGAAAACCCGAAAGCTTGAAACGAACTTTCTTATTCTGTCATGATAATGTGTTTTTGTGACTTAAGGAACCTGGAGAGGAGTAGAGACGTAACGGCGTGGTAATGTTCTGCATTTATTTCATGTAGCGACAGGCACTGTTTTCTGAGACATTATTCTTGGAAGACAACATTATAATCAGAAGTCAAATACAAAAGGTATCAGATGTTTTTAATGCAACGGCTACGGGCATATAGCTGTTGATTGTCTTAAAAATACAAAGGCTCAGAATTTTGCAAAACAAAAATCTTTAAACAAGTCGGCGTTTTATTCAAGGTGCACTGCAAAACAACTTAATTGTGATAAATGGTATATTGACAGTGGTGCTTCAGTACACATGACCAATAAAAAAGCTTGGCTAAGTAATTTTAATTCGAACTTGGAAAAAGAAATTGTGCTAGCAAATAATGAGAAATTAAATGTTGCAAGTTAAGAACAAATAGAAATTAAAGTGAGTATGCATAATATCGGTAATACAGTTGAAGTTAAAAAAGTTGTATATGTACCCGAATTAGCTACTAATCTTTTGTCAGTTAGTCAGATTACAAATAAAGGAAATGTTATAATATTTAGCAAAAACAATTGCAAAGCTTATAATCAGAAAAATAAGGTAATTGCTACCGCAAGTAATCTACATAATATATATCACAGAATATAGGTTAATGTAATTTAGCAGGTTCAACAGTCAAATTTGAGGAATGGCATAGATGTTTGGGACACACGAATATTGACAATATGATGCTATTGAAAAATGGATATGTAAAAGGAATCAGCTTCAGTAATGAAGAAACTTTAAATTATTTAGATTGTGCTAAAGGCAAACAGCACAGAAACCCCTTCCACAAAAATACTAGAATTAGTACATTCCGATGTATGCGGACCGTTGAAATCTGAATCAATTGGTGGAAATCGTTACTTTTTAACTTTCATCGATGATTATTCACGGAAAATATATATATATTTTATGAAGAACAAGGATATGGTTTAAGATTGTTTCCAAGATTTCAAATCTTTTGCAGAGAAACAGACTGGTGAACATATTAAAATTCTCCGAACAGACAATGGATCAAAAAATGTTAACCACAGACTTGAGATGCTTTTAAGGAAAGCAGGCATTCGACACCGGACAACAGTTCCATATACGCCAGAACAGAATGGTCTAGCTGAAAGATGCAACAGGACAATTGTAGAAAAAGCTAGAAGTTTAATACACGATGCTAACCTTGACAAAACATTTTGGGCAGAAGCAACAGCGACAGCAGTTTATCTGATAAATGGGTCTCCACATAAAGGATTGGAGATGACTCCTGAGGAAGTATGGTCAAACAGGAAACCTAATTTGAGTCATTTGAGGACGTTTGGATGCAGATGCTTTTCACATATTCCCAAACAGTTACGTAAGAAATGGGATCCGAAGTGTGAAGAATGTATCTTCGTAGGATACGAAGCAGATTTAAAAGTATATCGCCTATAACAGCCATCCACCTAAAACGTTATAGTTAGGCGTGATATTATTTTTATTGAAAATCAAATAAACAGAAGTGATGATAATCAACTCCGTTCTGAAGTTCATTTTCAGATGCAAGATGGCCCCGAAAATGTAAACGAGTTGCAATTAGAAATTTTGGATAAAGTAAGAGAACCGGAATCATCAGAAACATGCGAAACAGAACGTGCTATTTTTCGTCCTAATGATTCAACAATGGATACATCAACCATAGTAAGACGTTCTTCCAGACTACATAAACCAAAAATATTAGATGACTATATACTCTATAGTGCGATGTATGTAGATTCAATTGAACAATGTACTATAGATGAAGCCATGAATCGGCATGATAGAGAGCAATGGATTGAAGCCATGAATGAGGAATTTTGTTCCTTGAAGGAAAATTCAACCTGGCAATTAACAGGCCTTCCAGTAGATAAGAAAGCCATCAGTTGTAAATGGGTGTTCAAAATTAAAAGGAATGAAGAAAGTAATGCTCCGAGATATAAAGCGCGGCTAGTAATCAGAGGATGCGCACAACGTAAAGGTATAGATTTTCAGGAAATATACTTACCCGTTGTAAGATATTCATCTCTGAGATTTTTGATCGCTTTAGCAGCCAAATATAATTTGGAGATAGATCAAATGGATGCAGTAACAGCGTTCTTGCAGGGTGACCTTAAAGAACAGATTTATATGAATCAGTCTGAAGGTTTTGTTGATAAAGATCTTTCAAATAAAGTTTGCAAATTACAAAAAGCTTTATATGGCTTGATGCAATCAAGTCTAGCATGGAATAGGAAGTTGGATGGAGCTTTGAAGGAAATTGGTTTTCAACGCTCACAAGTTGATCCCTGTATATATTTCAGGATTCATAACGAAAATATGGTCTTTGTTGCAGTATATGAAGATGATCTGATGATATTTTCAAATGATCGGGAAACTAAAGATACAACGAGTCCAAAAAAATTTTTTTTGTTTGCTGGGAGTCTGCAACATTTGGTCGACAGTAGCGAATGAACGGTACTAGCTTTGCGTAATAATTTCTTTTGTGAGTGATCGAATGCGGATCACATGGCATGATGCTGGTTGAATTATAATAAATTGGGTGCAATTCGTTATTACTGTCAGAGAATTAAAGTTGAGTGGAACTACATGGTAAAGATAGTTTCAAGTCTCGCGAATTTCCTAGTGATACAAAAGTGTGTTGGAGGTGATATACAAGTTTGAATATTGGAGTCGAAGGGGGTCCAAGCTATAAAAGGCGAAAAAAAAGAAAGGAATTTTCTCTTATCCTCTGGACCAGCTGAAAGGAAAATAAACGGTGACGTGTTACTTTGATAACGATATAGTCGCCATCATATGCGTGATAGGTGGGAAAACAATCAAGCTCATCGTGTCAAAGGGACATAATTACTGATTATTGTCCATATGGATTTCTAAGACGAATTATTAAATTCTGATAAACCAGTGAGTACCAACATATTATTTAATTAATTTTCTTTTTTCTATTTTATCTCTGTGGTGGCTCATAAAGTTATTTGGTGTACATATACATATATACGCTACATGCATTCTAATTAAGAGAAGCAGCAATGCTATTATATAACAGGAATGTGGGTTATGATGGTGGACAGTGATATGGTGATAACCGTATATTGTTGGAAATTTATATCTCTATGCATATCTCTATAAAAAAAAAGGGGACCGTTGATTAGTGTGACTCATTTTGGAATTTCAGGCACATACATACATATATAGGCATCTTGTTTTTTTTATTACGAAAATGATTGAAACGTCATCAATGCGGATTTCTATAAAAATTTTATTTATAAATATATATATATCTAGTACGTATTAGATTAAAAGATTAATTGGACATAAGTTTTAGTAGATTTATATTATATGCATGAAATTGAATTTCTTTAGAGATACTTTGGAATTTTACACATATATACGCAATTTTCTTTTAAGCCGTATGTCAATGATCGAAATGGGAATCAATCCTCATTGGTTATGTACATCTATATAAGTTAGGTGCATATATATGACCTGCGTGTATGGTTAGTAATTAATTGAATTTAAAGTACAGCGCGCATTTATAATTATAAGCTCTAAATTGAATTTTCTTGGTTGCCTATGCGCGAGAAGTGGCTGTTTTGACGCTTTACACATGCATATATGTGAGTTTTCTTTCCCGTGGGCCCGTGCATAAATGGTCGAAATGGTGGTCAATGAAGATTTATATACAAATATATAGGTTAGATACACATACATTTTTTTTGATTTAGTAATTAATTGGATTTAAGATAAAACGCGGATTTATAGTTGAAAGCCTTAATTGAATTTCTTTAGTCACAAGCCCTACTAATTTGTAAGAAGAGATTATCCAAATAAAATTTTAAGTGTAGGTAGTATTACCGAAATCACGATTGATCATAGAGGAGAGGCCAGGTCGTTGCACTTTTCCCTCTGTCTGTTTGATCTAAGGCCGAAGTGCCCTCATCTAAAGTTTTGAATTACAATCTTATTAAGAAAAGATTATTAATTTTTTTTTTTTGCAAAAATTAAGACGGTACGGTAGCGAATATATTTCTTTTACAGGTCTATTGTCTTTACACAATTTTACAGTAGAGCCAGTATCGCTGATATCGTTGAATTTATTTTAAGAAAATGGAGATTAATAGACTAAGTCAGGATGAGCTCACGTACGAAGTGGGTGTAAGGGGTCTTTTAAGTGGGTCTGTGGATGATATGCGGAAGTTATTAAGGGCTGCCAAAGTACCCCTTTAAATTTCTCGAAGATAAAGAAGCTTTAGATAAGAAATTAGTCGAGATAAATACTTTACTTGAAGATTTCAAAGGTGATGAAGATAGCAGTGAGTAGAAGAAGTTGTCCACAAAAATTCTTTGGGAGTTTGGTAGACTAAATAATTCTAAAACGCAAGGGCAAGATGAGCAGAAAGAAAAAGCGCGTTTAAGAAGCGAGTTGACTGTAGCTATGGGGGCCCTGCAAAGCAAGGTTGGGGATGATAGTTCTATCGCTGATTCCGATTCAGAAGATGATTGTTTAAGGATGTCATGCACTTCAATAGCAAACGGGAAGGTCAGTACTCATACAGTAATTCATAAATGGGGTATCCGGTTCTCAGGTGAAAAGGGACAGTCCCTTAACTCGTTTCTCGAGAGGGTAATGGAACTGGTTGAGGCTCGAGGTCTAATGAAACAGCAGCCATTCAAGGCGGCATTGGATCTATTTGAAGGTAGAGCATTAATCTGGTATCGCGCAAATAAAAGCAAATTACATAAGTGGTCGGATCTTGTCAGAGAATTGCGTAAATAATACCTTCCTCCAGATTACGACGACCGTTTGATGGATGAAATCCGAAAGCGCACTCAAGGAAAATATGAGTCGATAGGAACATACGCAGCCATCATGGAAAGTTTATTCTCACGTCTTATAGTGCCCATACCAGAAGCTCAGCAACTAAGGATATTAAAGCGGAACGTAAGCCCTTTTTACCAGACACATTTAAGCCTGAGCAATGTAGACAACACCCAAGAAATGGTAGATCTGGGAAGGAAGCTGGAAGCAGTAAGAGTGTCAGTAGAAACATTTGTGCCTCCACCTTCTCGGCGCAGTGGAAATCTACTTGAACCTGACCTAGCCTATATAGCATCGGAGCAAGTAGAGGTGTCGGCTGCGGAATCTCAAAACTCCCCCTCACGTTTTCGGTGTCTTAATTGTAAGAGAGACGGACATACTGCTCGTTTCTGTCCCCAGCCAAGAAGATGCTACGGTTGTAGCACTGTCGGTGTCATCCGCGCCAGATGTCCTCGATGTACCCCTATTAATCGCACAAATCAGGCGGCGGGAAATGGAGGCAGGGCTCAACAGTAGGCGTCGAGTTGAGCTCAAATATAAGTACAAAGGATGCCGAAAAAAACAAATCAAGATTCATATCGGAAGATATTTTGAAAAATTGTACGTTATCAGCAACGCTGGATTATGTTTTCGCTCATGAAGAATATGACGTACGACCTTATCTTAAGATAACTATCTTTGGTGTCAACATGTTAGGACTTTTGGATTCGGGGGCATCTCGCACAATTTTAGGTGGAGCTGGTTGGAATAAATTAGAAGGAATGGGGTTAAACTTAAATAAATATGGTACTCAATCAGTATGTCTAGCAAACGGGAAGCATATTAAGTATTAGGGGAAGTGAGCATTCCTATCGATTTACACGGTCGTATTAAACTATTTTCGGTATTAGTGATTCCTGAAGTACCACATTGTATCATACTGGGTATGGATTTTTGGAAGGAAATGGGCATATTCGCCGATTTAAGAAAAGATACATGGGGATATACGGATGGCCAGCAGAGTGAATACGTGAGTTCACTAGAAAATAAGTCTACATTAACGGAAGTGCAACTGCGCGATTTGGAGAGAGTAATTAAAGATGCGAAGGTAAAAATGGGTACTGGTCTCGGATGCACAAGGCAAGTGGAGCATAAAATTCAGACTGACTCGGCCCCTATAAAGCAGCGTTATTACCCAGTTAACTGGGGGTAGTAGAGCCTTCAAGTAGTCCATGGGCGTCCCCTATAGTAATGGTACGGAAAAAGGACGGGACGTATCGCTTTTGTGTGGCCTTCCGCAAATTAAACAAAGTTACTAAACGTGACGCGTATCCTCTCCCGTTTGTATCAGCGACATTGGATAAATTAAGGGACGCGAAATTTATGTCTTCATTGGATATCAAATCAGCCTTTTGGCAGGTCCCAATGGAGAAGAGCTCAAAGCAATATACAGCGTTTACAGTGCCGGGACGAGGACTCTTTCAATTCCGACGTATGCCATTTGGGCTTACCAATTCGCCAGCTACCTGGCAACGGTTAGTTGATCGCGTTTTAGCAGGGCAGCTCGAGGAGCACGTATTTGTATATCTCGATGATGTAATTATCGTTACGCAGTCCTTCGAGCAACATATAAAGTTTCTCCACGAAGTCTTAATTAAATTACATGAGGCAGGTCTTGTAATAAATTACAGTAAGTGTGAATTCTGTTGGGCTGAGCTTCGTTACTTAGGCTACCTTGTCGGGCAAAATGGACTGCAGGTGGATCCGGAGAAGGTGAGATGTATTCTGGATATACCAACACCTAAGACAGTTTCTGAGGTCAGGCGGTTTATAGGGGTCGTAGCATGGTATCGAAGATTCGTCCCAAGTTTTTCTACAATCCTTTCACCACTCACAACCTTGCTTAAAAAGAACCGACGATTCGGTTTTGTTGATATTCGGAGTTCCTAAACAAATTATACGTGACAATGGTCCTCAATTTACTAGTTAAGGGCGTATATTTCTGAAAACCATCGTCTATGGGATTTAAACCTATCCAAGGTTGCGTGTGCAATCCGCACATCCACTCACGAGGTTACAAAGATGACGCCTTACTTCGTAAATTTTGGCCGACAAATGATAACTAGAGGTAAATGTTGGAATTTATCAGAAGATGATAATCATTATGACATATTATCACATACGAATGCCTTAGAAAAAGTTAGGATAGATGTTAGACATAGGTTACAAAAGGCGGCCGAATCAAGCAAAAAAGTGTACGATTTACGTAGAAGAGATATCCAATACTATCCTTATGATCTTGTCTGGCGAAAAAACTTTGTGCTGTCGGATGCAGTGCGTTATTTTAACGCGAAACTAGCTCCGAAATTCCTAGGTCCTTTTCAAGTCCGGAAAGTACGGATGGTAAGTTTCAAGGTGTCTGGCATGCGAGAGACTTGAAGCCATATAAGAGTACGGAGCCGAGCCGGACTAATTAAGTAACAGAGGTAGTTTACCGCTTTCTCTTCTTATTGGTATTGGAAGCAACTATGCTCATGTAGATCTAGCCCAATTTTGTGTTTATGTATGTGGTTAATTTTGTTTGGTTTTCCTAGTAGGAGATTTCGGGGAATCTCTTGAAGGAAAGGGGGGAATGTTATGTGTACCAAATGTTCTTATACGTTGAATCTCTGATACTGCTTTAATCTCTATTTCAGGATAAATTATAAAAGCCAGCTTGAAGGAATCTCCACATACACACACACATACACACACACACACACACATTCGGATTAATACTCATGGCATATCTTATACACACGGGTCACACGGACAGTTCTTTTGTCTGAAAGTCATTGGGGGATCGAGAAACAACACACTTTACACATAAAACACATCAACCTTGGTTACACAAACACATCCTTGTGTTGTTGCACTTTTTTATATACATTTTTATATATTGTTATATAATTTCTTTTGGAAATACTCTAACTGGCACGGGGCTTATATATAAAATTAAGAGTAACAAATGGTCCAGGTCCCCTCAACACAAAAAAGAAAAGAAATTCGTAAACCTATAATTATTTAAAAAGAAAAAAAATAGAAGGAAACAATAATAAAATTAATCTCGTCTCGCTCAGCACAGAATGAAATAAAAGCAAACCCATCCGTCACCAATCGGCAAGCCATGGTCAAGAAAATTAGCACATTTATTAAGTTATCCAATCCTCCTTAAAATTGAATCTAACCTTAAGGTTAGAGTCTCGGAGGATGCTTAATTGTGACAGAGCATGAATATCTTTTTTTTTTTTTGGTTCATGAAAGAGGCCATGTTGCTTCCGGGGGTTAGATTGGCAGAGTGTTTTATTGGGTGAAAAATGTAAAAGAAGTGCCAGTGAGCGAGCTAGGAGATAGAAAGGAAGAAAAGGGAAACAAAAAAAGAAATTGGAAGGAATGAGGAGAGCTGGAACAGTCGACCGTAGATATTAAAAGAAGAAAATTTAAATCCTCAGGCAGTGAAGACCTCCTACGCCAGCCGGAGTATCTCCAGGTCGAATTTTTTGCTTATTAGCCAGGTAAAATATTTTTATTATAATCTGTGGAATTTTCTTTAGTCACTAAAAATAAAGAAAGGAATAGTGAAGTGTGCATAAAGTTCTTTCTCTTCTTTTGTTTGGTTCGTGAGTTTCGTAGTAGCTCCATATTTTTTTTTTATATAGAAAAAAAACAACTACGTGGCGCCCAAATTTCACTAACTGATAATCCGGAACCTTATTTACAACGCGATCAAAACCCCACCCTTCTCCACTGAGCTGAAAGACGGCTAGAATAGGGAAGCCTGTGTTACCCCCGCCAAAACGGTGGTAACAAGATGTGAGGCATCATTTCGTTCGTGAGAAAGTTGAAGGTGGAGAGATTCAAGTAATAGGTGTTAGTACCGATGACATGATAGCAGACGGATTGACTAAGGCATTACCGAAGAGTAAGCATACGTTATGTATGAGACGAATGGGTGTTATATCCACAGATGATGCCGTTTCTAGCGGGGCTGTTAGAATATAGAAACGTCATTCAGTGTAAACCTAGTATTAAGCTATCATGTAAACCGAGAGTTAAGCTGTCATACTTATCATCCTCTTGTTCGAACTTCACTTCGAGTTCTTGTTTCAACGCAACTAGACGTATATTTTATATTATAATAAAAACTCTCTGAATTAACATTTCTGTGTTCTTTAATTCTAAAAAGAATTGAAAAAAGAAAAGTCTTTTTGAGCCGGGAAGGAGATAAGTAGAAAACTTTAGGCGAGAATCAAGAAACAAACGGGTAATCGGGAGTGGAATATAAAAAAGGAAGACATACCTGAACATAAAACTGTATAAATCACCTAAATAGCGACATTTTTATAGGAAAAAGGAAGAGAAAGAAGAATTGGCGGGGACGGCAAAGTTTGTGAAGACTGTATCTATTCAAATAGCTCGTCTGAGCACATTTTTACAAGAAGGGAGGCTCGTTCTAATTTTGCCTTATTACACATCAGTGCAGACCGTTTTTGAAGTGCGCTATTATACCTCAGTGCAGGCACTTTTTGAAAACTGTATCTATTCAAATAGCTCGTCTGAGCACATTTTTACAAGAAGGGAGGCTCGTTCGAATTTTGCCTTATTACACATTAGTGCAGACCAATTTTTGCAGTGCGCTATTATACCTCAGTGCAGGCATTTTTTGAAGACTGCATCTATTCAAATAGCTCGTCTGAGCACATTTTTACAAGAAGAGAGGCTCGTTCTAATTTTGCCTTATTACACCTGAGTGCTGCTAGTAACCTAGTTCACCTAAGCACTCCTCTACAACTATCAAGGCTAAATTCAACCACTGTTTCACATGAGAGTGGTCCACACGGATCTGTAGAGTTGGGGCTCCACTCCATTCTTACATACTTCCAAGACATGGTCCACAAATTCTCAACATCATTTGTGTCTACATCGGGAAGTAGCACATCTCCGCAGCATTTCTTTTCATGCTAGTGTTAATTAAAGTCAAATTCATTCTTGTGAGCAACACTCCGCAGTTCAGCAGTCTCAATACTGGTAGTATAAGTTCAGTTTTTGTTAAACAAAATTACAATATTTTTGCTAGAATCCAATGGCATAGCGGAACCTCTCGGAGGCGCTTCGGCGAGGGATCCTCAACAACAAAAATTATGTAAGTTGCTGTCACCTTATTATTTATCATGATTAATTTTATTGTCCTATTCAATAAACGAATAAATTTGAAAAAGTTCATTAGCCTGTAATGTATATAAAAAAAATTATATGTAGATCTATCAGATTTGTGGCATAAGAGAGGAACACAAATTGCATTGTTAATATAGATATTATCAAATTTACTTGGATCAAATTTTCGTGTCATAGTACATACACCAATAAGTTCGAGTAACTTTCGTAATGTGTGTAAATTTATCAGATTTTTTGCTGTATGATCATCTGAACAGAAGAGCACGAATTACGTTCCTGATATATATGACTTAATTAACTCGAATTAGTTTTGTTTATCACATTACTTAAGTACTCGAAGTTGAATGATTTCAGTAGCATGTGATTTACATATGTCTATCAGTTTTCTCTCGTAGTATTTGATCCAATAAATTGAATTGAATTTGCTATTTAATAAATTATAACGTAATGGAACCTTCTTTTCTCTTTCTACTCTCCTGAAGCCCCTTAATGTGAAGGTGGACTAAGTTCGCTACTCCGCTCCTATTTACAGGTCTACAAGGGACACTGAACAAAATGACTGCTGCCCTCAGTGTCGTTGGGTGGATATGGGGCAAAGCAGCTGAAGGCATAACATCTACGCCTTCACTAAGGTAAGGATAAGTGGTGTAATGGTCCCTTCAGGAGCGAGTGTGTGCTTTCTTTTTGGCTTGAAGGAGCACAATTTTTTTGTATATGGCTGGTGTCACAGCGGTAGGTTTTCGTGGAACCTGCCCACACTCTCCGCCAATAGCCGAGGCGAGCAAGCGTGCTGCCCTGCAGTCAACGCTGTCCACCGAGTGTTCTGTCAGCTCCTGCTGGCAGTCTGGACTTCACGTCCAAAATAAATCACTCATCATACTACCATACCACTGTGTCCCGACTATACCCTGAACGGGACGCAATTTGTCCCGTTTTTTTTAAAAAAAACTACATTTTTCATTAATTGTCACAATAAAAAACATATTTTGGCACTACTCTACTCATTCTTCTTTATTCTTTCACATTACGAACACAGTTAATTTTTTACTAGAGTAGCAACACTGGTATATTTCGAATTTTTTATGCCATCTTTGTTACTGTCAAAACAAACCAACTTTTGTTTTAAACTCAATTTTCAACAGAACGTGATTTTTTGTAAAGGTATAACTTGTTTTTATTTTAAAACATATTAGTAATACTAAGTATTATTTCCACTAAATTTGTACAAATTTTAAAACAATATACCTCGTATAGGAAAATGAACGAAAACAGAAAAAGAACAGCAGATTTACATGGAACATCGCAAAAGAAAACAAGTGAAAATGCTAGAATTGATCTAAGACCAATTCTTATGATACCCTAGATGAATGCCGGTATGAAATTTCGTATGGGCACCCATTTGAGCAATTTTGATTTTCGTATGGGCACCCATTTGAGCAATTTTGATTTTTTGCATTGGTTTCTAGTATATATTTCTAGAACAGCTCGTCAGACAGAAAAAATGATTATAACCAATTTTATAGGATTTCTTATTCTGAAGAAGCTTTTAGTACAATAAAAATGTCTAGGACTGATCGTTTTCAAAGTATATGTAAAAAATCAAAAAATTTATATGGCAACACATAGAAGGGGTTGCCTGATTTAGTTCATTTTTGAAATTTTATTTGCTATTACTATAAAAACACAAGGAAGACAACAATACTTTCGTTGACGGATTCGACGAAGCGAAAAAGATTATGGAGACCAAGAAGCTCCTTGGAATGATTGTGTATTGGGAAAAGTACCACAATAAAGGAATTACACAATGTAAAAGATCCCAGCGTTTTGGACACGTCGCCAGCAACTGTGCCGGCAGCTATAGATGTGTTAAGTGCGAGAAGAAGCACGACCCAGGGGAATGCGAGAGGAAAGACGCGAATGTAGGAGTACCTTTCTGCATAAATTGTAATACGGAAGGACATCCAGCCAGCTACAGGGGATGCCCTAAATACAAGGAGCTGAGAAAACAGGGGAATTCAAGACAAGAGGAACGGTGTCAAAGGGACAACTTTATCAGAAAGTCAACGAGGAACTTCATCCAGCCCAGATTGTAAATGCAACTAATTTAAAAGGTTCAACAGGTACCCCCAACCCACCTAAACAGTCCTCAAGGCCTACTTCCACGGGTAGAGCCCATGAAGTAGACGCCAACTATTTTCGCAACAAAGAAGCAAATTCGCTCTTTGGCTGTGATCTTTTCACCCTAATGGGTAAAATCAACAATTTTCTTCCAAAGTACCGGAAGCTCACCTCTATTGCAGAGAGACAAAGTGCATATCTACAGTTCGCTTTTGGATTATGTCAAGGCAACTAAGATCCCTAAAGCTAATGGCTGTCAATTGTAATTCTCTTGTGAAATTAAGCAGGAGAGCTGCACTAAAGCTCTTCCTCCATGAACACAAGCCAACTGCGATGTTCCTTTCTGAAACCCATCTTCTCGATAAGCATACTCTTGCTTTCGAACATTACAGAGTTACCCGCACTAATAAGTCGAAAACAACTCTTGGCACTGCTATTCTTGTAACAAAGGATCTCAGCTTCACTGAAGTAAAAGTTAGTGGACTTTCCAATATGGAATGCCCAGCTATAACCCTTAGTCTTCAGAACGAAGTAACAATTCTCTTAATTTCCATCTATAACAGATGCCATGCCCAAAATTCTGAAATCAGGAGCAATCTGAACACTCTCACAAGATTAGCTGGCAATTACACCCACACGGTGATAGGCGGTAACTTCAACGCTCAAAATCCCCTCTAGAATGACTAACCAATGGCGCTGGAACTTGCATTGCCAACTGGCTCACAAACGGCCCTGGAATCTGATCACATGGCCATCGATCTAACAATCACTCCTAACTCACATTTCGACGTCCTCTATCTAGCTTCTCCAGAAATCTCAACATTAAAACACGTTAACTGGACAGAATTTCATTCAAGACTGTCTCAGAACTTAGCAGGAAGCCTCCCTGACCAGCACAGAAATATCTCAAATACGGAAATAGATCATCACATCGAACTCCTTAACGGATATATTCAGGAAAATATGGAACATTTCTCAGAAAATGTCACGCCCCACAAGTACAATTATAACCATCTTCCAGCTTACAAAATTTGTACAAATACAGGCAAAAGCTTCGGAAAATCCTAAACAGGATTTACCACAGAAATCACAATAGCCACAACCAAAGCCACCAATCGGTTCTTTCCCAAATCAAATGCCTATCCACCATTATCGATGAACAGACCAAGATATTTCTTGATGAGGAATTCAGAAGGAAACTCTAATCCATCCACCCTGGCCCTAATGTTTTCGAAAATATCAATAACGTCTGTAACCGTAAACCAAAACTTCCTAAAATAATCACATATGGCCAAGACACCTTACCTCTTGAGAAATGCAATGCATTCGCAGAATTCTTCCAATCCGCCTTCAAAGATCATTCAGATCTTAGCAGCCCGGACTTCCGCACAAACGTCAACTCAAATGTAAGAGAATTCATCCACCAAAACGAACACCTACATCTCACCACATTCCACGCTGATAACCCTACCTCAAGTCCCCGAGATCAGCAGCTTTTCACAAACCCAGTCCACTTATCTGCACTTATAAGTGGACTTAAGGGCAAAAAATCTTCAGGACCTGATAAGATCCCAAACAAAATCATCAGAAATCTCCCTTCGCTTGTAATCCAATTCTTGGTCATACTCTTTAACAATTGCGTGAATAACGCTTACTTTCCAGACTCATAGGAAATTGCGAACATCGTCCCAATACCAAAAAAGCGCAACTCCAAAGCCTTGAAAGAATTCAGACCCATATCACTTCTTGCCAACATCGGAAAATTATACGAAATTCCTACGTCAACAAATCGTGAACACATGCGATGATGTAGGCATCCACCAAGACTCCCAGTTCGGCTAAAAAGCCCAACACTCAACTTCACATACGTTACTCAAATTCCATACTGACACAACTTCAGCTCTCAACACAGGTGAGTGCACAGCTACCCTATCTCTGGAAGCGGGAGTCCCTCAGGGCTCAGTACTCGGCCCAACCCTGTTCAACCTCTATACGTCTGATCAACCGCCAAATGATCACAATTTCACCTCACTGCTCTACGCAGACGACTCGCTCACATATGCACGCTCAATATCGCCAAAATTCGCTGCGAGGAAAGTGGAGCAGTATATTGCCAAACTGGACGCCTACTACAAGAAATGGGATATAAAAATAAACATTGCCAAATCTGAAATGATTTACATCCGCAAACCAGCTACTACTAGCCGAGCAAACATAGCCACCTTGGCTAAGAATATTGACATTGAAGTCAATAACCAAGAAATAACACCCTCCACAAAACCAAATACCCCTGTATATCTTTCTCTAACCTGCACGAGTTTAACCCTCACGCACAATATGCTCTGAGAAAAGCAAAAGCTGCCTATAGCCTTCTGAGCCCACTTCTCAACACCCCAAATGGGCTGTCCGTCCCCACCAAGCTCCTGCTTTATAAGCAACTAATTCGACCAACCATCACATACTGTTTCCCAATATGGCACACGATCTCGCCAGCCTACATGAAAAACCTCGGAAATCTGGAGAGGAAAGTACTCCGTTCTTGCACTGGCCTTCGTAGAAGGGCAAACAATACCCCAACAAAAAGCTGTACGAGGCAGCAAAACTCCTCCCTATCGACAATTACCTTGTCTCGCAAGCCCAATATCAGATGGAAAAACTTTCTCATCATCCAAACCCTCTCATCTTCAACCTGCCTGCACACACTCCTCCTGCAGAATTCAGGTATATCTCACCTCTTCAACTTGTTGACCCTGAGAGTAATGCGCAAGAAAGACTCTGACTATGACTATTGAAGATCGGGTTGCTGTCGGCTGTCGTTACAGGGCAAACTCGGAGTGTTACACTCCTTGTCGAGCTTCCGAGCCTGGAGGTTTCATGGTTACTTACTGGCAGCTATAATTATCGCCGACTCGAGGTGATGCCTCTTAAGGAATCATTCATACCTCACCTAATTACAGAGGCTTATAATTCCATTGAACTTGAATAGCCCTTGTAAATGACTACCTACCTAGTAATGCTATTCTACAATGAAGAGGAAAATCGATATCCGCAGCACCTTGTTATATATGTTAATCGGAACTCGTTAAATTGGAGAATTTAGATTTACTATAGATATATATTTTAGAATTTTAGACTTAATGTATATATACATATTTGTCACGAAGATTACTTTTGGAGTACAAATTTTAACTATGAAGGGTTAATATGCCGTGCTTAGGCAATATCACCGCAAGTACATAGATATTTGAATGTAAGTTGGAATTGATTACCATATAGGGTGGGAAATTTATAGCGATAACATGGGACAGGGTAATGGGGTGAAAGCGTTCTACATCAGAGATATACCTACCACTAGGTTAAAGGGCGGGGGAAGAAGAGAAGCACCTAAGCAGCTTCTGGTACCCTTTTATTACCAGATGAGCTGGCCAGATGCCTTATTAGGGCTACCGGGAAGGTCACCGTAACGTGGGGCAGATCCACACCCTGAAATCTAACCGGGTTTTAAGTCTTTGGCGTGATAAATACCGATTTTCTTGCCTTGAGTGTCTTCCACCTCATAACAAGAGGTGCCAATCGCTCGCACTATTGTGGATTTTAAGAATTTCCTTGCTAGCTTCGCCCTAAAGCTTCTTGAGGCGTCGCTCTGAGCGAAATTTCTAAGGTACACCTCTTGCCCGGGGGAATATTTACGACAGGCACTTTGTAGCGTATACCCCCCTTACGCTACTTTTGTTTGGCTTCTCTACATCTGTAGAGAAAACCCCATGATTTCCCAGAGTATATAATTTAATAAAATTTAGTTATTTCCGAGAAGTAGCCCTATGTTACTTCTCCCGATGAAAAAATTCCTGAAAAGTTAAAATTTATTTATTTTCAAGAAGTAGCCCTATGCTACTTCTCCATATTAGAAAATTCCTGAAAAGTTAAAATTTATATATTTTCAAGAAGTAGCCCTATGCTACTTCTTCATATTAGAAAATTCCTGAAGAGATAAAATTTATACATTTTCAAGAAGTAGCCCTATGCTACTTCTTCATATTAGAAAATTCCTGAAAAGATAAAATTTATATATTTTCAAGAAGTAGCCCTATGCTACTTCTCCATAGTACAAAAAAATTCCTGGAAAAATAGAAGATAAAATCTATATATTTACAAGAAGTAGCCCTATGCTACTTCTTCATATTAAAAAAAAAAAAAAAATTCCTGGAAAAAAATATCCATACATACCAGCATACAAGTCCAGGTCTAAAATAAACAACAACAACAGCAGAATATTTTCAGTCGAAAAATTCTAAAATGTGCAAAATGAACACAAAATACAATTTTTCGTTTAAAACTTACCGCTAGTCAACCACATCAAAGCGACGAAAACGGCAATTCGCCTAGCTGTAACAGATCGCGTGATGCCATCATGCAATGTGTTGCAGCAGGCTTGAAAAAAGAACAAAAAGAATTCTGAGAAGAACGTTGGCAATGTAGGGAGACTGCGTGTAGTCGGGGAGTTGTCTTTTGGCTTTGAACGAGAACGGTCGCAGAAAAATTTAGTCGTGATTCCTCTTTATTTAAAAATTAGTCTTTAGAGAGTCTTTTTTTTGCTTTTGGTGAACTGAAAGAAAAATTTTAGTTTATTCATTCTGGTCGTAAATTTTATTAATTCGAATACTTACCTGTGCGACAGTGATTTTCATGTATATCATCTTGTTGGTGAACTGAAAGAAAATTTTGGTGTTAATGCTGCACATTCCTAAGTTTTATTAATTGTATTACTTACCTGTGCGACAGTGATTTTTTTTTATTGACGAATGTTATTGATTGGATTACCTACCTGTGCGACCGTGATTTTCCTATAGATATTTCTCATAGTGAACTGAAAGAAAATGTTTGTTATTAATGTGGCACATTCATAAATTGTGTTAATTAGAATACTTACCTGTGCGACCGAGATTTTCCTGAAGATCTTTCTAATAGTGAACTGAAAGAAAATTTTAGTATTAATGTTGCATATTCATAAATGATACTAATTAGATTATTTAGCTGTGTGTGCCAGTGATTTTTCACATAGATCTTTCTAATAATGAACTGAGAGAAAATGTTGTTATTAAGGTTGCGCATTCAAGAAGTTTTAGTAATTGAATTATTTACCTGTGCGCCAGTGACTTTCATTTAGATTTTTTTTCATATAGATCTTTCTAATGGTGAACTGAAAGAAAATGTTGTTATTAAGGTTGTGCATTCATAAAATTTAGTATTGGAAATATTTACCTGTGCGCCAGTGATTTTTCATATAGATCTTTCTAATAATGAACTGAAAGAAAATTTTGGCATTAATGCTGCGCATTCATAAATTGTATTAAGTAGAATATTTACCTGTGCGACCGTGATTTTTTCCTGAAGATCTTTCCAATAGTGAACTGAAAGAAAATTTTAGTATTACTGCGCATTTATAAGTTTTAGTATTTGAATTATTTACCTGTGCGCCAGTGATTTTTTTTTTCATATAGATCTTTCTAACAGTGAACTGAAAGAAAATGTTGTTATTAAGGTTGCGCATTCAAGAAATTTTATTAATTGAAGTATTTATCTGTGCGCCAGTGATTTTTTTTTTTCATGTAGATCTTTCTAATAGTGAACTGAAAGGAAATTTTAGAATTAATGTTGCGCAGTCTTAAATTGTATTAGTTAGAATATTTACCTGTGACAGTGATTTTTTTTATGTAGATCTTCCTATTAGTGAACTGAAAAGGAAATTTTGATTGATTCATTCTGCGCAGTCGTAATTTGCGTTAATTAGAATATTTACCTGTGCAATCGTGATTTGTCCTAAAGATCTTTCTCATAGTGAACTGAAAGGAAATTTTAGAATTAATGTTGCGCAGTCTTAAATTGTATTAATTAGAATATTTACCTGTGACAGTGATTTTTTTTATGTAGATCTTCCTATTAGTGAACTGAAAAGAAAATTTTGAGTGAATCATTCTGTGCAGTCGTAATTTGCATTAATTAGAATATTTACCTGCGACAGTGATTTTCTTGTATATCTTTCGATTGGTGAACTGAAAATAAAATTTTGCTTTATTATTGCTGTGCACTCATAATTTGAATTAAATGGAATATTTACCTGTGCGACAGTGATTTTACTAAAGATCCTTCTACTGGTGAACTGAAAGAAAATTTTAGTTTTAATGCTGTGCACATATAATTTGCATTATTTGAAATACTTACCTGTGCGTTGGTGAGGCTTATATACCATAGTAGTGGCGAACCTGAGAGAAAATTTGGGGAAAAGTTTCCTTGCACGTAACAAAGATCAGGTGAACTCAGAATTCAACGTAGTCCTGAAGCAGCTAGCAGATAGTTGGAAAACCAGTGTCGAACCCTTTTGGTAAAGGAGGAAACCCCGAATATGATTAATTCAGGTGTTATGTAAGTCCATAGCGGACCACAAGGTTAGTTCAAGTTTTCTCTAAGTATTATTATTTGCTTTGTGTTCTTTTGTTTCTAATTTTACAGTGTTAAAACCATTTAGCGTACATCTAAGGTTAGGCGTCGATCACAGGGTTCGATAAGTCATATAATAGGAAAGCGCTTATTAGGGCTAGCCGTAAGGATTCAGATCTAGATTAATATTAACCGGAGACTTTGTTTCCTTTAGTTTTTTGTATATATACATTGTTAGTCTTTTTGTGATCGGGTTTCCTCCCTCGTAAGTGATTCATATGCTTGAATATCTTAAATAAATAAACTATTTTGATTTGGACTTGATGAGATTTTGAGTTCCTTGATACGACTTCCTTCTTCTTTTGGGTGATTTAGTTTGGTCACCTTTGACCGCCCTTCTCCAAGTTGCTTTTGTCTTTTGTTTACAGGTTGGTAACGGATTCAGCGCGATGGAGTGAGTAGTTCCATAAAGGGGATGGTCGCGGACAGGAGGGAGGTCGTTTCCACACACACACGGCGATAGATGTAAAACATGTACAGATGGGGCTGAGCATTTCGAAACAGCTTTGGAGGCTTAGCCAGGGTGGATGGGGGCGATTGGGCCCAACATTACCCAAAGCCGGAGTCTCAACATCAGAGACCCCTTTCAGCTCTCTCACTCTCTCTCAATCGCTCATTTTCCAGCGTTGTAAACTCTCCGAGTGAATTAACACTTGTTCGGCGTTGCTGAGGTCTTTTATTCTCCTTCTTTTTGCATATAAATAAAATCAATTTTCTTCTTTTTAGGCTTTCAGGTTCCACCAAGAGAAGGAAGCCTGCATTAGATCTTTTTTTTTCTGTCCGTCCGTCTGTCTGATCAGTTATGTTGACGATTTTGCACAGCTTAACAAGCATTGAAGGGATGTGGGTGGCAAGAACCACCCCAAGCCGGCTGATCGCTAGCGGCGTATTGGCTGTGCAGCCACCCACACATATCCTGGATATGATTTTGTAACAAAGAGGTGTCGGATGCAGTATGTATCTACATTCAGGTACAAGTGATTGTAGGTATATCTGTCGGCTGACAAGCTCTTCGTTACAACTTCTATGGTTTTACTGTTTACGATGACGTTATTTTGCCTTACGGAAGTTCTTGACCACCTGGGCTTGTACGTGAGCCTTCGCAATTGATCCTTCCACATTAATATCTCCTTCCTCTAAGGCTTGAAGCTTTCTTAAGATCTCATAGCTGGAGGCATGTGTAATCATGTGTCGTCGGAAGGTCAAATACTAAGTTGGGTAGCTCGTGGAGTCATGGGCCACATTTCTCAAAGCACAGCCAATTTCGGACAGATTTTCGTCCCATTTCCGGTGATCTCGGTCTAAATATGCCCTAACTGCCGCTAAAATGTTTCGATTAACCCGTTCTGACGCATTGGCCTATGGAGTGTAGATGGCGGTTAAACGATACTTTATACCGTAGTTCTCCATACAGTTCTAGAACTCTTTGGACGTGAACTGCGTTCCATTGTCTGAGGTTAAGGTTTCCGGGACTCCAAACAGATGAAAAACTTCCTTTTCCAGGTAGGAGATAACTAACCTTGACAGGCCATTACGCAGAGCTTTGATCAGAACAGATTTCGTAAATTGGTCAATGACAATGAAGAGAACAGTATTGCCGGACTTCTACCGCGGATACGGACCCAGAAAGTCGACATTGATGTGCTGGCAAGGCCGTACCTGAATTTTTGGTTCACCCATTGGTGGACGTAGACACTGATTTGGTGGCTTGCATTCCTTACACACTTGACACTCTTTCACAAATTGAGTGATTTGAGCTAACATACGAGGCCAGTAGAAATAGCGTACCAGTTTCTCACACGTTTTTGAGATGCCACTTGCTGGATCATGTGCTGCTTTTAAAACGGCTCACGAGAATTCTGATATTCAAGCTTCAGAATAGATGAGATTCCGATCGAATCAAAAAAGATTTAAAAGGAAAAGAAAAGAAAATGTCCAAAAAAAGTTTTCAAAAAAAATGCGATTTTACACAATGGGATTGAACCTGCAATTTCCGTGCAAAACCCCAAGTCTCACGCACTGCGCCAAATGTTCAATTATGATGAAGGGATTAAGTTGACAATAAAAAACACACCAGTTGGGTATCTAAATCTGAATTCAAAGCACTTTATTTCTAAGTCTTGCATTTAGTTCATTATTCTTCAGTTATACAAAGTAAACTCTATTTCAATTCCTAAGTCTATTCTCTTTCCAAGCACTCAATTTCTCACTTAATGCTCGATTAGAAGATTTTTTTGTGGAAACAGAAAAACAAATAAGTTTCGATTTCTTTAAAAACGAATTTCCGACGGAGAGCTCTATAAAAAATACTTGTTGCTAAAATTTCAATTAAGACGGGTTCAAAAATGCTGATCGACGTCCGACACGATCCGATTTCTCACAACTTCTCCTTTTCTCGAAAAAATCGTTGTTCAATCTTTCTAGAAAAAATACTATTAGTTTTTTCCCGTATTGTAGGGGAAGATAAAAATTCTAGAAATTTCACCTAATATATCGGTAACACATTTTCTTAAAAAATGATTGGTTATATTAATTATAACCGCATTTGATGATATCATATATTTTGCCCTTTTTATTAATGTTTTGTCCTTTTCATAAGGCCATTTGACAATGTTTTTCCATTTAAGCTTAATGGTTGGTAGCTTAGGAGATCATTCCCCTCTTAAACCTTCGAAAGTGGTTCGATAATCTAATCGGACGTGTCATCTGTCATCATCAAATCATCACAGCACTATGATTACACGGGTAAATGGATGTATTTTCATTTGAATGTGGGAAATTGGTTTTTCTTTATAATCGAATTATGTGTTTTTCATGTAATACTCAATGTGTGTAAAATCTGTGTTTTTTTGTGTTTATACGACCAATGTTTTGTGTGAAATTTTCATGTTTGTGAAGGAGACACTAACCTAAAATTTATTTACATTTGTCCTACATGACTAATCTATTTCTAATTCTTCTTTCAGGCAATTATTCTTTAAACAAACGCTCACCACGAAAACAGAACATGAAAATAAAGAATAAGGGCAAATAAAACAATACTTCAATAAAGTATTCTACAAACTTATCAGATAAGTATTTTACAAATATTTTATAATCAATAGCGATTCTTTGTTGTTATTTGCTTTCCATTTTAGGTCTCCATGGCTATCATATAGAGGGTTCCAAGACTGAACAGCTTTAATTAAGGAGGCTGTCAAGCTCTCGGGAACCCAAATTCTCCATACCGGTTCTTCTCCTGCTAAGAATGGGGGATTGACTATTCCCTCTTTCACTTGAAGGTCTGGAATCCGTGATTGACTGTCTTGAACTGTGTTCACTAGGTTCCTATATTGGGGGTCCTTAAACGCGGGGTCGTCGAAATTAAGCGAAAGTGTTGTTTTAATTTGACTAAGTGCCTCCAGGACCTCTAAATCTATTCGCGAGAGTGCGTCGGCTACCACATTCTCTGAGCCGTTCCTATGTAAGATAGTAAAGTCGAATGCCCGCAGCTTCAGACTCCATCTTGCTAACCTTCCCGATAGCTAGAGTAGTAGGTTATTATGGTGAAGTGTGCGCCATCGATATAAGATCGAAACCTTTTCACACTCATCACCGCCGCTAGGCACTCTAACTCCATGACACTGTAATTCTTTTGCGCTTTGTTCAGCTTTTGCGACATAAAGGCAATCGGGTGTTCATTATCATTCTTGTCCTTTTGGTAAAGAACACTCCCAATTCAATTAGAGGACGCATCACATTAAATTATGAAGGGTTAGCTAAAGTCTGGATTAGAAAGGATCGGCGCCTCAGTCAGACGCGATTTTACTTGTCTAAAGGCGCCTTCCGCTGCATCTGACCAAGTAAATTTTTAGCCCTTTTTTAGCAAGTCGGTTATCGGTGCTACCAAATCAGTGAAATTGGCTATAAATCTCCTATACCAGCCTGCGAGTCCTAAAAATCTTCTGATCTGACGAACGGTCTTGGGTTGGGGAAGTCCTGAATCGCGCCATTTTTTTCCGGATCCGTTTGCATTCCTTCTTCACTTATAATATGCCCTATATACTTCAGCCGCTTTTGTCAAAACCTGCTTTTCTCTATATTTATGGTTAATCCAGCGCGTTGTAAGCAGTGGGCTACCTTATGTAACACTTCCAGGTACTGTTCAAAGTTCTCAGACAATATTAACAGGTCATCTAAATAAACAAAGACGTCTTCATGAAGTTCATATGGAATAACTCTATCCATGAGCTTGCACAGAGTTTTGGGTGAGTTGGACAACCCGAATGGCATTACTGTAAACTGGAAGAGGCCCCTTCCTTTGTCAAGCTCAATCTGCCAGAAGGCATCCTTCAAGTACAGGACTGGTAATAAACTTAGTGCCTCTGACTCGACTCAATATTCCGTTTATTTGGGGAAGAGGGTAAGCATCCTTCTTGGTGACTTCGTTCAGTTTCCTTGAATTCAGGCAAACTTTAATTTTGATATTGGATTTCTTCACCATCACCAACGGCGAAGCCCACTCACTTTGACTTTCTTCTATCACCCTCAACCGCAACATCCGATCAACTTCTTCATCAAGAACTCTTTGCATCAGTGGTGACAGATGATAGTGTCTCTGCCTGTGAGGTTTACTCTCTCCGATGTCTATTTAGTGCTTCAAGAGAGATGTCCGACCTAATCCTTCCTTAGCAAAGGACGGAAACTACGCTATGGTTTCAACAAGCATTTGTCTCTCCTCTAAGTTGAGGTCATGCAAGGGTTCAGTCTCAATAGCAAAATGAATTTCTAAGATAATAGCTGAGAAAATCTTAAAGGATGTCCAAAAATCAATTCCGAGAATAAGCTGACAAGATAGGCTAGACACATCTCATCTAGGTTACGGAAATTATATAATGCCAAGGCCTTCCGGAGTGTGGGGTGCATATTCCGCTTTACTACATGCAGTAGTTCACTGTGACTCATGGCTTCACGAAGTCTCAATGCCAGTCCTTCTATATCGATGCGAAAATCACTGAAGCTCTCCCTAGATTTCTGTTTTCGCGTTTCCATAAGCTTCCGTATATCGGAATCACTATGTGAATCCTCAAATTCACTTCTTAAAGAGTAACGCAATAGAGGCCACTCAGCAGTCTGATATTTTCGACAGAACTGCCACTACCAGGTGGCTGCTGTGCCCGAGAGGAGCTGGTGGATGGCATACCTGAAGATATCTCGTGGGCCTCCATCGGCTCTTGCTAGAGTTTCGACTCTGAATAGGAATTCGTATACCGACAGACCTCTAGGGCTTCCATCATACCTTATGTGCCAGTTCATCACTGGATTCCCGTGATTATGCCTAGATGTTTGAGAAGGCCTCTCGTGCGGTAGGGGTGGGGGAGATGATGCAGGATGAGGTCCTTGTAGATTAGGTCTATCGAACTAGCTCTCCCGGATATGGAATTTCCATTCGAATAGGTACACGGGATAAATTGGTATGATATGCTGAGTGATTCCTGGTTGGCTCTTGCCGTAAGGCTTCCATTACTGAACTTAGTTGGACGGAATGTGGTTGCTCCAACTGTCCCCACATTTGCTCTACCCGCGTTTCCCTTACGGGCCTTGCATGTTCCAGAGGAATCCTGTATGTTGTTGTGCTAGTAGCCAACTTAGGTATAGCACCTGAACCAATTGAGGGTTGAGACCTGATATCTTTAATGGTGGTACGAGGATAATGCTGTACTGGCTTGGACACCCCCTGAGCAGTAGTGCAAATTAATGCTGGAGTAGATATGGTGACCGGAAAGTCTACCTCCCTTATTAAATTATTGGTAGCAATGGCTAGCTGCTCGATAGAGGCATCCTGATTACAGAGGAGACGTGCGGATGTCCTGACTTCTTCCTCTGTAAAAACGTGAGAACCGTTCACGCATGGGACAGGAACCCTTACTCGAGGGTTAAGATGGTCAGAATTTGAGGCCCTCTCACTGCGCTGAAGTTCGCATTGGTCACTGGCTGTAGTGGATGCCTCTTCGCCCAGAAATTAAGGCGGTCTTGTCACCTCCGTTGTGCCCAATTGGTGAATAACTACATCAAGGTCTGCATTGGCCGTTTCAATTAACTCCGCTACAGAGTCGAAAGTTGAGGGTTCAGCGTTCGCTAAAAGCTGAGGCCTTCCAATAACATGCAAAAGTCGTGATTGTGCCTTACCCAATTCATTGATATTGTTCGTGGCTACAGTGTTGTAACCCCAATTGCCGCCGTGCTTTCCAAATGGAGAAGAGCGACTTAGGGGAAAGCTCAGGTAGGGTTTTTCTTTAGTAAATACAAACATTCATTCTTCACGATAACGAATTTAATCTCAACTTTAATTATTTTAGTTAAAAAAGATTTCAAAATATACACAATACTTCAATTTATGATACATAGTACTTCAATTTATTAAAAAAAGGATTTTATACTTTACAAGACTTTAATTTATTTAAAAAAAAAGGGTCTTATACTTTACAAGACTTCCCGACTCGCGTGTGCACTTGATGAGTGCCTATCCTGAACTTCGACTTCTTTTTAGTTAGAAATTATTACCATCAAAATAGCTGACGCCCTTGCGTCAGCAAAAAGTATATAATACTTTTTATGATTGGTTCGCTTAACTGACCAATCAGACAAAAAAGGTAAAAAGAAACCGGAAAAATAAGAATCAGGCAAGAGATTTGCCTTTGTTAATTTCTTGGCTTGGATCTTGAAATTCGATCTTGCACTTGAAATTTCAACCGATGTGCAATATGCAGTACATTAACTCCATGAGTTATGTGTATACAAAAATGTCGAGCAGGCGTTTTTGTTTATTTTTGTAAATGGGCAATTTATGATAGCAGAAATTTATGGCGGTAGATAATTTGAACGTTTGTGCATTTTTTGGAAATCTATGTAAATCTATGGGGTAAGAAATTTATATATGCATGGTATGATATTTTGTGCATGTAACAGAAATCTATGGGGGGTAAGTAATTATGCATATTGCTGTTATTTTAGGTATAGGGAAATCTATTGGAATATGCACGATGTGGTATTTTGGGACCACAATATGAATGTATATGGATTTTAGGAAAATCCATAGGAGGTAAGTAATTGTAAATAAGGTTGTTATTTTGGTATCAGAACAACAGCAATATTAACGAGTTCCTTCAATGAGGACAACTTATCCTGACACAACGCCAGTTCGGATTTAATTTGCGCAATCGGGGGAATCCTGCTGGTTTTGGAGTCAGTCCCTCGTATTCCTTATTCAACATAGCCTGCAGAGCCGTCCCTAAACTTGAGGATCTTCCAGACTCCTGTTGCTTCCTCAACTTTAGCTCATAACTAAACTCATCACGCTCTAAGTGGTGGACATTCATAGTAACTATTTAATTCAATTTAATTCTAAATCAGACTTGGTTTACTTCCTTACTTGAGTAACTAACGTACCCAAGGTTCTCAACAAAAAAATCTCCTTTTTTTTTTCAGTAGTCACTTCACTCAGTAACCAATGCTGGATGGTGTGGCTAATTTACTTAGCCTTATGCTTATATATCTACCTCAAAAACCTGCTTATAACGCGTATATGGATAATAGTTAGGCATCCAAAGAAAAATGCTTAATCCAGTACGTCTTCCCCTATACGGTGCAGTTTATAGGACGAGTAATGCCATAATGTTAATTCAAGAGTAAGTAACGAACAGATAATCCACACTATTTATATACATATATAATATCCTAAGCCAATATTAATACGAGAGAGTATGGTGGTTATCTTCGAACAACTTCCATAACTCAACCAATAACACGAATGAATCGCGAATTCTCACTCAACAAGAAAAAAAAATCAAAATCATTAGGGGTGCATGCCCTCGTACTTCATTTTGGATGGGGTGATTACAACAGGAGAACTCCTCGCGGTAATTGGTGTATATTCAACTTCTTACCGCCAACTTCTTGGTGATGTGCCTGTTCGCAAGAGAGGAATAATTTCAGAATTTATTCCGCCCTCTTGACTCTGGTGAATGTCTCATAAGCAGAACGCGCGAAGACCACTAGCGTCACCTTCTTACACTTATGGGATTCGACGGAGGAACTAATTATCGACCTCGAAATTAGTTCTAACTCTAGTCGGCACAACAAACTGCGGAGTTTTTTTATTAAGACCACTTAACAATTCTCTCACGCAGGGTGTTATCGAACTCGGAGAACTTCCCTTGCCTTTGACAGTCACCCCTTCATTTCCAGTAGCCGAAGTCCACATTCTCCCTGAAATTGCTCTGCCTTGGTACAACTATTGGGTGCTGCTGCTTTGCTAAGACTTAGCTTCGCTCTACCCCCCTTACGCAATCCTTTAATCTACTTGGATTTAGCTTGGACCAGTAACACTAAAAAAAATACAAGCAAAATTAAACCCTGTATAAAAAAAAATTATTACAATTGAACAGCCTGCAGTAGTACTTTCAGGGTTGGCTCGAAGCGACCTAGATACCCCTTGCTACTGTTCCCTACATCTTAACAAGAATTTATCCGGCTCGCCCAGCCGTTCGGGCGCTATTTGTAACACCTCTAGTGCCTTTCTGCTCAGGGCAGATCAACCTTGGTGTCACTGATGTATTTGGAGGTACTGTTGCCACGTTGGGACCTTGTAGACAAATTAGTTGGCGGTCCGGAAAATTCGAGTGATGGAGAAGAAAGCAACGAAAAGAAATATTATAATTACCGGGAAACGGTCCCAGTTCTCGATTAATAAGAGGAATCACGCGAATCCGTTAAGCGCTGCGCATGCAATAACAACATTAAATCTCGAGCCCTCTCTAGGGTTTTTTTTCTTTTATTTTATTTATTATCCCAAGCAAGTAGATCCTGAACAGAGAGTATAGGACTAGAACTAGGCTATTGGGCGCCAGGTCCCTTCTGTTGTTTTCCTGAGAGCCAAATTTTATAAATAGTGAGCTTCGCAACCAGACTCTGTCCTCTGACTCGCGTTCTTCCTCCCCTGAATGACCTCCATCAAAGCCGGCTAAGCTCGTCGACTGGGCGCGGGAGTGAAGGAAACGGCGTGGTCAGCGGGAGAGGGAGAACAACACCAAACAATAATCACCTTCGCCTTAGTAAATTGACATAACAAGAGGTTCCTCTTTCGCTACCGCCATACTTGCTGGCCGTGGCTCCACACATACACCTACGGTCCTCACGACGACAGTGTTCGTCCAGCACCTTGACCTGTTATCGCTGTCCATTACTACCCTCCTCAATGGGTAGTACTAGGCATGCACCCACAAAACAAATTAATCGAACATGATCATTATTATTATTATTATAAGTCCTTAGTTAATTCACAACTGAGCTTATTCAACTAGCCTTACCCTACTCAGCCGTTAAGTTATAGATAATCTTACCGCCTTACGGCGTTCATCTCTACGAGTCCAATTCAATAAGTAGGCACGTGAGGCCGAATGCTAGTAACTTACAGCTATTATACAGTGACTTGCTCGCCTAATTAGATAAACTACAAAGATATGCTTGCTAAGGAATGATCCCTTCAATACGTATAAACATATATATACTTATATAGAAATAGATATATCGGATAACTTAGCACTATTAATCCTATGCCGGAGTCCTGCGTTATTATAATTCACGCTTCGATCATTACCTTACTTATTCATTCCTGCTTCACCTTATTTATGGGTCCCACTTTCGGGTCCTGCAATATTAAGTACCGACAAAAAAAAATTTTTTTTCTTTTCCAATTACTTGCCACTGTAAATCTAATTAGAAACTTAGTTACAGGTCTCTTAAGGAGCCTTGAATTCTTGAGCTTATAGTCTTATTATATATTATACTGATTATGAATATACTAAGGAAAAACCTCACCTGGTATCCTCCCCAAATGCATTTGTAGATCATACCGCCAGCTGAAATTTTATAACATTTCTTATCTATATATAGATCCTAACCAGCTCGACACTCTGTGCAACAATTAGTAATTAGTTTAAAAAAATGTGTTTTATTTTTCTTTGTGTTGTTCTGTTCAAATGGTGGTCCCTCGCGGACCGTGGCCGACAACCACCTGTTTCAAATTCTGCCTATCCTAAGATTGAGTATGGGGAGTCTTCCTGACAGTAGGCTTGCCTGTTTGCCCCAATAGGGACTCCCAGAATATTAATAATTTTTTTTCTTCTTTCTGTTGGTTTTACAGGTTACCTTCCACGTAACTAACGACCCTAAGGAACGAGTATAGAGGTTGAAGTTTTCCTTTGATTACTACGGGCGGAATTTAATACCTACCACTTGATTGACTTGGTAGACGCGTTAGCAAACCGATTAGCGTGGACGGCGGTCTTCCCTTCTTCTCCCTCTTCCACTCGCTTGGAGCCACTTTTAGACTTTCCTGTGGCTAGCTCTGCATAGATTATGTTCTATAATGGTCGCAAGCCTATATCCTCAGTTTCTCACCTAACTTTCGTTTCCTTTCTCTTCCCGGTTCTCGAATAACAATTCCTCACTTTTCTTAGGAATGCTTTCTTCCTAGCTTACCTAGGTTTCTACACAGCAGCTTTTCCGCCTTTAGAAAACCTTTTCGTTTCTGTTTCCTTTTTCTTTCTTTATAGGCCTATATTTTTTTTCTCACTAATTAAATGCTTTCCATATTTCACTGTTCGATTTCACGTTGAATAATTATTTGGCTCACTTCCAATTAACGGCCACGCGTTGTAATTTAAATTCACACGCGCTCGTCTACCAGAGGTTACCGTTGCCTATTCCATAATGTCATTTTGGACATCTAGAATGTTCGATTCCTGCTCTGTCTCCCTCCATTTTTTTTTGCTTCGTTTGTTTCTCTTTATAGGAAGTTTGACTGCTAGATGGAACCAAGATAGAATTGGTTTGCCCCCTCGCTAACCATTGGCGTGCTAGCACTTTAACTAACTACCTTCATCTTGAAGACCGGGTTGCTGTCGGCGGTTCGATTCGTGCCTTGGCTACTGGACCAAACCGATTTCTTTCTTCTTCAAAATTCACACAGACTAAAAATGCCTATAATAATTAGCATATAAGTACTACGAAGCTCTCCTGATACTAGAAAAATTGTCTAATGCCTGTAATATAGACGACAACAATTTCTTGTAGGAATTCACGCTTGGAAGCTGTATATAATAAATAAGACAAATAAAAATTATTCTCTACCGGTTACGTATCTTCCTAAACTACTCTGGCTCTTCCTGAGGCTTGGCACTCAGTAAATAAACATAAAGTCCTTTTCGACAAGGCTGAGTCTTCACCTGAACTGCGTCGTATACATGTACTCGATGGATAGCATAGATTCCTAATTTTATCCTCTTTCAGGTTTATCCCTCATGGGATTGGTATGACAAGGGATTGATTTTCGGCGGCTCTATTGCCTAGTTACGTCGTTACAAGGGACATTCATTCCGTATTCGTTATACTGTCAAAACCATTCGGAATTGACACATGTGGTATTCCCGAAATCCGCATTCGTTATATACCGAAAGCAAACCCTTCGTTATTTAACGAGTGGGTTCAACCATTCGTTATGCCAAACGAAGAGAGAATCAGCTGCTGAAATGTACTGCCCGTAATCAGAGCGTACATGCAAAAATGAATAATGTGGTGAAAATTGATACCACTGGTATAAAGTTAGTGGTTTTAATTGTTTGTCTACAAATTATACACTTCACTGTTAAACTAGAGCTTTAATACTCGATAAATTTAAAATACTAATAGTTCACTTTATCAAATTTCAATAAACGGAAAATATAAGATGTTGCAATAAACTTTGTACTCACCTGATCTATGTTTGGCAGTTGATTGACTTGATTTTAATAACTTTAATTAAGGTTGGGATTGGGGTATTCTTTATTCTGGTCGATACCCAGAATAAAGTGAGGTGAGTAGTTCTTACTGCAGGCGAAACACACAGAATCTTTATTGCAGTCGTTACCCACAACAAAGTGTTTAATGTTAGTGATTGTCTTATTACAGTCGTTACCCGTAATAAGAATCTTTATTGTAGTCGGTACCCACAATAAAGTGTTTTGTTAGTAATTGTCTTATTACAGTCGTTACCCGTAATAAGAATCTTTATTGTAGTCGTTACCCACAATATAGTGTTTTGTTAGTAATTTTCTTATTACAGTCGTTAGCCGTAATAAGAACCTTTATTGTAGTCGTTACCCACAATAAAGTATTTTGTTAGTATTTTTCTTATTACAGTCGTTACCCGTAATAAGAATCTTTATTATAGTCGGTACCCACAATAAAGTGTTTTGTTAGTAATTTTCTTATTACAGTCGTTACCCGTAATAAGAATCATTATTGTAGTCGTTACCCACAATAAAGTGTATAGTATTAGTAAGATTTCTTATTACAGTCGTTACCCGTAATAAGAATCTTTATTGTAGTCGCTACCCACAATAAAGTGTTTAGTGTTAGTAAAATTTCTTATTACAGTCGTTACCCGTAATAAGAATCTTTATTGTAGTCGCTACCCACAATAAAGTGTATAGTATTAGTAAAATTTCTTATTACAGTCATTACCCGTAATAAGAATCTTTATTGTAGTCGCTACCCACAATAAAGTGTATAGTATTAGTAAAATTTCTAATTACAGTCATTACCCGTAATAAGAACCTTTATTGTAGTCGTTACCCACAATAAAGTGTATAGTATTAGTAAAATTTCTTATTACAGTCGTTACCCGTAATAAGAATCTTTATTATAGTCGGTACCCACAATAAAGTGTATAGTATTAGTAAAATTTCTTATTACAGTCGTTACCCGTAATAAGAATCTTTATTGTAGTCGCTACCCACAATAAAGTGTATAGTATTAGTAAAATTTCTTATTACAGTCGTTACCCGTAATAAGAATCTTTATTTAGTCGCTATCCAAATAAATCTCCTAATCTAGTCGCAACCCAGAATAAGAAAAATTTATTTCAATTGTCAACCAAACAAAGTGTTACGACTGTTAATAAAAATTCACAACACTAGGAAATACCACTAAGAAAAAATTATCAAGTCACTCACTCCACTGCCAAACTGAAAAAGAGCTCGAGTCAAGTTAAATTGCTGTTTATATAGCCCTTGCTTGCACACGACACCAATGATAGAGTAGCAGAGGCGCATGATCACAAGAATTGGCCGTTCATCTGTAATTTTACGGTACTAGAGATAATGCATAGCAACGAACAAAAATGCATAGCAACAAGAAATTTAAAGCAACCCATGGTGCTGTGTTAAATTGAATTCTGTATATTTGCAAAAAATGTTATCTCTATCACGTAGAGAAGAACTTCCCATTCGATAGTACTTATAATGATGATAGAGTTGCAAATTGATCTGCTTGATCTGATTGTATTTGTGCCATGCATTATATGCTACATGACAACACATGCTTTGGTTAGATGTTGTACCTATTTTTGGGAAAATTTGTAATTAGATTGAATTTGTTTTGCTTTTTTCAGCAATTGTTTTTAGCACGAATCTAATTGCTTCAATCATATGATAAGAATTTTAATTTGATCTGCTCAATGAGGCTATATTGTTGTATTGTATTTGTGCAATGTGCTATGTAGATGACAAATACATGGCTTTGTTTTCAGGATGTTTTCCCTTTAAAAGTAATCGGTAAAAATAAAAATATATTCGAACCGATTTGGTTCGAACAGCTGCTATTTTACGGGTGATAATGAAAGATAAAAGATGTAGATAAAAGATGTGCGAAAATTTCATATGTTCAAAGAACTAAACTAATAGAGTTTTTACAGGAAAACCCGAAACTGAAATTTGGTAAATACGATAACTCTTTCAGTTCAAAAAATGCCACGAAATTGTGGGAAAAAAAATAAAATCAGTATCAAATTCCATACCCGGAGCGCAAAAGAACTAGAAAAGTTTTTTCATGATATTATATTCAAAACAGAGCTAATAGAAAATTTCCAGAGTTGGAAGGATTTAAAATGTGTGGTGAAAGAAAAATCTGCGGCGGCAAAAAACACATTTGCATGGCACTGGTGGACGTCACCCTGCAACATTTTTTTCTATCTAGCGTTGAATTAAGGGTGCAGGAATTGTTTAACGATTGACGTAATTGATAGTCCATAGATTCTTTAAAGATTTCAGACGCAAACAATAATGACAATTAACTGAAGCTAGCCATTTTTTACAAATTATATTTTAAAACATGAAACAGCTGACAATATTCAATTTGTAAATTGACAGAGTTAATCTTACCACACTCGTTATGTTGAAAACCTTTTTCACCATTTCGACTTTATAACGAAGAGGTTCAAGAATACGAACGGGGTATTCGATTCGTTATCAACCATTCGTTAAGCTTAGTATTAAGGTCGGCGCTAAGCCAAATTTTGTATGAAAATTTAGCAAGCTAAAAGATATTGGCGAAAATTTATCCTGAATTTTAGCGAGAGCGGTACTAAGGTCAACGCGCTAAATTTTCCTTTTGGGTTTTGATTAGAGATGGCACCACCAGTAAGTCTCCAAAACATTGAGCTTGAATTTATCCGCCCGGGCCGTTCTTTAGAGCGCTAAAAATATTTATTGTCAGACTTTATTTATTTAGAATTTCATCAAAGATCTGATTACTAAGTTTACAAAAAAAAAATTATACATATGTAAACAATGATAATGACCAAAAGTGTACAAACAATAATAATAAAATGAAAAGTAACTTTAACTAAGCTAATCTCTTAATTGACTTTTTGAAAGATGAAAGTCAATGCAATCAAACTGGTTGTTAGAGACGAGACATTGATGAAATGGGCTCGTGAAAACCGTAGTTCGTACTATGATGAGGAACGACGAAGAAGTCGTGGTTCCTCAATTAGCGCGCAGGAATAGATATTTTGAAAGTATTTATTGAGCACACCTGAAATCATAATAACAAAAACATTAAAACAAATCTACTAAGTATTTCATACTTCCCTCAATTTCTTCCTGATTCCTCCAGTCACCTCTGCAGGTACATCCTCCATATCAGGAACGCGCCTGAAATAAAAATTATACATAAATATTAGTTTGAAGCAACTAATTAAACAAAGTAGTATACAAAAAACTACAAGAATAAGCAAATTACATGCAAAACTGCAAGAAACCAATTTCTTGGCAGTACAACAACAATTGCATGCAAATGTAAATATTGCCAATTTCTTGCAAAATTCATATTCTCTGCATGATAAACATTTGCAAATTATGCATGTTTCTATATGCAAATTACATGAATTTGCATTAGGCACGAAGCATACAATTAATAAAAATCAACAGTTTATACCATTGTTACACATTTCAAATTCACTTTTCCAACATGAATAATTTAACAGAATTTGTATATTTCCTGCAAATTATTCATATTGGAACACATAAATAATTAATAAGGAACACTTAGAAAATAATAAAATACACTTACCTGGACAATTAATCCATAATTTGCGGTGAAAAACACGAAAAACAACACGGCACTAACGAACTAAAATACCGCGATCGCGACTGTCAATTTGACTCGCGAGAAAGTCAATTAGGTGAAATCGACTGCGCGCAACCTATTGGGCAGGCTTAGAAGGTGCGAATTTCACCAGTTAATTAGATATTTAACAAAAAAGGTGAAATTAATTCCCATAATGAGTGGGAAAGAGAAAGATGCGAAAACGAGATGCAAGAAAATTGAGAGAAATTTGTGTCGCACATCGAAATTTGTCATGATATGGCAGTGCGACGCCACATTGACAATTTTTAGAAAAATTGAAATATTTAATAAAATAAATTAGGAAAATGAAAATGAAAACAATGAAGAATAAATTAGATGGAATAATTTGGCAAATTTTAAGCTATTAGTGCAAGTTTGGGTAGCAAGAAAAATATGCTAATTCGCATTTTTCTTGTGGAATGTGTTGGAAAATGGCTGCTCAGACCCTATAAAAAGGAGGCGATCCCTAAGATCTCTCTCAGTTTTTTTCAAGCGATCATATATGCAAGTACTAGCATCCGATCAAGTGACAGTAAATTTTCATTTTTCAGCAATTAAGCATCTAATAAAAAGTGCCAATTCAAGGTACATTATTATATATGCTGGAAATTGGTGAAATTGGTGCTGGCAAGGGACATAAAGTTTTTGTTGGATTTGGATTTCAGATAAGTATTGTGCAATACTAATTAGTGCGTAATTTGAATAAGTTTCTTGCATAAACTTAAACACATGCCAAATCTGGCATTTTAAGAATATATGCAACGAAACAAAAGAAGTTAAGTAGTTAAGTTAAAATAAGATTAAAATGAATTAAAAATAAGTGCATAAAGCATGAAAATTTTAGAAAAGGCTATAAATTGCATTTAGTTGAACATATGCCAAAATACGGCATAACAACTACACATGCAACGAGCAATTAATGAACAGAATTAAATTGTAGTGAATTTATGAATTTGAGTGTTTCGAAAAAGAATTGTTCAATAAATACAGTATTAAACACAAGCACACATATCTATTTTTTCATACCGCTACACTGTCCACCTAAATGCCGTAATCTAGCTGTAGTTATCAATTGCAGCTACATTACAAAACAGTATTTAAGGGCTCAGGAGAATTTGTCGCTCTCTGTATACACTAAAACGCAAAAACAACTCTGGAAGCTTTTCGCCTATTTTCAAAAGAATCCAATGGAAAGAGTTTAAGCCTATCAACATATGGAGGTAGAATAATAGGGTTATGCCAATGAAGTCCACGCAGAGCAAAACGAAGGAACTCTGCTGCACAGCCTCAATACGATTTATGTATACAGCATGAAAAGGAGACCAGACCGGGCTGGCGTACTCCAAAATAGGTCTAACGAATGTGCAGTAAAGGACCTTCGTTATGAATGGATCATTAAACTCCTTTGACCATCTCTTTACAAACCCCAGAGTAGCATTAGTCCTGGCAACGATTGTATTAATATGATCCTCGAAGGAAAGACGTGTATTCAGGAATACACCCAAGTCCTTGGTTTTGTCAAGTCTAGATAATAAGCATCCATCTAAAGTATAACTTAAGTTCAATGGCCTCCTTTTAAGAGAAAAGGACATAGCAGTACATTTGTTGATGTTAAGAGGAAGACAGTTATTAGCACACCATTTACGAAAGGTGTCTAAGTCCAAATTTAGAGTTCCACACTCGTTTTCATTAGAAACAATGCGGAAGATTTTGGCATCGTCAGCAAAGCAAAGTATTCTTGAATTAGTCAAAATCAGAGATACGTCATTAATGAAAATAATAAAAAGGAGTGGTCCGAGATGCCTGCCTTGAAGAACGCCAGAAATATTACGTCAGAAAGAGCTTCGCGAAATATAACTCGCTGCGTACGATCCGATTAATAAGAATGAAGCCAATTGACAAAGACAGAAGGAAAACCAAGAAGAGTCAGCTTATGAATCAAGATTTTATGATTGATTCGGTCAAAAGCTTTACTAAAATCCGTGAAAATGCAATCAACTTGCTTTCCGCTTTCAATTGCAGAAATGCAGAAATTTGTAAACTCTAACAAATTAGTCGTAGTAGATTTACCCTTCATAAAGCCATGCTGAAAAGAGCGCAGGAAAGGCTTGCAGTGGAATGACAAAACATCGCAAACCATGGCTTCAAATATCTTACCAATACAACATAACTTAGCGACGGGTCTGTAGTTAGAAATGTCGCACTTATTACCCTTCTTGTGAAAAGGAATAATCAAAGAAAGCTTATACTGTTTAGAAAAAACACCACAGGTTAAAGATAAATTAAGTAAATAACACAAAACAGAAACGATGAACGTAGCACAATGTTTTATGAGCGTAGAGGGAACGCCATGCGAACCAATAGAAAAACTATCAGCATTGCTTGAAATGTACTTGAAGACAGACGCTTTATCGAACAACAGGTCTTTAGGTTGAAGAGAAGTCGTCGGAAGCTTCGTCAAATGGATATATCACAGAAGGCAGTTTTAAAGAACTCACCAAAAAGATTGGAAGTCTCCAAGGGATCAACACTATCTATGTTTCCAAGACGCAAAGATGAAGTTGCGCTTAGATTTCACAAACTTCCAAAATTGCTTTGGTTCGGTACGCAAGGCCGACGTCATTCTGTATATAATCATTATAAGAAACAGTCAGGTACGATATGTACTGAGTACGCAAATTAGAATAAGTTACGTAATCAGCATCGCTCCTTGAGGAACAGAACCGCCTCCAAGCTTTATTCCTCAAATTTTTAAGAAGCTTCAAAGAGCCATTGATCCACGGTTGACAATGCGAAGTACGATTCGAACTAACAAGTGGTACACAGTGAGTAAAACAAAGAAATAGGATGTCATAAAACGAGCTCACAGATTTATCAATGTCACGTTCACCCAGAATACTGGTCCTGTCGCAAGCGAATAGCCATTCATTCATTTTATTAAAATCAGCTTTTTTAAGTTATAACAATACTCGTAGTTACTAGAAGCATTAGATGATGAAGTTACAGGATCAAAAAACAAAAGTATGTGTAGTGCCGGATGATGATTTGTTTCAGGAACCAGAGTCATTAGTCACACCGCTAGACTGCATTAGGCCTGAACAAATAATGTTGTCAATAAAATTTATGGCATGTTGAGGAGTCGCTAAAAAAGATGACAGCAAGCCCTCATCGTCCAGAGAATGTACCCAACTCACATTAGGCAGGTTAAAATCACCAAAAAGCAACAACTCATCGGCAGGCACCAGAACTTCAGTAAGCCTATCTATACATGAAGCCAACAAATCAAATATATCAGCAGATGGGCATGGAGGGATATAAACTGTAGCAATATATACGGTTTTATGTGAAAGCCTGAGAGCTACACAAATAAACTCCAGATCACCGGAATCAACAAAGCCAACCAATAAACAAGGAAGGTCGCGACGAACAGCACAAAGTACTCCACCTCCAACAAGAGCATCCAGAGACAGACGATGGCGGTCACAGCGAAACAACAAGAACTCGGGACCAAAAAGCTCTTCATCAGCGAACTTCCCACACAGCCATGTCTCGGTCAAGCAGACCACGTCGAAACAGGAATTCGTCGAACTTGTAAAAAGGTGAGTCGTCTTAGAGCGAAGACCAGTTACGTTAGCGTAGTAGACGGAGATTTCGCTAAGAAGTTTTTTGCCACACTAGAAGATCCGGACCGTCCCTTAGGAATAAATTCACACACAATGGAATTGCAGGGCCATATATCAGGAGAAAGCACCGCCTGAAACAGATTTTCCGGAACTAAAATCCTGAAGGACGCAGAAAATGAGCGTTTCTCGTGAGCATGTCGAGTAGATAACTTCTAGCAGGCAATCAAAGAGCTCGGAGTGCCGACACCTGATTAAATGTGTTTAATAATTTCGTCTTCAGTGGTGTCAGGATGTACTCTAAAGACGAAAACACATTTAGGAAGCCTGGCTGGCCGCAAGATAACAGCATCTCCAACTGCCGGCGGGGTATCGTTGGTGGAGGCACTATCCGCAACCAAAAGGCTGAAATACTGATTGCGACACGCATTTGCCGACGCCAAAATAATTTTCGAATATATTGTTACGTACAATAGGAAGAGACAACTGGTGACATCTACTGGCAATGGAGAGTAAACGACTTCAATTTTGGAGAATTGATTATGGAATCGACAGGAAGGTTCAGGAATAAGAATGAATAGAACAGTCAAGAAGCTTTTAGAATAGAACACTCCAGAATAATCCGGAGAGTTTCTAGGGTATAAATATAACAGTTGTCACCGTCAAGAAAAGAGTCTTGTCTTAGACGTTGCAGTGTTAACAAGCGAAAGTAATAAACAGGCGGAAGTGTTGTATGTAATTAGATTGCGATAATTGAAAGTACAGAGTTAGCAATAATTAGAGTTGAGTTGATTAATTGAAGGTTTATGAATTTTATATGATGAAAGTGACATAAAGAACTTATATATTAATTATTTAATATTGTGTTTTAAATAACGAGCCAAAGGCCACGCTCGCAACAACTGGTGTCAGAAGTGAAATAAATTCGCGAAATAAAGTGGTGGCAATTGACTTAAAAATTCAAAGTGTGATTAATTTTGAGAAATTGTGTTAAATTTTGAAAGTTCTGAAAAATAATTAATATTCAACTGTGAGTGAATTATTAAAGTAATGGGGCGCAAACTGGAGGAGCTTCGGATACAGGATTTAAAAGTGGAGTTAGGGAACCGGTCGTTACAAACGATAGGTCCAAAGAATGTTCTCGTCGAGCGACTGAGACAAGCGCTGATAGAGGAAGGAAAGAATCCTGAAACATTTGTTTTCGAAGAGAACTTAGAAGAAACCGAAGCTGAAGAAGAGCCTGCGATGAAAATGGAACAGCTTTTGAGTACTTTAATGAGTAAAATGGAAGCCCGTTTTGATGAACAAAAGAATTCTCTGGAATCCCGTTTAGATGAACAGAAGAAATCTATGGACGAACAAAAGAAATCTATGGACGAACAAAAGAATGCTTTTGTTGAACAAAAGAATTCTCTGGAATCCCCTTTAGATGAGCAGAAGAAATCTGTGGAAACGCGCTTGGACGAACAAAAGAGTTCTCTGGAGAAATGTCTAGAAACTCGTTTGGAGGATCAGAAAAATTTTCTAAAAAGTTCTTTAGAAGAACAAAATTTGAAAATTGAAGGAATCGAGCACGAAGTGGCGGAAGCTCAACAAAAAGTCACCGAGCAGCTTGACAGTTTTAAAGCAGATCTGGAAAGAATAAAGCATCGTCAGCCTCTAAACGTAGCAGCTGAAATATCCGGAGCAGGTAGAATGAAAGCTCCAATGTTTGATGGACAAAATTCGTGGCATATCTTCAAGAGACAATTCGAGGCAGCTTCAGAGGTAAATGGATGGAATGATGAAGACAAAGCTATAGCTCTGGTGTTAGCACTTCGAGGTCCTGCGTCAGAACTCTTACAAACTGTACCGATTGAAAATCAACGTAATTACTCTTCATTAGTACAGGCGATAGAATTACGTTACGGAGATGAACACATGCAGCAAGTATATCGCCTACAGTTGCGCAGCAGGATTCAAAAACATGGCGAATCACTACAACAACTGCAGGCAGATGTAGAAAGATTAGCGCATCTTTCATACTCCAGCGTGAATGCAGAGTTTCTCAATAAAGTGGCAACGGAAGCATTTGTGAACGCTATTACAGATCAAAATTTACAACAATCATTAAGGCTAGCAGGAAAGAAATCAACAGCAGAAGCACTAGCCTATGCATTAGCGTATGAATCCGCCAGACAAGCTTCACGGAGTGCAGTACGAGTGAGAGAAATTTCAGTGGAAGAATGTACTTGCAACAGAGTGCAATCATCACAGAGCCCGCCTTCACGTGGTGTCCTTCGATGCTGGAATTGTAATATACCAGGGCACCTTCAAACAGACTGCAGAAAACGTCGACGAGTGGAATCATCAGAAGAGGGGAAAGAAGAATGCCAAAGATGTCGAGCCAGGGAACAAGCTATTCGTGGAGAGACTAGATATCAAGCAGCGACTAGTTGCATCGTCTCTCCTCTTGAGCAGTCGGAAAACTAGTAAAAACCAACTTCGTGGGGCAGAGCTTGGTTGGTGGAATCGACAGCCCCGAAGTCATCATCCAAGTAAGTCAGTTACAGAGAAATAATAGCAGTCTTGTTATATATGGAAGTGTAGGAAAAAATGACTGCGCAGTTACTATCGATACTGGAGCTTTAAGATCAATTATTAGAGCAGATCTTGTTAAGAACAAATGGCTTCACAACACCACCAAATATCTACTAAGAACAGCAACTGGAGCAGCAGCACAGGTGTTTGGAGAAATAACTTTAGATGTTCAACTAGGCGAACTACTATTTCCTCACACTTTCCTGGTTTCAGACATAATGGATGACTGCATTCTTGGAATAGACTTCATGACCACATACAAAATAAATCTGGATGTCGGAGAGCGGATTCTCAAATAAGGCAACATAGAAATTCCTATGAGACTAGAAGAAGGAGCAGATTATCCTACAAAAGTAAGGACGGTGGTCTGCGAAAATATTACTCTTTCGCCATGCTCCGAGACACTAATATGGACAAAGCTTACTGATGACATCGGGACTTGCCGATTCTATCTGGTGGAGCCTAACCCCACAAAAGTTACATCGAACATCATCGTTGGCAAGACTTTAGTGAAGGCAGAAGGTGCAACATTAATACCAGTCAGAGTGCTTAACACATCCGAAAATGAGGTACAACTAAAAGAAGGTGCTATAATTGGAAATTGGGAACCCGTTTACCAAATCGTCAATTTGGATAATGGTAGTAATGTCAAGGAGACAAAAACTATACCAGCTACTACCCAACAGGTTCAGAAACTTCTTTCGTCCAGTGCCTTAAGTGAACAACGCAACACAATGAGGCCAAAGAGGTGATCGATCGGATCAATACAGGAGATTCCAGGCCTATTCTACAGACACCACGAAGATTGCCATTAGCCAAACATCCAGAAGTTGCAGACATGATGAACTCCATGAAGAAACAAGGCATAATAGAGGAATCTACCAGTCCTTTGACATCACCGGTTGTTCTGGTTAAGAAAAAGGATGGCAGCACCCGATTCTGTGTAGACTACCGCCAACTAAATAACGTGACGAGAAAAGATAGCTATCCATTACCAAGGATTGATGACACATTGGATACCCTTTCCGGAGCGCAATGGTTTTCCACGCTGGATTTGAAGAGTGGTTACTGGCAAGTGGAAATACATCCCGAGGATCGAGAGAAAACTGCTTTCTCAGTTGGCAGTGGCTTATGGCTATTCAAAGTAATGCCATTTGGGTTATGTAATGCTCCAGCCACATTCGAACGACTAATGGAATGTGTTCTAGGCGGTTTAACCTGGAAAACATGTCTTGTCTATTTGGATGACATAATAGTAATAGGAAGGACATTCATGGAACATAAAAACAACTAACGGGACGTACTTCAAAGACCCAAAGATGCAAAATTGAAGCTCAGTGCGAGTAAATGTGCTCTATTCAAAAATGAAGTTAAATATTTAGGGCACATAGTTTCATCACAAGGAGTGAGAAGCCAGAGAAGATAGAAGCCGTCAAAAATTGGCCAGCACCAATGGACAGACATCAATTACGGAGTTTTCTTGGTTTAGATACCTACTACAGGCGATTCGTGAAAGGTTTTGCAGATATAGCAAGAAGCCTACATCAACTTACCGAAAAGGAAAAGCCGTTCATATGGTCGGATAAATGCAACGAAAGTTTTGAAAATTTGAAGCAACAGCTCTGTGAAGTGCCAGTACTTCACTATCCAAAGCTGGGAAAAACATTTATATCAGACACGGATGCCAGCAATGAAGGTATTGGTGCAGTGCTTTCTCAGGAGGAGAATGGTCAAGAAGTTCCAGTAGCCTACTATAGCAAAGCACTTTCAAAGTCAGAGAAAAATTATTGTGCTACATGAAAGGAGCTACTTGCCATTGTAAGTTCAACAAAGCATTTTCATAAATATCTCTACGGGCAGAAATTCATCCTTCGCACCGACCATGCAGCGCTTAAATGGCTTCTGCAGTTTAAGAATCCTGAGGGACAAGTGGCGAGATGGATAGAGCGACTCCAGGCTTATGATTTTGAAATACAACACCGAAGAGGTCGTATCCATGGAAATGCAGACGCCCTTTCACGACGTCCATGTAAACTTGAGTGCAAACATTGCGCCCGAATAGAAGAAAAAGAAACAGCAGCAACTATACAGTTGGTAACCGTGGAACCATCTACAGGTTGGGACAACGAGGACCTGCGAACAGCACAACGAGAAGATCCGGACATTTCACCTATTCTTGCTTGGAAAGAAGACATGGAAAGACCAGACTCCAAGGATATTTTGGACAGGGACAGGGCAGTAAGATTTTCTAAGTATCACTAATAGGTTGACCCCCCACCAGAGGTAAGGCAATCTACTAGTAAATTAATAAAAGAAAAAGGAAACTCTACCTTTTTGAAAGTGAGAAATTATAAAGTGAAAATAAAACAAAGTTAAAGTGTAAAACGTTGTGGTTTTAATAAAGAAAAGGGAAGTTAACTTAATTAAATACCAGGAGAATTGGGTTGGTGATCTTCGGAACTCTTTCCAAGCACTCCCAGTCCATGTTACGATAGTAAATCCAAGTCTCGTAACAAAAAATTGGTGGCAGCGGTTCGGATCCTTTATGTCCGAGCTACCATACGAGAAAAGCATAAAAAATACAAAGTACGAAGGTAACCTAAGCCAGGCGCTTAAGGCTATACCCAGCGTTGTTATAACAACCCGATCTCAGCCAGGCGCTCAGAGATCGTGAAAATACCAATCAAGAAAATTATTTTTTTCATACAACAACAATGGACCAAACGGGTCCCAGACGGGAAAACAAAATCAACAAGATTCAGGAGCAGATTGTAGAGTATAGCCGACCAGCGGAATCCGATGAAGACACGATGGACTTCCAAGAATTTTAAAGGATTGTCAAAAGGCAACAACGGTTAAGCAGCCTCAGGAAGTAAGAAGCTAAGTCCAAGTCTATTATATTTTGTAAAACATTAAGAATTTTATATATATTATAATTCAAAATCAAATCTTATTTTTTATATATTATACATGTTATACACTACGCAACATATATATTAGATATATCACATCCGTGAAAAGAAAAATTAATAAGTAATAAGTTAGAAAGTTATCAATTAACAAAAAGTGCAAACTGATTAATAGTATACATATTTTGGGGTTAAATTTTCTTGGGGTTGAACTTTTTTTTGTTTTTGCTAAAAGTGATTAAGTGATATGGAATTTGCCAGCAAGTTCATTGTTTTGAAATGACTCTGGGTTTGGTTTTTTTTCCGAAAATATTAAATTCGCTCGACGGCCTTTCGTAAAATTAAAAGAAAAAAAAATTTCTCTTTGTGTTACTTTATATTCGCGTGTTACTTTATATTTCGATCGTATAGAATTTCGTTGCATCTTTTTTCTTGATCACGTATCTGTTCTTTATTGTATATTGCTCCATTGATTCCGTGTGTTAAAAGTGTTGCGTTCTTCACCATTCGCACTTAACCACTAAAAAGTAAGTGAAGGCGTGTTAGCAAGATAGTCGCTACACGTTTTCGCGATTATTCAGCCCAGGCCGGGAATAGCTATAAACGTACGGTTGCCCAACTAGCTCGCGCTTCTCGTTTATTACGTGCCTCTAATCGAGTCAAAATGACTCAACCTCCACCTACTGGTACTAATTCGGGGTTATCGGACCTCAGAATAACATTAACGGATGCACGGAATATGATCCCAGAGTTCGATGGAAACTCAGGTGACCTGCATCGGTACCTCGCGTGCTGCGACATGTTATTCACGACATCCAAGAGCGACGCCGACAAGAAAATACTGCTTAGCATTTTAAAAACAAAGCTAACTGGCCCGGCATATGACATCTTTAAATATAAAGAAGTCTCAAACTGGGATGAATTAAAAGCAGAACTCGTCGAGCAATTCCAAGAGCATAGACCACGTGTGGCTATACAAGGAGAATTGCTGCGACTCAAACAAACTTCACGGGAAAGCATATATGATTTTGCTTCACGCCTATCAAAACAGCTAGCTGAGTTGAATAGCGCCACGGTTAATGAAGCCACAGAATCTTCTGCAAGGGCATATCTCATCTCAGAGAATGAGAAAAATGCCATTAGAGCATTTGAAGACGGCCTTAAAAGCGAACAACTTAAGGTCATCGTTAAGGCACGTTCAGAGACCTCACTAAGGAAGCTCATAACTTTTGCTTCCGAGCATGCTCAACGCATTGAGGAAACTCAACCCCATACTCAAAAAACAGCGCCTAATGTGCTAGTATGCGACTATTGCTCAAAAAGAGGCCACACTAAAGACAACTGTTTCAAGAGGAAGCAGTTGCCCTTAAAAAATTCTTACCCAAACATAAAAAGGGAAATAAATAGAATTACATGCGGCTATTGTCGCAAACCAAACCATCACGCTAGAGAGTGTAGGCAAAGACAGTTTGATGAACGCCGCACTCAGTACTCAACGAATAGGCAAGCTCAATTTGGGGCTCATCCAAGAGCTTACCAACCTCAAAATTTGCCTAATGCTGAAAATAATGGCAGAGGACAACCTCGCCACATGAAGCAAGTAAGGTGGACAACTCCAGAAAAATCTTCCTTGGGAAACGATTGTACGCGGGTGTATTCAGACGGCGAAACCTCCCGCGAGAAAGATATTCAAGCCGTAGTCCATCAACCACCCAATTAAGCATCCCAATAAAGATGCATAAAAGCGCCCTAGTGGTTGCTTTCCATATCGATATCTCCCAGAAAACAAAAGCGAACTTTATAATAGATACTGGTGCAGAAATAAGCCTACTCAGAGCAGAAGCTACTGACGATTCCGCTCTCGTATATGAGACGCAAAAATGCACAATTACCACCCTGTCTGGTAATTGTTTTCCTTCATTTGGAGTTTCATATGGAACAATATCCATCCAAGATAACTGCAAAATAAAACATCCTTTTCATATCATACCAAACGGTAATAATTTACCCTATGATGGGATAATAGGAAATGACTTCCTATCCAAATACAAATTTGTAATAGATTATTCAAAAAATATGCTAATTATAAACACAGATGCCTGCTTAAGTCAGGAATACGAATGTCAATTCAGGGAAATGTCTCCATTAAAGGGTAAAATAAATAAAATAAATAATGAAAGCAATACTTTCGAAGCAAAAAATTCAGCTACATTGAGCGATGTACCCACAAGTAGTAATTGCAATAACGCAAACATATTGACAATTCTCCTCCAAATAATATATTATTTTATGCTATATGTTCTAAAAAGACCCGCGAGTTCATCAAAAGCTAATAATGATCACAAATCTGATACAGATTCACGACGCTACGACTGTGATCTGTATACAGCTAATAATGATCAAAAATCTGATACAGATTCACGACGCTACGACTGTGATCTGTATACAGCTAATAATGATCAAAAATCTGATAAAATTACATTACCTGCACGTTCAGAAATAATGGTATCACTTCCAATAACAGAGGAAAAAGGCGAATTATTAATAAAACAAAAAGAAGTAAGACCAGGTATATACATAGGAAACACCTTGGCACAAACGAGTAACAGTATGGTAAGAGTACTAATGATGAATACGAACGAAGAAAATATTGAAATCTCGAAAAATGAGATAGAACCAATTTGGGATTATGTACGGAACTATGAGGTGATTCAGCCCAATTATAAATCCGACCCAATAGAAAACCGCCTAAAAACATTGGAAAGTAATTTAAAATTAGAACATTGTAACCAAGAGGAAAAATTAGCTCTCACGAATATTTGTAGAGAATTCAATGATTTATTCTATTTAGAAGGAGACGCATTAACATATACTGATGCCGCTGCACATACGATTCCAGTCAAAACAGATACTACGCCCATCTATGTCAAGCCATACAGATTACCGGAATCTCAACGAAATGAGATTAATAGGCAAATTAATGACATGATAGACCAAAATATCATAAGCCCTAGCAAGAGTCCATGGAACTCTCCCTTGCTACTGGTACCAAAGAAACCAGATGAAACAGGTCAAAAACGTTGGCGAGTAGTAGTGGACTTTAGGCGCTTAAATGAAGTTACTCTCGGAGACGCCTACCCACTACCGAATATAACGGATATTTTGGATCAACTAGGACGATCCAAATACCTCACAACCTTGGACTTGGCCAATGGATTCCACCAAATCCCGATGTCACAAGAAGACAAAGAAAAAACAGCTTTTAGCACACCATTTGGACATTATCACTATAATAGAATGCCATTTGGACTGAAAGGAGCACCAGCAACCTTTCAGCGGCTGATGAATACCGCCCTAACTGGACTTCAAGGTATTCGCTGCTTTGTATACTTAGATGATATCGTGATTTATGGGTATAATTTACGCGACCATAACGCCAAGCTTGCAGAAGTGTTTAACCGACTAAGAATGCATCAACTAAAATTACAGCCAGATAAATGCCATTTTCTACGTAAAGAAATCGTTTATCTAGGTCATGTGGTTGGAGAAAATGGAGTCCAACCTGACCCGAGTAAAATTAGCGCGGTGAAGACATATCCGACTCCAAGAAAACCAAAAGATATCAAATCATTTTTAGGATTTGTGGGATATTATAGATGTTTTATCCCCAATTTTTCCAAACTCGCTAAGCCGCTGACTAATCTCTTGAAAAAAGATACCACTTTTGTATGGGATACGTTTTGTGATGAATCATTCAAGGTCTTAAAGCAAAAACTCATCAATGCACCAATTCTGGCTTACCCCGAATTCGATAAGGAATTCAACGTCACCACTGATGCAAGTGATATTGCATTAGGTGCTGTGCTATCGCAAGGCGAAATTGGAAAAGATCACCCTATCTGTTTCGCCAGCCGGTCGCTAAATCCCGCAGAATGTAGATACTCTACAATTGAAAAGGAACTTTTAGCTATAGTTTATGCTGTGGAACAATTTCGTCCATATATCTATGGAAGAAAATTCAATATAGTCACTGATCATAAGCCCCTCGTATGGCTCATGAGTTTGAAAGACTCAACCTCACGTCTTATGAGATGGAGAATTAAGCTAGAGGAATATGACTATACTATAATCCATAAACCAGGTAAACAAAACGCGAATGCTGATGCTTTAAGTCGAATGCAAATTGAGGAACCTAAAATTGCAGTCCAAAAATCAATAAACGTAATGACCCGCAATCAGGCAAAAGCCTCCAGTCTGACTGAAGATACACTAGATCTAAATAAAATATATAATGAATACGTTTCATCCCGACATACAGATGATTGTTCCGAAATAAAAGGACATATACTGACTCAAAAGAATTTACCATACAGATTCTTCATTTTACCTAAAATAGAAAATCCAACAGGAACTTACATGAAAGAGTTGTTTCCATCATTGAACGAGGAAATGCAAAATACTCAACTACGCGAGTACGTGAATGGTAGACGAACTATGAAAACTATAGACAATTTCAAACAAATATTAAATACCCTTTTAAAAATCAAGGATTATATCAAAAATAAAAACTTACGGGAAGTTCATATTTCTATACCTAAATTGGACATAGTAGCGCACGCAGAGCTAAAAAATATGATAACTTTCTCTTTAAGGAATATAGATGTCAGAATAAATATTTACACAACCCAAGTAAAAATATTATCTGACCCAAAAGAGCAAGAACTCATAATGGAATCCTTTCATAAAACACCATTAGGTGGACATCAAGGAATAACTCGGACTATTAAAAGAATTCAGACAGCATATAATTGGCCCGGATTAAACAGAGATGTCGAAAAATTTATAAAGAAATGTCAATCATGCCAAATGAATAAACTTGTTAGAAATCCTAGAGTACCCATGAAAATTACCTCGACTAGTACAAGACCATTCGAGAGAATAGCGTTGGACATAGTAGGACCATTGCCAGCAAGCTATAACGGTAACAAGTATCTCCTCACATTCCAGGATGACCTCACGAAGTATACTGAGGCCATACCTCTACAGAACGCAGAAGCTCGAAGCGTAGCAGAAGCTTTCGTTATAAATATAGTCTGTAGACATGGAATACCGGAATCAATATTGACGGACCAAGGTTCTAATTTTCTAAGCGAGATGTTTGCGCAAATGTGTAAACTTTTAAAAATTAAAAAACTGCAAAGGACTCCATACCATCCGCAGACCAATGGAGCTCTGGAAAGAAGTCATAGAACTCTGGCCGAATACTTACGCCATTATGTGAACCGGGACTCACAAACGTGGGATACATGGATACCTTATGCTATGTTTACCTACAATACGAGTACACATTCTAGTACTAACTATAGTCCTTACGAATTAATATACGGATTTCCACCCAATATTCCATCCATTATAAAAGCAAATCCGACGGTGAATTATAATTATGAAAACTATAGCAACGAATTAAAAGCAAGGTTGCAACATAGCCATCAGATAGCTAGAGAAACAATCCTAAATAAAAAGGAAAAGTCCAAACAATGGTATGACAAGAACTCAAAAACCAGAACTTTTAACTTAGGAGATAAGGTGTTATTAAAAAACCACGCAAGAAAAAATAAATTATCCCCTCTGTGGACCGGACCTTATGACATAGTCACGATAAACTCCACAGAAAACACAACTATCAGAATAGGAAATGGAAATAGAACTGTACATAATAATAACATTAAGCTATACGTCGATTAGGAAAATAATTTTTTTATTTATCTTAGGATAATTTGGATTCTCGTCTTCATCCTCCTAACCCCCAGTGCTGACGCGCAAAACGTACCATTACAAGTAACAATCCTGAAGAATAACCCAGGAATTTACTTTGAAGAAGTACGAAGAGTTGGTCTCTTTAGTAACGAGTGGCAGGTAATAATGTATTATGACTTAGAGGAATTTAATTTCGAACTCGAGAAGTTAAGCAATCATACGGAACAAACGAGTAGATTATGTAACTATATTGAGAATTATCACAATAAGATACCCTTGTGTAAAGACATCACACATCAACTATACACTATCATAGGGATACTTAAACAAAATTCACTCTTACTCAAATCAGAAACCACTCGATTTAAAAGAGGACTAATTAACGCGGTAGGGACCTTAAGTAAAACATTATTTGGTACACTCGACGCAGATGACGCGAAAACTTTCAACTCGCATATAGATAAACTGAGGGACAATCAAGACTACCTATTGCAATTAATCAAGAATCAGACCATTATTGTAGATTTCACCGTGAATGTCTTCAATAAAACACGCATGATGATAAAAGAACAGTTTCTGCACGTAGAGAAAAAGCTTACCGCTTTAGGTAACCTAGCTAATCGTGTGCAACCTGATGAGCTATCGAAAAGTTTTACCACTGAACTTGAGACAATGGTCTCTCTAACGGCATTAATGATGATACGATATCAAACCACTCAAAACCTTCTATTAGACCTAATAACCGATGTTAGACATGGTAAACCTCATCCAGCAATAATGACCCCACCCCAAATGAAGCAAGTTTTAGAAACAATCCAGAAAGAATTGCCGAATACTCTCACTTTACCAATAGACAAAAATGAAAATACTACAACTCTATCAAATTGGCAACGTACAAAGTACAATTCTCGATAATAGAATCATTTTCCACCTAAAACTCCCACTCCCATTCAAAGATGATTATCAACTTTTAAAAATTCACCCATTGCCAACAGATCATCAGGATAAGTTCATTTTTATAAAACCTTCACTCGAATACTTAGTGATTGACTATAATAGAGAACATTACTATACAGTTAACAAATTCGAATTGCAAAATTGCCAAACGCTAGATCAAGTTCATTTTTTGTGCCGTATCATACACCCTATATTCAATACCCAATCAGTAAACAATCAATGCGAAGTACAACTTCTCAAACATATCCGTAAAATACCATCATCTTGTAATGTCAAAACCGTTCCGCAAATGGATTTTTGGATACAGTTATCTCAACCTAACGAGTGGCTCTTTTCCATGCGAAAAATTACCGTAGTCGACGTCATATGCGGAAATAATAACACACCATACAGTCTGGAAAATACAGGGATAATTACCTTATCCACGAGTTGTCATCTACGCACCCAAGATTTAATCATTCAAGCCCATAATACTAAAACATCTGAGCTTAGTAACCACTACCTCCCATCATTAAATCTAACTTCTAACTTACCCCATCCTGAAAGATTCAACTCCACCAATGACCAGGTACACGTCATTAAATTTCACGATAATGAAGAGTTAGATTCATTAAGTGAAGCACTCAATCAGCTTAAACAAAGCGAAAATTTGAGCTTCCCTACCCTGAACACACACAACATCCATCACTATGCTATTTCATATGTTCTATTTGCAGCAGTTTTTATGGTAATAATTGTCCCAATATGCAAAAAAGGTAAAGCCAAAAGGCTTGGCGCAAACAAAAGCACACAACAAAAAGACTTAGAGATCGAAAACCCCAAGTCATCCTATCAGTTAACAATGCAACCTTAACCACCTTAAGCGAATTTTCAAAAAAAAAAAACAAATATATGCACACAACTCGAAAAAGCAAAAAAAAAAAAAAACAAAAAGCTGTTTAATCTATATAAGATAATCTATTGTACGCCTAAGAGAAAAAAAAGAGATTAATTATATATACATAGTCATATATAGTCATAATCCTTGAAATTATATACAAATAAATATAATAAATAATAATAATAATAAATAAAATCTAGAACCTAATAACTAGCCTACTATTAAATCTAGTAACTACTTTCTATAAAATTAGTAACAAACAAGATTTATTACAATAACCTAGAGGTTAAGAAACAGTACTTTTACTATCATATCTTTACAACTACGATAAGTAATTATCTAAAAAAAAAAATTTTTATAATTACAATATTTTTATTACTATAACAATAACTAATAGTCAATAGTCAAAAATTACTATTATCTTTATTACTATAGATTATTATAGTATATATAATCTAGAAATTACCACTACTGCAATTTTGCTATAAATAGATAATACAAATATAATAGTAGTAATATAACAATAGTATTATAAAAAAAAAACCAATAACCTAGAAATTAGTGTTACCGATTAACTTTTATCTACAAAAATTATAATGTAAGTACCTAGATCATCGGCTTTTCGTTTTGCTCATTTTTATCAGAAAGTCCCATTCATTCCATTCCCGAAACTTTCTTTTTCCAAGGGGGATGGTGTAATGAATGAATCATTACCTGCATTCATCATTATCTCATTAGCGCCACAATATCCCGATCAGTTTAACTAACGTACATAACATCATATGTACATATTGTTGCGAGCGTGGCCTTTGGTTCGTTATTTAAAACACAATATTAAATAATTAATATATAAGTTCTTTATTACACTTAAATCATATAAAGTTCACAAACATTTATTTAATCAACTCAACTCTAATTATCGCTAACACTATACTTTCAATTATCGCAATCTAATTACACACTATCGCTTCTTTATTGCTTTCGCTTCTTAACACTGCAACGTCTAAGACAAGACTCTTTTTTTGGCGATGACAACTGTTATATTTATACACTAGAAACACTCCGGATAAATCTGGAGTGTTCTATTCCAAAAGCTTCTAGACTATTCTATTTGTTCTATTCCTGAACTTTCATAATCGATTCTCCGAACCTGAAGTCATTTACTCTCCGAACCTGAAGTTGTTTATTGCCAGTAGATGTCACCAGTTGTCTCTTTCTATTGCACGTAACACTGCCCCCTTCTTAAACTTGTTCGTCCCGAACAACAGGTGGTCCACGGTCTTGATGCTCGTAGTATTGACACAAGCGGTCCAAATGAACAATTTTGTGCTTGCCTCTTGTGCCACGCTGAATCCTGTATACCACGTCATTAATTCTAGTTACTACTGAATATGGTCCTTCCCAGTGTTGTTGCAATTTTGGAGAACGTCCCTTACGTCGTTTCGGGTTGTACAGCCAAACAAGATCACCTTCGTTAAATCCTGCGGAATTAGCACGTAAGTCATAGCGGGTCTTCATCCGATCAGTATTTGTTGCTAATTTCGTCCTCGTGGCCTCGTGTACATCAGCTAATTGTTGTTTGAGCTCCGATACGTAGTCTTCTGGTAACTTTTGTTCACCTCTGGGAGTACCGAATTTGAGGTCGTTAGGTAAACGCATCTCTCTTCCGTATATGATTTTAGCTGGGGTTTGTCCGGTAGTACTATGAATGGCTGATCTATAAGCCATTAGGAATATAGGAATATGTCGATCCCAATCGCGTTGATGATAGTCAACTACTTTCTTTAGATGCTCGATCAATGTTCTGTTGAAGCGCTCTACCATGCCATCAGATTGTGGGTGTAGAGGAGTTGTTCTAGTTTTTCTTATTCCCAACATTTTACACATCTCCTGGAAAGTCCGCGATTCGAAGTTCCGTCCTTGGTCCGAATGAAGTTCGTGAGGCACACCAAACCTACTGACCCAATTCGTTATTATTTGTTCCGCAACTGTGGTTGCCTCTTGATTAGGGATTGCATAAGCTTCAGGCCATTTACTGAAATAGTCAATGGCAACTAATATATAACGGTTACCGCCATCCGTTTCTGGAAAAGGTCCAGCGATGTCTATAGCTATCCTTTCAAAGGGGGCTCCGACATTATACTTATGCATTTCTCCTCTGCTTTTGTGTTGCGGCCCATTGCAAGCAGCACAGACAGTGCATCTGCGGCACCACTCCTCCACATCTTCTCGCATATGTAACCAATAAAACTTTTCTCGTATTTTGGAAATGGTTTTGTTCACTCCCAAATGTCCTCCAGAGGTTCCACCGTGCATTTCTTCTAGAACATCTTTGACATTTGAAGCCGGCACGACTATCTGCATTCGGAAAGATTCGCCATTAGGTGCTTCCCACTTGCGTTTTAATATACCACATTCAACATGAAGAGAGTTCCATTGAGCCCAGTAACTTTTTAGCTTCTCACTCCGTTCCGAAATATCCTTCCAGTCTGGTCTTTCCATGTCTTCTTTCCAAGCAAGAATAGGGGAAATGTCCGGATCTTCTCGTTGTGCTGTTCGTAGGTCCTCGTTGTCCCAACCTGTAGATGGCTCCACGGTTACCAACTGTATAGTTGCTGCTGTTTCTTTTTCTTCTATTCGTGTGCAATGTTTGCACTCAAGTTTACATGGACGTCGTGAAAGGGCGTCTGCATTTCCATGGATACGACCTCTTCGGTGTTGTATTTCAAAATCATAAGCCTGGAGTCGCTCTATCCATCTCGCCACTTGTCCCTGAGGATTCTTAAACTGCAGAAGCCATTTAAGCGCTGCATGGTCGGTGCGAAGGATGAATTTCTGCCCATAGAGATATTTATGAAAATGCTTTGTTGAACTTACAATGGCAAGTAGCTCCTTTCTTGTAGCACAATAATTTTTCTCTGACTTTGAAAGTGCTTTGCTATAGTAAGCTACTGTAACTTCTTGACCATTCTCCTCCTGAGAAAGCACTGCACCAATACCTTCATTGCTGGCATCCGTGTCTAATGTAAATGTTTTTCCCAGCTTTGGATAGTGAAGTACTGGAGCCTCACAGTGCTGTTGCTTCAAATTTTCAAAACTTTCGTTGCATTTATCCGACCATATAAACGGCTTTCCCTTTTCGGTAAGTTGATGTAGGCTTCTTGCTATATCTGCAAAACCTTTCACGAATCGCCTGTAGTAGGTAGCTAAACCAAGAAAACTCCGTAATTGATGTTTGTCCTTTGGAGCTGGCCAATTTTTGACGGCTTCTATTTTCTCTGGATCGGTTCTTACTCCTTGTGATGAAACTATATGCCCTAAATATTTAACCTCTTTTTTAAATAGAGCACATTTACTCGCACTGAGCTTTAATTTTGCATCTTTGAGCCTTTGAAGTACATCCCGTAAGTTGTTTTTATGTTCCATGAATGTCCTTCCGATTACTATTATGTCATCCAAATAGACAAGACATGTTTTCCAGGTTAAACCTCGTAGAACACATTCTATTAGTCGTTCGAATGTGGCTGGAGCATTACATAACCCAAATGGCATTACTTTGAATTGCCATAAGCCACTGCCAACTGAGAAAGCAGTTTTCTCTCGGTCCTCGGGATGTATTTCCACTTGCCAGTAACACCTCTTCAAATCCAGCGTGGAAAACCATTGCGCTCCGGAAAGGGTATCCAATGTGTCACCAATCCTTGATAATGGATAGCTATCTTTTCTCGTCACGTTATTTAGTTGGCGGTAGTCTACACAGAATCGGGTGCTGCCATCCTTCTTCCTAACCAGAACAACCGGCGATGTCCAAGGGCTGTTAGATTCCTCTATGATGCCTTGTTTCTTCATGGAGTTCATCATGTCTGCAACTTCTGGTTGTTTGGCTAATGGCAATCTTCGTGGTGTCTGTCGAATGGGTCTGGAAGCTCCTGTATCGATTCGATGCTGGACAAGATTTGTTTTACCATAATCATCATCATTCAATGCAAATAATTCCGAAAATTCATCGATCACCTCTTTGGCATCGTTGTGTTGTTGTTCACTTAAGGCACTGGACGAAAGAAGTTTCTGAACCTGTTGGGTAGTAGCTGGTATAGTTTTTGTCTCCTTGACATTACTACCATTATCTAAATTCACGATTTGGTAAACGGGTTCACAATTTCCAATTATAGCACCTTCTTTTAGTTGTATCTCGTTTTCGGATGTGTTAAGCACTCTGACTGGAATTAATGTTGCACCTTCTGCCTTCACTAAAGTCTTGCCAACGATGATGTTCGATGTAACTTTTGTGGGGTTAGGCTCCACCAGATAGAATCGGCAGGTCCCGATGTCATCAGTAAGCTTTGTCCATATTAGTGTCTCGGAGCATGGCGAAAGAGTAATATTTTCGCAAACCATCGTCCTTACTTTCGCAGGATGATCTGCTTCTTCTCCTAGTTTCATAGGAATTTCTATGTTGCCATATTTGAGAATCCGCTCTCCGACATCCAGATTTATTTTGTATGTGGTCATGAAATCTATTCCAAGAATGCAGTCATCCATTATGTCTGAAACCAGGAAAGTGTGAGGAAATAGTAGTTCGCCTAGTTGAACATCTAAAGTTATTTCTCCAAACACCTGTGCTGCCGCTCCAGTTGCTGTTCTTAGTAGATATTTGGTGGTGTTGTGAAGCCATTTGTTCTTAACAAGATCTGCGCTAATAATTGATCTTGAAGCTCCAGTATCGATAGTAACTGCGCAGTCATTTTTTTCTACACTTCCATATATAACAAGACTGCTATTATTTCTCTGTAACTGACTTACTTGGATGATGACTTCGGGGCTGTCGATTCCACCAACCAACTTCTGCCCCACGAAGTTGGTTTTTACTAGTTTTCCGACTGCTCAAGAGGAGAGACGATGCGACTAGTCGCTGTTTGATATCTAGTCTCTCCACGAATTGCTTGTTCCCTGGCTCGACATCTTTGGCATTCTTCTTTCCCCTCTTCTTCTGATGATTCCATTCGTCGACGTTTTCTGCAGTCTCTTTGAAAGTGCCCTGGTTTATTACAATTCCAGCATCGAGGGACACCACGTGAAGGCGGGCTCTGTGATGATTGCACTCTGTTACAAGTACATTCTTCCACTGAAATTTCTCTCACTCGTACAGCACTCCGTGAAGCTTGTCTGGCGGATTCATACGCTAATGCATAGGCTAGTGCTTCTGCTGTTGATTTCTTTCCTGCTAGCCTCAATGATTGTTGTAAATTTTGATCTGTAATAGCGTTCACAAATGCTTCCGTCGCTACTTCATTGAGAAAATCCGCATTCACGCTGGAGTATGACAGATGCGCTAATCTTTCTACATCTGCCTGCAGTTGTTGTAGTGATTCGCCATGTTTTTGAATCCTGTTGCGCAACTGTAGGCGATATACTTGCTGCATGTGCTCATCTCCGTAACGTAATTCTATCGCCTGTACTAATGAAGAGTAATTACGTTGATTTTCAATCGGTACAGTTTGTAAGAGTTCTGACGCAGGACCTCGAAGTGCTAACACCAGAGCTATAGCTTTGTCTTCATCATTCCATCCATTTACCTCTGAAGCTGCCTCGAATTGTCTCTTGAAGATATGCCACGAATTTTGTCCATCAAATATGGGAGGTTTCATTCTACCTGCACCGGATATTTCAGTTGCTCCGCTTAGAGGCTGACGATGCTTTATTCTTTCCAGATCTGATTTAAAACTGTCAAGCTGCTCGGTGACTTTTTGTTGAGCTTCCACCACTTCCTGCTCGATTCCTTCAATTTTCAAATTTTGTTCGTCTAATGAGTTTTTCAGGAAAGTCTTCTGTTCCTCCAAACGAGTTTCTAGACAATTCTCCAAAGAGATCTTTTGTTCGTCCAAACGGGTTTCCAGAGATTTCTTTTGTTCCTCAAAATCAATCTTTTGTTCATCAAAACGGGCTTCCATAGATTTCTTCTGTTCATCTAAACGTGATTCCAGAGAATTCTTTTGTTCGTCGAGAGAATTCTTTTGTTCATCTAAACGTGATTCCAGAGAATTCTTTTGTTCCTCGAGAGAATTCTTTTGTTCGTCCATAGATTTCTTCTGTTCATCTAAACGTGATTCCAGAGAATTCTTTTGTTCCTCGAGAGAATTCTTTTGTTCATCAAAACGGGCTTCCATTTTGCTCATTAAAATACTCAAAAGCTGTTCCATTTTCATCTCAGGCTCTTCTTCAAATTCGGTTCCTTCCAAGTTCTCTTCGAAAACAAATGTCTCAGGATTCTTTCCTTCCGCTATCAAAGCTTGTCTAAGTCGCTCGACTAGAACTTTCTTTGCACCTGTCGTTTGTAATGAGCGGTTCCCTAGCTCCACTTTCAAATCCTGTATTCGAAGCTCCTCCACTTTGCGCCCCATTACTGTAGTAATTCACTCACAGTTGAATATAAATTATTTTCCAGAACTTTTAAAATTTAACACAATTCCACAAAATTAATCACACTTTTAATTTTTCAGTCAATTGCCACCACTTTATTTCTCAAATATATTTCACTTCTGACACCAGTTGTTGCGAGCGTGGCCTTTGGTTCGTTATTTAAAACACAATATTAAATAATTAATATATAAGTTCTTTATTACACTTAAATCATATAAAGTTCACAAACATTTATTTAATCAACTCAACTCTAATTATCGCTAACACTGTACTTTCAATTATCGCAATCTAATTACACACTATCGCTTCTTTATTGCTTTCGCTTCTTAACACTGCAACGTCTAAGACAAGACTCTTTTTCTGGCGATGACAACTGTTATATTTATACCCTAGAAACACTCCGGATAAGTCTGGAGTGTTCTATTCCAAAAGCTTCTAGACTATTCTATTTGTTCTATTCCTGAACTTTCATAATCGATTCTCCGAACCTGAAGTCATTTACTCTCCGAACCTGAAGTTGTTTATTGCCAGTAGATGTCACCAGTTGTCTCTTTCTATTGCACGTAACAATATGCATATATCTATAATAACGACTCATTATCATAATAAGAATCTTGTTACGTACAAGATTACAAATATACATACGTACATACACGATAACGTACTTCTTGAAGCTAGCAAGCAAAACATACGCGCATATGTACATACATATAACGTACAAACATATAATAAATTGACAAACGCGAGTACGCGCATCAAATTGAATTCCAAGCAATTTCGCGGTGATTCCACCGTCAATTTAGTTATGAATTTTTACGTCACATATGGTTCATATGGTTAACCAATTCTATTTTCGTTTTATGAAACAACTTTCTCCGTTGTTCTTTTAAAACGATAAATTCTTGGTTGCGTCAACCTTTTTGCGGCAAAACGCCGGCTCTTTATATACAAAAATACAAACACTGCATGAGACCAATTTCATGCATTATAATGGCACTAGGTTAACCCTGACCTAACCCACAGTCATTACATGCCGTTTATATTTTTTCCTCACACAAAGTTAAGAAACTTCATGTGTGATATTTTTACTTTTTACTTGTACATAATTGGGAAATCCCTTGTGTAAAGTGAAATGGAAACTGACCCACTTATTGGGCAATAGTGCTGAGTTTTTTGTAACATTGGTTTCATCCGTATATATATGGTTGACCAATGGTTGCAAAGGAATTTTTGAATGAAGGGGAAATATTCTTGTGAAACTACAAAATATTGAGGAATATGCAAAATTGGCTATTACCAATATATTGAGAGGGCGTTCCCGATATATTCGATTTCTGGAATTCCTATATGGAATTTCCTAACTACTTACCCCCATACCTATTTTTATCAATTTTGCTGAGCAATGCCAAAATCCACATAAATAAAAAGCCGATGCACCTCAGGGACAGGGCAGTAAGATTTTCTAAGTATCACTAATAGGTTGACCCCCCACCAGAGGTAAGGCAACCTACTAGTAAATTAATAAAAGAAAAAGGAAACTCTACCTTTTTGAAAGTGAGAAATTATAAAGTGAAAATATAACAAAGTTAAAGTGTAAAACGTTGTGGTGTTAATAAAGAAAAGGGAAGTTAACTTAATTAAATACCAGGAGAATTGGGTTGGTGATCTTCGGAACTCTTTCCAAGCACTCCCAGTCCATGTTACGACAGTAAAGCCAAGTCTCGTAACACTGGGCTCAATGGAACTCTCTTCATGTTGAATGTGGTACATTAAAACGCAAGTGGGAAGCACCTAATGGCGAATCTTTCCGAATGCAGATAGTCGTGCCGGCATCAAACGTCAAAGATGTTCCAGAAGAAATGCACGGTGGAACCTCTGGAGGACATTTGGGAGTGAACAAAACCATTTCCAAAATACGAGAAAAGTTTTATTGGCTACATATGCGAGAAGATGTGGAGGAATGGTGCCGCAGATGCACTGTCTGTGCTGCTTGCAAAGGGCCGCAACACAAAAGCAGAGGAGAAATGCATAAGTATAATGTCGGAGCCCCCTTTGAAAGGATAGCTATAGACATCGCTGGACCTTTTCCAGAAACGGATGGCGGTAACCGATATATATTAGTTGCCATTAACTATTTCAGTAAATGGCCTGAAGCTTATGCAATCCCTAATCAAGAGGCAACCACAGTTGCGGAACAAATAATAACGAATTGGGTCAGTAGGTTTGGTGTGCCTCACGAACTTCATTCGGACCAAGGACGGAACTTCGAATCGCGGACTTTCCAGGAGATGTGTAAAATGTTGGGAATAAAAAAAACTAGAACAACTCCTCTACACCCACAATCTGATGGCGTGGTAGAGCGCTTCAACAGAACATTGATCGAGCATCTAAAAAAAGTAGTTGACTATCATCAACGCGATTGGGATCGACATATTCCTATATTCCTAATGGCTTATAGATCAGCCATTCATAGTACTACCGGACAAACCCCAGCTAAAATCATATACGGAAGAGAGATGCGTTTACCTAACGACCTCAAATTCGGTACTCCCAGAGGTGAACAAAAGTTACCAGAAGACTACGTATCGGAGCTCAAACAACAATTAGCTGATGTACACGAGGCCACGAGGACGAAATTAGCAACAAATACTGATCGGATGAAGACCCGCTATGACTTACGTGCTAATTCCGCAGGATTTAACGAAGGTGATCGTGTTTGGCTCTACAACCCGAAACGACGTAAGGGACGTTCTCCAAAATTGCAACAACACTGGGAAGGACCGTATTCAGTAGTAACTAGAATTAATGACGTGGTATACAGGATTCAGCGTGGCACAAGAGGCAAGCATAAAATTGTTCATTTGGACCGCTTGTGTCAATACTACGTGCATCAAGACCGTGGACCACCTGTTGTTCGGGACGAACAAATTTAAGAAGGGGGCAGTGTTACGTACAATAGAAAGACACAACTGGTGACATCTACTGCCAATGGAGAGTAAACGACTTCAGGTTCGGAGAATCGATTATGAAATCGACAGGAAGGTTCAGGAATAAGAATGAGTAGAACAGTCAAGAAGCTTTTAGAATAGAACACTCCAGAATAATCCGGAGAGTTTCTAGGGTATAAATATAACAGTTGTCACCGCCAAGAAAAGAGTCTTGTCTTAGACGTTGCAGTGTTAACAAGCGAAAGTAATAAACAGGCGGAAGTGTTGTATGTAATTAGATTGCGATAATTGAAAGTACAGTGTTAGCGATAATTAGAGTTGAGTTGATTAATTGAAGGTTTATGAATTTTATATGATGAAAGTGAAATAAAGAACTTATATATTAATTATTTAATATTGTGTTTTAAATAACGAACCAAAGGCCACGCTCGCAACAATATGTTACGACATTAGGGCACAGCAAATGCTGCAACACGATAATGTCGACGTCAAAAAGTAAAGCAAATTTATAAAATTGTCGTTACGCAGTGCGACATTTTAGTTTGACAGTTCATCTGTTGGTAAATTTCGAGCACCTTTCTTTTAAATCTGGCAAAAATGCAGATAAGCTTTAAATACAACTTATACTTATTCTTAAAAAATATGAAAAATGTGCTGTAGCGTAACCCCCGGAATATAATACAAGCCATGAAGTCTCCGAAGGCACCGACACATTAAAAGGCCTTAACGTGCCGGGTACAGCATGCAGTAAGAGCTCACTCTCACGGCATTTTGTATACTCGTCGTGGAGGAAAAAATAAAATTTCATCTTAAACAGGTCCTAAATTCCAAAACTGTCGCTCCCACAGCAAAATAAAGTTAAAACAAATTGCAGCCAAATATGTTTTCTTTCTAATAGTTTTAACAAAAAATAGCATGTAGAACAAATTTACGGAAATTATAGCGTTTGAACAAAACACAAGCAACTTTTATATGAAAAACTCCTTCAGTAAGACAAGGATGTGGATGTCGCCTGCTGACCGGCCCGCTGCTCTCTTTTTTCGACTTTGTTCATGGCTTGTATCTTGCGGGGGTTACGGCTGTAGACATGCCAAAAAAGCAAAACTCAACTCGTCTATCTTGAAATTACGACGACAATTCATTGTATTACGTCTGCGCCAAGCGACGACGCCAATTGGCGTCGACAATTTTGTGCCACAATCATTGTAAACTCCGACACGAAGCAACAGATTCTAATCCTGTGGGGTAGAATGTAAAGCAGGATTTACATTATGATGACATCCAATTTTTACAGAAATTGTGAGGGAGGTAGTACATCGTATACGGAAATTTATTTATGAGTGACGAGAGAAGCAAACGCGTCCGGAATCTTTTCCGGACGTCGATTTGTCACTGTGTGCGTGTCCGGAACCATAAAAAGACCTCAAGCCTAGGGAGTTTTTATAGTTACTGAAACTAAAACATTGTTATTGGCAATCCTAATTTGTCAATTTCGACTACTGGAGCTGCCATATTGCTATTTTGTTACTATAAATTTATGGCATATACATATCTAAGGTAAAATTATTTGTCGAAATAAACAAAAGTAAGGTTTGAGTTTGTAATTAAATATCTCGAAATAGAAAGTTATTAAATATTTCTTTATAGAAAATATTGAAGTTATTTCTGAGGTAGTTTTCTATCCACAAGCAGAGAGTAGTGTGTTCAGAGATTGACTGCAGTGTGCAGTGGTCCTTTTCCTTTATAATTTGCTAGAATCATTCCGCCTTTGAGATAATCCGTCATTTTAACACGAACAGGGCTGGAATTATCTTCACCGGCGTTAGTTCGGTAGTGGAGTGGAATTATTTTCATGTGAGCACTTGAGTGAACTTTTTGTTTATTATATGAAATAAATATTAAATAAAAATTTCGTTATCGTACAAAATGATGATTGCAGAACTGAATTACAGTACCACCTGATATTTTGCGAGAAATTTTTTCGATATATTCTCATCCTTTGCTTCGAACTCCTTCGTGCTTTCATGCAATATTTTAGAAATTGTAAAATTATACTTCTTTTCATGATCCGTCTTTGAGTATCTACGAAAAAACGATTAAAAACTTGACAATTTCCAAGTAGACAGTTTGAAAATTTAAGAGTTTTGCCATGAAAAGTAGAGGGGGCTGTACGTGTGAGGTATTGCGATGATTGCTTCAGCAGCATTTAAATTTCAATAAACTATCTCCCTCACAATTTCTGTAAAAATTGGATGTCATCATAATGTAAATCCTGCTTAAGGATTGATGATCCAGTAGTTGCTGTTGTAACTGCGGTTGCTGTAGCTGCTGCAATTGCTGCTGATGCTAAGGCTGCTGTAGATGTTGTTGCTGCAGCTGGAATTGCTGCTGTCCGCGCAGCTCCGGCTTGTGATACTGCTTGTTGGGGCGCGGCCCCTGTTCTTGCGCCCGAGGAGAAAATACTGTGCCCGAGGTTTTCGTTGCTATCTTTGGTGTTTATGGTGTCGTTGTTACTGCTGCTCATGCTGCTGTTGTACCATCTGCGGTTGCAGCATATGATTTTCGTTCCGCTGCAGATTCTGAAGCGAATTTTTCAGAGATTTGATATATTTATTGACCTGATTTTTGTAGTTAACGTAGTTTTGTACGTCTTACGGAAGAATTGGATTTTTTCTCGTGGCCGTATTTTCGATATCATTGTTTTTTTTTTATTGTATATTCATTATGCATATTATTCCTATATTTTTAATATCTCTAAATAATTTTAACCATCTGTTTTTCGAAATATTATGACCGGGCGTTGTATTTTCATAAAAAAATTGCAAAATTTTTCTTCTTCTGCCTAGTATCGAGTTCGGGCAAAGTAAAATTTAACGCGGTCTCCAAATTTTTCCCATTAAAATCGCTGGTAAAATTTTGACGCGTTAATTTGTAGAAAAGAAAGTGACAGATGTTTAAACATTTTATTGTTGAAAAACTTCAAATTGTTTATAGAGCTCAGATAAACGTTTTTAGAATTTACAATTAAAAATGGACTCAATTATTCCGAAAATTGCTAAAAGAAATTAAATCCTTTAATAAATAAAATACACAATCTGAAAATTGACAAGAGAAATTAAATCCTAGAATAAATTCAAAAAAACAATCTGAAATTGTCGTAGAAACAGGAAATATCATAATTTTGCCAGCATTTTAATGCTCCGCGCATCAAAATGCTCAGTAAAATGAGTGGAGACATACAAAGCGCCATCTATCTTAAAATAGAGAAATATTCAATTTTTACCAGTGAAGTCCGTACTGCACTAGTAAAATCATCAGTAAAATTTTTGCTTGCGATTACCAGCGCTAAAATTTGTATGGAAGTGTCACATTTTACTCGAACTCGATACTAGGCTTAAAGGTGCCCGATTTTGGAGACCCGCTAAAATTTTGTTTAGCGCAGACCTTAGTACTAGGCTGTATATAACGAATTCGTAAAAGCCATTCGTAATTCAAGAATAGGCCCCTGGAATTCCATTTGAATTGCTTAATTAATGGGCTGCTAAAGAACGGCCCCATATTGGAGATTCGCTAAAATTTAGTTTAACGCAGACCTTAAAGCCTAGTTCTAAGGTCCGCGCTAAGCTAAATTTTGTATGAAAATTTAGCAAGCTAAAAGATATTGGCGAACATTTGTCCTGAATTTTAGCGAGAGCGGTACTAAGGTGAACGCACTAAATTTGCCTTTGGCTTTTGATTAGAGATGGCATCACCGGTAGGTTCCATTAAATTTAGCTTGAATTTATTCGCCCGGGCCGTTCTTTAGCACGCTAAAAATATTTATTGTCAGAGTTCTGAGATTTGATAAATTTATTGACCGGAATTTTGTAGTTAACGTAGTTTTTTATGTCTTTGCTGTATGTACGGAAGCATTTGATTTCTTCTCGTGGCCATATTTTCAATATCATTGTTAATTTCTTTTTTATTACTGTATACAGGTCTGTTTAATGAGCTGCTTAACTCTAGAGTAGAAAACGAACACAATTTTCTGCTCTTTTCTTCTTTAGAGTAACCTAGAGCAGCTTATTAAACAGACCTATTATGCATATTATTTTTATATTTTTAATATTTCCAAATAATTTTAACTACCTGTTTTTAGAAATATATGACCGCGCGTTGTATTTCATTGCAAAATTCTTCTTCTTGTTTTTAATATATCTTTTCTTTGAGTCTCCGGTGTCATATTTTAGCTGCTAAAGAACACAGTGCTGGCTTTTCCAACCTGGCCGGCCTCACCAACTTTGGCAGTTCTGTAGAATATATGAGATCCCAATGGCACAACCCAGACGAGAACTTTTTAGGGGAGGACGGAATTCGGCTTAGACGTGCCAAACAATAATGTTCCTTCGCGTAGTTCCTTATAAGATTACCGAAATTAATTGTGTGCGTATTCAATTAAGTCACAGTTTTTTATATAAACAATTACTGTATCACAAATTCACAACACGTAACGATTATTTAATTATTATATTATCACCTCAAATCACAAATAAACATCTGTACAGCCGTCCGATGAGAAATTTCAGAAATCGTGCAATTTCAAAATGGCCGGTTTGCTATAGTATTGGTATGCTGCCCGTAAAAAGTGCCAATATCCTCCCTTGTGTGGGCTGTGGCTATCGAAAAGTTGATGAGGCCGGCTAGGTTGAGGTTGAGCTCTACTTTCTACTCTGCTGTAACTTGTCAGCTTTGACAGCTAATTTTTGTAATCATTTGATAGTTTACGGGAAATTTGTTGAATAAAGTTTGGGAAACATATTTAACGTGAAAATTTATTCCTGCTGTAGTAAACTATTATAAAATAATTTCAATTTTCAAGAAAATAGCCCAATTAACTAGTTATCATATAGAAATTGTCAAAGTTCGTATTGTGAGTTGCAAAAGTTTGCAAGGCTCATCAGGTTGAGAAGTTATACTGAGGTCGAGGTTGGAAAATCTAGCACTGTGTTTCTCGCTTAATACTAGGCTTTACCAAAAAAATTAAACGGGGCTAACATAACAACAACTGGTTCTTGTCCTCACTTTTGCCACATTACTTGTTGTTGGCGGTTGGTGCGGGTGCGAAATACTGACATTTCTCCTCAGATAAATCCATTACCTGAAATTGTTAGCTGCTTAATTTTTATCTTCAATAAACCGTTATTTAGTTATCTTTTAACGCCCTTTACTTTTATAAACAATGGAAATCATTGGAAGTGTTAAAAACTATGATTGGGGAAAGCTCGGGCTTGATTCTGAGGTAGCACAGTTGATGAAATTAAATTCAAGCTCATTTGTCCCAGACAGCACCACACCATACGCGGAACTTTGGTTGGGAGATCACCCTAGTGGGCCTGCGAAACTCAAAACAACTGGTGATGAATTAGGGACGTACATAAGCAAAAATCGCAATGGGTTGATTGGAGGTCACGATAAACTTCCTTTTCTTTTTAAGGTTTTAAGCATTCGAAAGGCTTTAAGTATTCAAGTCCATCCTGACAAGGTAAATAATCCTTGATAATCGAACAAGATTCTTTTCAAACTCTTTATCAGCTAGAGGCAGAGAAATTGCATTCGTTGAATTCAGATGTGTACAAAGATCCAAATCATAAGCCCGAAATGGCTATAGCCCTGACTCCGTTTCTTGGTTTATGTGGGTTTCGTCCTTACAAAGAAATGTATCAGCTGTGCAACCAATTCAAGCCATTACGGGACCTTCTGGGAAACGAAAAAGTGGACAATTTGGATTCTTCTGAAGGTTTAAAGAATTGCTTTGCAACACTAATGGAATCAAATCAAGATGATATTAATATCTGCATAAGGAAGATCTTGGAGTCTCAGGTTGAGGGTATTTTTTAATTTATTTATTATGCTTTAGCTAACGCGTTCCATTTCCAGATCTGAAAAGAAATGGTTTATTTAAAATTTTCAGCAAATTAAACGAAGACTTCCCTGACGATGTGGGTATTTTGTGCCTATTTTTCTTCAACGTTATTCGGTTGCAGCCGGGTGAAGCGATTTTCCTTCCAGCAAATGAGCCACATGCTTATCTCCAAGGAGATGTTATTGAATGCATGGCTTGTTCGGACAACGTAATAAGAGCCGGACTGACGCCAAAGTACAAAGATGTTCAAACACTAATAAGATTGTTGAACTATGAAGGTCATCCACCTGAAACGAAACTGTTCAAATCTATTAAGAAGGATCCATTTCTTGAATTATTTGTTCCAGATATAAAAGACTTTGCTATTGGTAAGTTATGTCTTCCTGTGAGTGAACGGTGCTATCAATGGCAAAACAACAAATTTGGTTGCATTTTGCTGGTACTGCAGGGAACACGAACACTTCAAACGGAAACATATAATGATTTGCAGCTAAGTCGCGGTTCCTGCATATTTATTCCTGCAAATTGTAAGCAAGTAACATTTGTTGCCTTAAAGGAGGAATCGAGCGACATTTTCATAGGATATATAGCGATGTACAATGATCTGTAAGATAATATTCACATGAGTTACTTCTTTAAAACTTCTTATGTTTTACGCACATTTTTTAATTCAAAAACATTTTATTCCTGCACTCCTGCTTAAAACTTATTTTTTTATTGAGATTCCACCAGAGCGAAAAAAAGCATTCCTCGAATAATTTACTGGGGAATTTATTTTCTTTTTTGAATATATTGCGTGACGACACGTTTGGTAAAAATGCTACTAGATATCAAAAACTCTTGATTGACTCGTGATATAAGGCGATGATACAATAATGCCTTCGGCTTTAGGAGTCAATGCGGAGGCCTACCGAAGCCGGGTTCTTGAAAAATTATTGAAATCGAAACTGACTATGACACGATGCCGACATTGTAGGAAAAGAAATCCAATACAGAGCACTGAAATAAATTACAAGGAAATGATTATAGATATTTCGTTTTATAAATTTTTCAGTTACATGTTTGGGCTTATGTTAAGATCCGCGGCTATCCTCCGATTTTCGTCAAACTTTGCTCACTCATTCTAATCAACTCACAAATGACGAATATCAAAATAATTTTGATCGCAAACTTATATTTTATGAGATATTTAATTTTGAAATTTCCGAATTTTACACTACACACTTCACAACACATTTGACATTTTCTCAAATAATTTACTATTCTTCTTCTTTTAAGTGCACAACAAGTATGAAATTCATCATATAGTGGGTATGTTTCATACCTTCCGAATATTCGGGCTACCAGCATTGCTTTTTTTATTTATTAAAGAACCACACGAACTGCCGCGGATCTTAACGAGTTCCCATGTTTGCATTACATAGGTATTATCAATTTAATTGTATAGATTTTATACCATACAAAATTGAATTCATATATGCTGATAGTCAACCAGCTTAACACAAGCTCGCTGTAGTGACACGTTTAATAAATAAACGGCCAACAACGCTGGTTGAAAGAAATCACATGCAATGCAACGTAGAACAACAATTTTTAGTATCATGAAGACGTTTTTTTTTCAAACATTCCTTGAAACGTCAACGACAATATCACTGACATATTGTCGTTTTCGTTTGAATATCAGTTCGCTCTGGAAGCAACCTAAGTGCTGTCAAAGCGTTCGTTTGAAGCAAAACTGACGTCATGGGTTGCCTCTGGTGGCAACCCAAAAAGCATCAGTTTCACTCTGAAAGTTTACTCGGGTACACTGTACACTATGAGTTCACTCACACAAACAAAGTCTAGTTCTGATTTGATATTATTTAATTAGTTTTAAAGTTAACAATTATTAAGACCACTCTACTATTATTATATTATCCTCAAATTTATCCGCAAACAAATTACCAACCAGTTTTCGCAAAAAGTTCATATCTACTTTTACGTTAGCTTACATACACAAGCGAACTTTTCAGGTGCACTCTGAAAAAGTTCGATTGAACGGGGTTGCCTCCAGGGGGCCTATTCTTGAATAACGAATGGTTTTAATGTATTCGTTATATAACGAATGGTTGATAACGAATCGTATACACCGTTCGTATTCTTGAACCTCATCGTTATAAAGTCGAAGTGGTGAAAAAGTTTTTCAACATAACGAGTGTGGTAAGATTAGATCTGTCAATTTACAAATTGAATAATGTCAGCTGTTTCATGTTTTAAAGTATAATTTGTAAAAAATGCCTAGCTTCAGTGAGTTGTAATTATTGTTTACATCAGAAATCGTTAAAGAATCTACGGACTATCAATTACGTCGATCGTTAATCAATTCCTGCACCCTTAATTCAACGCTAAATAGAAAAATGTTGCAGGAGGTTCTCCACCAGTGCCATGCAAATGTTTTTTATCCGCCACAGATTTTCCTTTCACCACACATTTTAAATCCTGCCAACTCTGGAAATTTTCTATTAGCTTTGTTTAATATAATATCATAATAAAACTTTTCTGGTTCTTTTGCGCTCCGGGTATGGAATTTAATACTGATTTTATTTTGCCACAATTCCGTGGCATCTTTTGAACTGAAAAAGTTATCGTATTTACCAAATTTCAGTTTCAGGTTTTGCTCTAAAAACTCAATTAGTTTAGTTTTTTGAGCATATGAAATTTTCGCACTTCTTTTATCTCCCATTATCACTCGAAAAGTAGCAGCTGATTCACTCTTCGTTTGGCATAACGAATGGTTGAACCCATTCGTTAAATAACGAAGGGTTTGCGTTCGGTTTATAACGAATGCGGATTTCAAGAATACGAATCCGAATGGTTTTGACAGTATAACGAATACGGAATCTGTCTTCGTTATTCAAGAATAGGTCCCCAGAGCGAACCCGGATGTTCAAACGAAAACGACATAAGAATGGACTGAGCGTTCTTGCTTACGAAATGGCACAAATATTCAACAGGCTGTGAAAACCCTTTATTTCGTACAATTGCACACCGATTCATAATTTATTATTATTGTCGATAGGAAACACTAAAAATGTTATAAAATAGTATTGCATTAAATTAAAATTATTTAGGAAGTTAAACTTGTTTTAATTAACCCAAAAATTAATTTTTAATATTACTGGAAATTGTGCTCCTCTGCAGATTTGTTGTCAAATTTCATTGAGCTTGTAAGAGATAGAGGTATAAAAACAATATATTTGTCTGAATTTTTATGTCAATTCCAATGCATTCCAATTAATACAGCCGTACTGTTTCCAAAATTGGTTACAGTTCAGTGTACATTTTGAGCTTGAAAGAGACAAATAGATTTTAGCCAAAATTTGTGCCATTTTTTACTATAGGAGGATGGCTCAGTCCATTCTTATTATATGTCAGTGGACAATATGCTCAGTCTTAAGGAGAAATACCAGTGAACTGAAAAATCTAGATTTTTGGCTCATCTTAAAGAGGGGGTATAAAGGCCGTGACACATTAAAAGCAGAAAGCAGCGACAGAAGCAGAAGCAGAAATTTTACATTTCTGCTTTGCCAACCACATTGAAAGCAGAAGCAGAAAACAGATACTTGTCAACTACAAATGTCAGGTGTTATAATTTTCAAGAATTTAATGTTAATTTGCTATATCTAACAAAATTAATTATTTTGTCCTCCATAGAAATTTTGTTTTTCTCGCATCAACCTCTTTGACAATTTTAAAAGAAAGGACGCCAACAATGAAATACAAATTTTAGCTATCTTTATATTGGCAGTACTGAGCAGAAGCAGAATTTTTTAGATTTGATCAACTTTCAAGTTCTGCTTCTGCTGCTGCCGCTGCCTCTGCTTTCAATTTGTTAGTGCTCGAACAGTTGCATGGTTTCAGAAAAAATTCTGCTTTTAATGTGTCACGGCCTTAAGTGAGGTATATGCTGTTCTGTGGTGTGGTAATGTGAATAAATCTCACAGGTAATAGCTATAACTAAAATAATAAGAATTAGGAAGGTCACACAGAGCCTGCAGCAATGTTCCACACCCAACCTCTTATACCATGGTAGAAATTTCCTTGTGGTTTTACGTGAGCACCTGCCAAGTATGGGTTAATCTCACGGCATTCTTCATGCTCGGATTGTTATCGACAATCAACGGCCTCATTTAACAATGAGTACCTGTGTTCCAATGAGCATGACATGACATCACTTACTGGTAGAAGCGCGACCTATCCCATCTCTGCCCATCTAGGGTCACGGCCACCACGATGCTCCCATAAAGGGGCCATCCCAAGTTGAGGTGGATAAATCCTATTATCCAGGGCTCCTCTAACCTCGTGGTACCAAGTTAGCCAATGTCGTACAGCATGAACAACGGACCATGTATACTCCCAGTGTCTATCTTCATGCAAGATATTCTTTTTGTAATGGTACTGGTAACTCCGTTCGGGCCTAGATTTTATTAGCAACGTCTAAAAGAATTGTACTTGGCCTATACAGGTAATACAACCCTTATGGGCGCTGCCAGAGGGGACCACGTGAAGGTTAAGATATGCCCGTATTCAAGTCTGGATAGGCTTCGAGATTCACCATTTGGATCTTATGCTAATCTACAATGCATGGTAAAAACACGTCGTCAAAACGGCTGAAGAATGCATATAAATACACGAAATATGTAAGTAGTGGTAAGCTGTCAAATTAAACAGCTGTTGACCTGTCAATTATTATAAATGTAATTGCTTCCTCGATTTCATTGCAGAATTACATCAAAGATAGTATTTGGTCTCAATAATTTAGAGTATGATATACTACACTTAGTAAACTAAGAAATTTCTTGGGACAAGTCGAATAATATAAAATATTGCTTTCAAGATTGAAAGTACAAGTTCCAATTTACAGCTGTTTTGTTCTAAATTCCCCTGCATGGTTTTAAAATATGCTGACTACACCTGAGGCGTAACCCCCGCAAGATCAAGCCATGAACAAAGTCGAAAAAAGAGAGCAGCGGGCCGGGCAGCAGGCGACATGCACGGTCTTGCCTTGTCTTACTGAAGTAGTTTTACATATAAAAGTTGCTTGTATTTTGTTCTAACGCTATAATTTCCATACATTTTTTTCTACATGCTATTTTTTTTAAACTATTAGAAAGAAAACATATTTGGCTGCAATTTGTTTCCACTTCATTTTGATGTGGGAGCGACAGTTTTGGGCTTTAGGACGTGTTCAATATGAAATTTTAGTTTTTCCTCCATGACGAGTATACAAAAAGCAGTGAGAGTGAGCACGTTAAGGCCTTTTAATGGGTCGGTGCCTTCGGCGACTTCATGGCTTGTATTATATATTCCGGGGGTTACGCCTGAGGTATTACTGATTTGCTGATTAACTACTACACGTAAGCTCATGCTTATGTCGTCAAATGAATGAGAGAGAAGGGAAATTTTTTGCAAGCATAAATTTTCAAATGCAAGAGTGGGAAACAAACACATAAATCCATATCGTTTTGACAACGTGGTTTTACCACGATATACGGAGTAACAAGGTATGATTATCCCGGCTGTCAAGTGCATGTGACGTCACACGAATCGACTCTTAAAACGGGAAAATTAAAACTTAATATAATATAATATGAGTTTCTTACCATAAATGTACATTGAATTTGTTAGTTTAAAGCTCATTTCAGGGAAATCAGTTCGAATCAAAACAAAGTGCCACGAAAATTTTATCGATAAAAAATGCAAAATAAGACTGTTATACCTATAATTTGCACTCTTAATTGATTATTTAAGATCTTTTTATTATTTCTATAGTGAAATTTGTTAGTGATAATGGTAATTTTCTCAAATAGAAGGCAAATGTGCAATGCATCAGAACGAAGTGTAAAAAGTGGGGTTAGTGGCAAATTGAAATGTAGAATACAATTCTAGTAATTGCTATGGTCGTAGCGTACTGCATATAGCAATATGCTACACGGAGAATTACTGCAGCACGTATGCCGGTCGGTTGCCTTACCGACAGTCCGCACGCCCAATCTCGAAGAATTCTGGCCTGCTGGTGGAAAAGAAGAAGACAATCGATCTGTCTTGTCAAACCGTGAAATCCAAAGAGGCGTGGAAACAGGAGCTCACGAGAAATTACTTTCTAAAACATCGGCGAATAATTTAACCCCGCACTAACAATAAAGTAATCCGCCACCTTTTCGTCCAGCAAAAAAAGAACATTCCGTCATTTGGGTTTAAATGCGTTGTACATATACAGATCCGCAAAATAAATTGCAGTATCATAATGCTGAAGAAGTATAACTACGGAATTTACCGATGTATTTAACTGCGGCTATTTGGCATTACGTGGAGCAAATAGCAATTGTCGGCTAAGTTCTGAAAATAGATTTGGTGCGATTACCAAGAAGTCGCAGAAAACAGATACCATATAAACGTGTCGTCAATCCGTCGACTCTTCAAATGCAAAGAGCATTTATTTGTAAGCCCCTGCTTAAAACAATGTACAACGCTGGACATTCCGACATTAAACAGCTTAGAAATAGATCATGAAAATAGCAAGACAAAAGAGCAGACATATTCGATTATTACTTATGAGAGCAAAGTTGGACAGCATCCCGTCCTTACAGACCGATAAAACGGGTACCCCACCGAATTGGGATGCTATTACAGTATGAGTGAGACTGAGCAGACAAACGGAAATGTTATAGGAGACCAGCATTTAATTAAATTGTATGCAGTTTCTTAGATATGGCAAAATCTAAAAGATACGCAACATTGTGCAGTAACTGACAGGTCAGTGGGTGCAGTACCTACTTAAACTCTTCCAGTCAACCGTTTTGCAGATTGTGTTTGGTATGTACGTAAAGAGTTTAGATTATAATATAAATATATAATTAGAAAAAAGGGTTATCCCTTTTTGAAACTAGTTTCCCTATCAATGAAATAAGTAAATAGATAAGAACTCAATGATTAACGAAAAAATGTGAGAAAAGGTTGTAGGCTATAGTTGCCCTAAATTTTATCCAAAAAAATCAAATTTTATTAATTAATTTTTAAGATAGTTATTTGAAAGTCAGCCTGGATTAATTTACAAACAATACTTTGTATGTAGTTGAAATAAGGTAATTTTTACAACCGTAACTGTGACGTGTAGGTAGGGTATTGTTACGTGCAATAGAAAGAGACAACTGGTGACATCTACTGGCAATAAACAACTTCAGGTTCGGAGAGTAAATGACTTTAGGTTCGGAGAATCGATTATGAAAGTTCAGGAATAGAACAAATAGAATAGTCAAGAAGCTTTTGGAATAGAACACTCCATATTAATCCGGAGTGTTTCTAGTGTATAAATATAACAGTTGTCATCGCCAGAAAAGAGTCTTGTCTTAGACGTTGCAGTGTTAAGAAGCGAAAGTAATAAAGAAGCGATAGTGTGTAATTAGATTGCGATAATTGAAAGTACAGTGTTAGCGATAATTAGAGTTGAGTTGATTAAATGAATGTTTGTGAATTTTATATGATTTAAGTGAAATAAAGAACTTATATATTAATTATTTAATATTGTGTTTTAAATAACGAACCAAAGGCCACGCTCGCAACAACTGGTGTCAGAAGTGAAATAAATTTGAGAAATAAAGTGGTGGCAATTGACTAAAAATTAAAAGAGTGATTAATTTTGAGAAATTGTGTTAAATTGTGAAAGTTCTGGAAAATAATTTATATTCATCTATAAGAGAATTACTAAAATAATGGGGCGCAAAGTGGACGAGCTTCGAACGCAGGATTTGAAAGTGGAGTTAGGGAACCGGTCATTACAAACGACAGGCATAAAGAAAGTTCTAGTCGAGCGACTTAGACAATCTTTGATAGAGGAAGGAAAGAATCCTGAAACATTTGTTTTCGAAGAGAACTTGGAGGAAATCGAAGTTGAAGAAGCGCCTGCGATGAAAATGGAACAGCTGTTGAGTACTTTAATGAGTAAAATGGAAGCCCGTTTTGATGAGCAAAAGAATTCTCTCGAGGAACAAAAGAATTCTCTCGAGGAACAAAAGAATTCTCTAGAATCACGTTTAGATGAACAGAAGAAATCTATGGACGAACAACAGAATTCTCTCGAGGAACAGAAGAAATCTATGGACGAACAAAAGAATTCTCTCGAGGAACAAAAGAATTCTCTAGAATCACGTTTAGATGAACAGAAGAAATCTATGGACGAACAAAAGAATTCTCTAGAATCACGTTTAGATGAACAGAAGAAATCTATGGAAACGCGGTTGGACGAACAAAAGAGTTCTCTGGAGAATTGTCTAGAAACTCGTTTGGAGGATCAGAAAAATTTTCTAAAAAGTTCTTTAGAAGAACAAAATTTGAAAATTGAAGGAATTAAGCAGGAATTTCAACAAACGGTTTCGGAAGTTCAACAAAAAGTCGCCGAGCAACTTGAAAACGTTAAAGCAGATCTGGAAAGAATAAAGCATCGTCAGCCTCTAAGCGGAGCAACTGAAATATCCGGTGCAGGTAGAATGAAACCTCCCATATTTGATGGACAAAATTCGTGGCATATCTTCAAGAGACAATTCGAGGCAGCTTCAGAGGTAAATGGATGGAATGATGAAGACAAAGCTATAGCTCTGGTGTTAGCACTTCGAGGTCCTGCGTCAGAACTCTTACAAACTGTACCGATTGAAAATCAACGTAATTACTCTTCATTAGTACAGGCGATAGAATTACGTTACGGAGATGAGCACATGCAGCAAGTATATCGCCTACAGTTGCGCAACAGGATTCAAAAACATGGCGAATCACTACAACAACTGCAGGCAGATGTAGAAAGATTAGCGCATCTGTCATACTCCAGCGTGAATGCGGATTTTCTCAATGAAGTGGCGACGGAGGCATTTGTGAACGCTATTACAGATCAAAATTTACAACAATCATTGAGGCTAGCAGGAAAGAAATCAACAGCAGAAGCACTAGCCTATGAATTAGCATACGAATCCGCCAGACAAGCTTCAAGGAGTGCAGTACGAGTGAGAGAAATTTCAGTGGAAGAATGTACTTGTAATAGAGTGCAATCATCACAGAGCCCGCCTTCACGTGGTGTCCCTCGATGCTGGAATTGTAATAGACCAGGGCACCTTCAAAGAGACTGCAGAAAACGTCGACGAGTGGAATCACCAGAAGAAGAGGGGAAAGAAGAATGCCAAAGATGTCGAGCCAGGGAACAAGCACTTCGTGGAGAGACTAGATATCAAACAACGACTAGTCGCATCGTCTCTCCTCTTGAGCAGTCGGAAAACTAGTAAAAACCAACTTCGTGGGGCAGAAGTTGGTTGGTGGAATCGACAGCCCCGAAGTCATCATCCAAGTAAGTCAGTTACAGAGAAATAATAGCAGTCTTGTTATATATGGAAATGTAGAAAAAAATGACTGCGCAGTTACTATCGATACTGGAGCTTCAAGATCAATTATTAGCGCAGATCTTGTTAAGAACAAATGGCTTCACAACACCACCAAATATCTACTAAGAACAGCAACTGGAGCGGCAGCACAGGTGTTTGGAGAAATAACTTTAGATGTTCAACTAGGCGAACTACTATTTCCTCACACTTTCCTGGTTTCAGACATAATGGATGATTGCATTCTTGGAATAGACTTCATGACCACATACAAAATAAATCTGGATGTCGGAGAGCGGATTCTCAAATATGGCAACATAGAAATTCCTATGAAACTAGGAGAAGAAGCAGATCATCCTGCGAAAGTAAGGACGATGGTTTGCGAAAATATTACTCTTTCGCCATGCTCCGAGACACTAATATGGACAAAGCTTGCTGATGACATCGGGACCTGCCGATTCTATCTGGTGGAGCCTAACCCCACAAAAGTTACATCGAACATCATCGTTGGCAAAACTTTAGTGAAGGCAGAAGGTGCAACATTAATTCCAGTCAGAGTGCTTAACACATCCGAAAACGAGGTACAACTAAAAGAAGGTGCTATAATTGGAAATTGTGAACCCGTTTACCAAATCGTCAATTTAGATAATGGTAGTAATGTCAAGGAGACAAAAACTATACCAGCTACTACCCAACAGGTTCAGAAACTTCTTTCGTCCAGTGCCTTAAGTGAACAACAACACAACGATGCCAAAGAGGTGATCGATGAATTTTCGGAATTATTTGCAATGAATGATGATGACTATGGTAAAACAAATCTTGTCCAGCATCGAATCGATACAGGAGATTCCAGACCCATTCGACAGACACCACGAAGATTGCCATTAGCCAAACAACCAGAAGTTGCAGACATGATGAACTCCATGAAGAAACAAGGCATCATAGAGGAATCTAACAGCCCTTGGACATCGCCGGTTGTTCTGGTTAGGAAGAAGGATGGCAGCACCCGATTCTGTGTAGACTACCGCCAACTAAATAACGTGACGAGAAAAGAAAGCTATCCATTACCAAGGATTGATGACACATTGGATACCCTTTCCGGAGCGCAATGGTTTTCCACGCTGGATTTGAAGAGTGGTTACTGGCAAGTGGAAATACATCCCGAGGACCAAGAGAAAACTGCTTTCTCAGTTGGCAGTGGCTTATGGCTATTCAAAGTAATGCCATTTGGGTTATGTAATGCTCCAGCCACATTCGAACGACTAATGGAATGTGTTCTACGAGGTTTAACCTGGAAAACATGTCTTGTCTATTTGGATGACATAATAGTTATCGGAAGGACATTCATGGAACATAAAAACAACTTACGGGATGTACTTCAAAGACTCAAAGATTCAAAATTAAAGCTCAGTGCGAGTAAATGTGCTCTATTTAAAAAAGAGGTTAAATATTTAGGGCACATAGTTTCATCACAAGGAGTAAGAACCGATCCAGAGAAAATAGAAGCCGTCAAAAATTGGCCAGCTCCAAAGGACAAACATCAATTACGGAGTTTTCTTGGTTTAGCTACCTACTACAGGCGATTCGTGAAAGGTTTTGCAGATATAGCAAGAAGCCTACATCAACTTACCGAAAAGGGAAAGCCGTTCATATGGTCGGATAAATGCAACGAAAGTTTTGAAAATTTGAAGCAACAGCTCTGTGAGGCTCCAGTACTTCACTATCCAAAGCTGGGAAAAACATTTACATTAGACACGGATGCCAGCAATGAAGGTATTGGTGCAGTGCTTTCTCAGGAGGAGAATGATCAAGAAGTTCCAGTAGCTTACTATAGCAAAGCACTTTCAAAGTCAGAGAAAAATTATTGTGCTACAAGAAAGGAGCTACTTGCCATTGTAAGTTCAACAAAGCATTTTCATAAATATCTCTATGGGCAGAAATTTATCCTTCGCACCGACCATGCAGCGCTTAAATGGCTTCTGCAGTTTAAGAATCCTGAGGGACAAGTGGCGAGATGGATAGAGCGACTCCAGGCTTATGATTTTGAAATACAACACCGAAGAGGTCGTATCCATGGAAATGCAGACGCCCTTTCACGACGTCCATGTAAACTTGAGTGCAAACATTGCACACGAATAGAAGAAAAAGAAACAGCAGCAACTATACAGTTGGTAACCGTGGAGCCATCTACAGGTTGGGACAACGAGGACCTACGAACAGCACAACGAGAAGATCCGGACATTTCCCCTATTCTTGCTTGGAAAGAAGACATGGAAAGACCAGACTGGAAGGATATTTCGGGACGGAGTGAGAAGCTAAAAAGTTACTGGGCTCAATGGAACTCACTTCATGTTGAATGTGGTATATTAAAACGCAAGTGGGAAGCACCTAATGGCGAATCTTTCCGAATGCAGATAGTCGTGCCGGCATCAAATGTCAAAGATGTTCTAGAAGAAATGCACGGTGGAACCTCTGGAGGACATTTGGGAGTGAACAAAACCATTTCCAAAATACGAGAAAAGTTTTATTGGTTACATATGCGAGAAGATGTGGAGGAGTGGTGCCGCAGATGCACTGTCTGTGCTGCTTGCAAAGGGCCGCAACACAGAAGCAGAGGAGAAATGTATAAGTATAATGTCGGAGTCCCCTTTGAAAGGATAGCTATAGACATCGCTGGACCTTTTCCAGAAACGGATGGCGGTAACCGTTATATATTAGTTGCCATTGACTATTTCAGTAAATGGCCTGAAGCTTATGCAATCCCTAATCAAGAGGCAACCACAGTTGCGGAACAAATAATAACGAATTGGGTCAGTAGGTTTGGTGTGCCTCACGAACTTCATTCGGACCAAGGACGGAACTTCGAATCGCGGACTTTCCAGGAGACGTGTAAAATGTTGGGAATAAGAAAAACTAGAACAACTCCTCTACACCCACAATCTGATGGCATGGTAGAGCGCTTCAACAGAACATTGATCGAGCATCTAAAGAAAGTAGTTGATTATCATCAACGCGATTGGGATCGACATATTCCTGTATTCCTAATGGCTTATAGATCAGCCGTTCATAGTACTACCGGACAAACCCCAGCTAAAGTCATATTCGGAAGAGAGATGCGTTTACCTAGCGACCTCAAATTCGGTACCCCCAGAGGTGAACAAAAGTTACCAGAAGACTACGTATCGGAGCTCAAACAACAATTAGCCGATGTACACGAGGCCACGAGGACGAAATTAGCAACAAATACTGATCGGATGAAGACCCGCTATGACTTACGCGCTAATTCCGCAGGATTTAACGAAGGTGATCTTGTTTGGCTGTACAACCCGAAACGACGTAAGGGACGTTCTCCAAAATTGCAACAACACTGGGAAGGACCATATTCAGTAGTAACTAGAATTAATGACGTGGTATACAGGATTCAGCGTGGCACAAGAGGCAAGCACAAAATTGTTCATTTGGACCGCTTGTGTCAATACTACGAGCATCAAGACCGTGGACCACCTGTTGTTCGGGACGAACAAGTTTAAGAAGGGGGCAGTGTTACGTGCAATAGAAAGAGACAACTGGTGACATCTACTGGCAATAAACAACTTCAGGTTCGGAGAGTAAATGACTTCAGGTTCGGAGAATCGATTATGAAAGTTCAGGAATAGAACAAATAGAATAGTCAAGAAGCTTTTGGAATAGAACACTCCAGATTAATCCGGAGTGTTTCTAGTGTATAAATATAACAGTTGTCATCGCCAGAAAAAAGTCTTGTCTTAGACGTTGCAGTGTTAAGAAGCGAAAGTAATAAAGAAGCGATAGTGTGTAATTAGATTGCGATAATTGAAAGTACAGTGTTAGCGATAATTAGAGTTGAGTTGATTAAATGAATGTTTGTGAATTTTATATGATTTAAGTGAAATAAAGAACTTATATATTAATTATTTAATATTGTGTTTTAAATAACGAACCAAAGGCCACGCTCGCAACAGTATATTAATTTGCATAAATTTATTATTCGTTTTTTTTGTAAACAGTACATACATAACTGCCTTTAAACGATAACGTTTTCGAGCTTGATTGATACGCTCTGCTTAAGGTGACATAAGATTTGTGTGGAAATTAGGACTGCGTGTAAGAAGAGAGCAGATATAAGCTTAAATACTAAGCAACCGTAGTCACATAGTATTTTAACTTTTGGTTAATGTTTTCCCTTGAAAGGGAAAATCTAATGCATTATTTCCCTCAAAGTAATAAAATTGTTGGCCAAAAATTTTAAATAGGTACCTAATACATATATTTGTTTGCCAAAATGACTGAAATTAATTTTTCCCAACAAATGGGTTAATATAGAAACAAATAATTTTATTTTACTTATAAAATTTGAATAAAAATTGAAAACATAACATTTTAGATTCCTATAAGCTGCTTTTAAGCTTCAGTCAATGTAGAAATTTAAAAAAATCGTCATCACCGTCATGACAATAAACGACATAAAATAATTAGATCAACGTTTAATATATCGAGTAGACAGATTATTTAAAAGATAAGGAATATACCCACAATTCATAATAATTTCATTATAATTAACTTTAATTTAACATTTATTTGTTAGAATGAATCCATGATTAGGTGTATATTTTTTTTTGAAAATATCTTATGTCTTGAACAAGAATTATAGTCTAGAAATCGCAATTATAACGTAAAAATGAAGTGCTGGGGGCCTATTCTTGAATAACGAATGGTTTTAACGTATTCGTTATATAACGAATGGTTGATAACGAATCGTATACACCGTTCGTATTCTTGAACCTCATCGTTATAAAGTCGAAGTGGTGAAAAAGTTTTTCAACATAACGAGTGTGGTAAGATTAAATCTGTCAATTTACAAATTGAATAATGTCAGCTGTTTCATGTTTTAAAGTATAATTTGTAAAAAATGGCTAGCTTCAGTGAGTTGTCATTATTGTTTACGTCTGAAATCGTTAAAGAATCTATGGACTATCAATTACGTCGATCGTTAATCAATTCCTGCACCCTTAATTCAATGCTAAATAGAAAAATGTTGCAGGAGGATCTCCACCAGTGCCATGCAAATGTTTTTTATCCGCCACAGATTTTCCTTTCACCACACATTTTAAATCCTGCCAACTCTGGAAATTTTCTATTAGCTTTGTTTAATATAATATCATAATAAAACTTTTCTGGTTCTTTTGCGCTCCGGATATGGAATTTAATACTGATTTTATTTTGCCACAATTCCGTGGCATCTTTTGAACTGAAAAAGTTATCGTATTTACCAAATTTCAGTTTCAGGTTTTCCTCTAAAAACCCAATTAGTTTAGTTTTTTGAGCATGAAATTTTCGCACATCTTTTATCTCCCATTATCACTCGTAAAGTAGCAGCTGATTCACTCTTCGTTTGGCATAACGAATGGTTGAACCCATTCGTTAAATAACGAAGGGTTTGCGTTCGGTATATAACGAATGCGGATTTCAAGAATACGATTCCGAATGGTTTTGACAGTATAACGAATACGGAATCTGTCTTCGTTATTCAAGAATAGGGCCCCTGAACGCTTTTATTTCTCCTTTCACTTTCCCGGAGACCTCTCACTTGAAGGTCGTCTAGGCCCGCTAGTCTCTCTCTTTACAGGTCTACCAGGGACTCTGAAAATAACTGCCATCAGAGTCAGATGGGAGGTTGGGGCGTGCAATGAAGGCATACCATCTGCGCCTTCGATGTGGATGTTGGTAAGGGACGTAAGGGTCCCTTCAGGACCAAATGTGTTTTAGTTTGTAGGCACGAAATTTTTTTTGTATATGGCAGGCGGCAGCATCAGGCTTTTCGTCGAACCTCCCCACACTCTCCGCCAATAGCCGAGGCGAGCTAGCGTGCCGCCCTGCAGTCAACGCTGTCCGCCGAGTGATCTGTCAGCCCATGCTGACAGTCTGGACACAGTATAAAACATACTGAAAAGTGAATTTTAGAATTTTAATTACAAAAAAAAAACCTCAAAATTTCTCCCATAAGAGGAAACTATTAAGTATGATACGGATGTAAATGAGCGAACAGTAGCTAGTTGCACAATGGTTGGGAGAAGTATTAGTTTTATGTAAGTACACATCTCAGTGCAAGCCTGCAAATGTATTGTTCCATTACAAAACAGCTGTTTGATGGCAGTGTTGTTCGTTCCATGGACGGTGTAACAGGCAAATGGCCGTAACAACCTTAGAATATATAGCAAACAGGAATGGTGATAAGCCAGATTTGTGTAATGAATTTCTGGTTGTGTTGGTAGTCCATTTTTACATGTATTTACAGGCCATCCCTATTCTAAGCAACTTGTCAATTTGCAAAAAGTAAACAAAGGTTTTGAGCGGATGTTCTTTTCTACTTTATTTTGAAACAATTCACATAATTAATTTATATAAACCTTTGCTTCTATTGACAAAAAAGATAATTTAGATAGTGCAGTTGCCTCAAACAGGATTCCCTAGTTTATAATCCAATTTATATTAGCAAGCACTGACCGAGCACTTCATTTCTGTTTTTCTAAATGATATGAAGAGTTTAATAGGCACTAGTGGTACTATAAAACTTTGCACTAAATAAACTTCAAAGATAAATAGTTGTGAAAAGAATCGATTACGTACTTTTGTTAAATTTCACAAAAGAATTTTAAATTGACTAAATCTGGTCACAAAACAAAAGCACATTTGACAAATTACGCTCGTGTACACGAATTATATACGATTCAACCATTCCTATTTGCTATATATTCTAAGGAAATAATGTTTGTGACAGTTTGATACTTCTACCAAGCCGAATGGCATGGGAAGTGGAACAAATTGTTTTTAGCTTTTTTTTTCTTGCAGAAATAGTTTTGATTGTTATTTTGTCCCTCTTCCTCTAGTACAAGTTTGTGCATGCTGTAAGTTCTGTTTCTTCCACTTTAGATTTACATATGAACCTTTGCATTAGAAATTGAGTATTGTGTTAGTTAAAACTGATGAAAGAGAAAGTATAGTCTCTTTATAGAAGCATCCTACTCGCTTGACAGTTTTGACAGAGCTGGGCTACTGTATGATATATACTGTGGTCTGGACTTCACTTCCAAGTCAATCACTCAACATAGTACCATAACATAATCTTCCTTCAATTTATCTTTATGTTTAGAAAGTAAAGTGGTACTTATTTTAAGATTTTAAATGGATCCAGTCGAATAAATTTCCATAAATATTAAACTTTATATTTTTCACTTTTTAAGAAACGTGTCATGCGAATTGACTAACACAGAAAATGCCGAAACTATGGTGCCGGGTAGTCATACTTGTTAGTCTGTATATCGTGGGTTTTACCTTGCATTGTAGATTAGGCAATACAAGCCATGAACAAAATCGAAAAAAGAGAACAGCGGGCAAAGTTTCCTAATGACAAGTTAAGAAGCTGTATAGCAATATTGGAAAATTTCTGGTGTTTTTTAGAATGAAACAAGTAATTTCATATACTTTCGTCTTATGCATTAATGGAGGAAAAGAACTTGCCTATGCACTATTGTAGTGCAACTGAGACAACGAGTTAAAAACAAAAATTGAGAGAACGTAGGATTACCCGAACGACAAAATCTTATTAAATCCCTCAAAATCCTCTCAACCTGTTCATAGTAATGTACATCAGGTCACTACCTCCCATTTTTAAGAAAAAGATAAATTCGCTTTGGCCCAGATGCTGAAAGGAGATGTAAAATTCCTCTCAAATAAAATTCTCATTTTTCCCAAAAATATCAGAGAATCCAGCAAGAATTTCTCCCATTTAATCTCTTCACCTTCACAGCAAAACGAATGTAAACATAAGCACGTGCTGCTCAATTAGCATATAAATTACACTAACAAACATTGGCCACGCTATAAAAAAACATTGGTCCATTCTCTCAATTTTTCAGCAAAAACCGGTTTTAACAAAAGCGCGGGAGCATTTTATGAGAGTAAAACGTGAAAACTCCACCAATTCTCATTTATTTACGAAAATGAAACATTTGCCATTCTGTTTCGTTGCATGCAACTTGCGCTTTCACATTTTTTATCTTAAAGCCTAGTATGGAGTTCGGGTATTGGTAAAATTTAACGCGGTCTCCAAAAAATAGCATTTTAACGCTGGTAAAAAGTTGACGTAAGTTTTATGTGGAGAAATCGAATTGACTGCTGTAAACTCACATTTAATCGGAACTATTTTTAAAAATGTTAAAGGATTATTATTTATAAACGATATATATCATCATAGCAACGACGAGATTGTTGCTGCGGCAGGTCTAAATGTGTATCGTCATCAAGGAAATGCACGGGAAAAATTAAATAAACTCGCTTTGTGAACAATCAAAGAAATGTCAAAGTTTTACCAGCTCCGTACATTAAAATGATCAGTAAATTGAGTGGAGACTTTCAAAACGCCATCTACCTTACCATAGAAAAAATGGCACTTTTTACCAGTGAACTCCGTACTGGACTAGTAAAGACCTCAGTAAAATTTTTGCTTGGGATTTTACCAACGGTAAAAGTTGTATGGAAATGTCACTTTTTACCTGAACTCCGTACTGTTTTACTCGAACTCCGTACTAGGCCAAGCAAAAATTTTACTGAGGTCTTTACTAGTGCAGTACGGAGTTAATTGGTAAAAAGTGTCATTTTTTCTATTATAAGATAGATGGCGTTTTTCAAGTCTCCACTCATTTTACTCACCATTTTAATGTGCGGAGTATTAAAATGCTGGTAAAACTTTGTCATTTATTTGTTTGTTGACAAAGCGAGTTTATTTAGTTTTCCCCGTAGATTTTCTTGACGACCTACCGCAGCAACAATCTCGTCATCAATTTGATGATTTACATCCTTTATAAACAATAATCCTTTAACATTTTTAAAAATAGTTCCGATTAAATGTGAGTTTACAGCAGTCAATTCGATTTCTCCACAAAAAACTTACGTCAACTTTTTGCCAGCATTAAAATGCTATTTTTTGGAGACCGCGTTAAATTTTACCAATATCCGAACTCCATACTAGACTTTACGCCTAGTATCGAGTTCGAGTAAAATGTGACATTTCCATACAAATTTTAGCGCTGGTAAAATCGCAAGCAAAAATTTTACTGATGATTTTACAAGTGCAGTACGGAGTTCACTGGTAAAAAGTGAATATTTCTCTATTTTAAAATAGATGGCGCTTTGTATGTCTCCACTTATTTTACTGAACATTTATTTCGTGTTCTTTTAGATTGCTATTGCAATTACCCAATCTCGAAATAGTAAGGAATATTATATTTATACTTACTATTTTAATTTCTTTTCAAAAGAATTGTCTAAATGAAGCCGGAATTTTTCTATCAGAAAAAAATAAGAAAAATACACTGCTCTCTTGTATTCCAATTTCTTTCAACTTCAAACGTCAAAATTTTAGCGTGAAAAAAAGCTATTAAGCGGATAAACCAGGCCACAGACGATACAACTGTTGGTCCAACTGTTGTACCAATCTGTGTTGGCATACAACCGTTGTATTATTTATATTATTTGGAGGTGTGCGGGCCGATTGTACGAAGCATCCAACAATCAAGCTCAGGTAAATCGCTGTTGTATATGCAACCGTTGTATGGTGTGTGGGCTTGTTGTTCAACCGTTGATCCGATTTCATTATCTGTCAAGTTTTTTATTGTAAATGCGTTGTAAAAAATAAACCAAAATGCAAAATGGTAAGGACTTCTGGGAAGAGTTTATTGATATATTATTAATTTTCAAAGACATAATCACAGCTGAAAAACAAATGCACATTTTCTTTTTTTTTGACAACCGATGACATTATTTCGGAAGAAATTATTGCTGAAGAAATCGGTTCAACAGTTGTATCGTGTGTGGACTACCATACAACTGTTGGTCCAACGGTTGGTCAACAGCCGTTGGACCAAAAGTTGTATCGTGTGTGGGCCGCTTAAATCTGATGCTAAATATATGTTTGTGGTAATTACTGCCATCTACTTGTCAAAACTAAACAAACTTTTAGCTGATAAAACACAATACCACTTTTTCCAGCGATGTGGCTAAATATTTCGCCACTAAATTCCACCGCTAAATTTCCATACAAAATTTTTCCGCGGAATGAGCACAATACTACGTTGATTGCAATTATATTGTTACGTGCAATAGAAAGAGACAACTGGTGACATCTACTGGCAATAAACAACTTCAGGTTGGGAGAGTAAATGAGTTCAGGTTCAGAGAATCGATTATGAAATCTACAGGAAAGTTCAGGAATAGAACAAATAGAATAGTCAAGAAGCTTTTGGCACAGATTAGATATAATCTATGCTTTTCTTCTAATTTGTGCTTTTGGAATAGAACACTCCAGAATAATCCGGAGAGTTTCTAGGGTATAAATATAACAGTTGTCATCGCCAGAAAAAGAGTCTTGTCTTAGACGTTGCAGTGTTAAGAAGCGAAAGTAATAAAAAAGCGATAGTGTGTAATTAGATTGCAATAATTGAAAGTACAGTGTTAGCGATAATTAGAGTTGAGTTGATTGAATGTTTGTGAACTTTATATGATTTAAGTGTAATAAAGAACTTATATAATAATTATTTAATATTGTGTTTTAAATAACGAACCAAAGGCAACGCTCGCAACAATATTTATGACTTGATAGATTAAAAATATCAGCAAATAACAATGCCGTGGAAAATATCAAAGTAGGTTAATAAAAAATGGAAGAAAAGTTTATTGAGGTGGTAAAATGTCACCGCATTATGAGTTTCATATATCTCTTGGATCTACTTCTATTTTGGTTCTGTTTTTTATCTTCATTAGCCAAAACGGCTACACATACATGTTACTTTAATAATCTTTTTTTATTTATTCGTTGAAATTTTTTCTATTTTTAATTTAGAACACAAATAACAGAATAAATTTAATTGGGGATTGACAGCTCTTGTCGCTCCCATTGTATTTTCACGGACGTTTTGTACGGCGTTTTTGTCCTGTCGCTCACATTGTGTTTTAGCCTTTACTCAATTTAAAATTCTTTTGTGAAATTTAACAAAAGTACGGAAGCAATTCTTTTCAAAACTATTTATCTTTTAAGTTTATTTTGTGCAGAGTTGTATAGTGCCACTGCGGCCTGTTAAAACCTTCATATCAATTAAAAAAACAGAAATGAAGTGTGCGGTCAGTACTTGCAAATATAATTCGGATAATAAACTAGGAAAACCGCGTTCAGGCAAGTGTAAGTATGTAAATTATCTTTTTTGTTAATAAAAGCTAAGATTTACATAAATTAAATATGGGAATTAATTCAAAGTAAAAAAGAACATTTTTACCACAGATTCTCCACTCAAAACCTTTGTTTACTTTTTGCAAATTGATCAGTTGCTTAGAATAGGGATGGTGTGTAAATCCATGTAAAAGATGGACTACCAACACAACCAGAAATTCATTACGCAAATTCTGAATTATCAACATTCCTGTTTGCTGTATATACTAAGCCATAGCCCACACATGAGAGGATATTGGCACTTTTTACAGGCGAGAAGTATTCGGGGGGTGGAAAAATTCCGAAATGCCAAGTTTCGATAGGGAGTACGGGCAGCATAGCAATACTATAGCAAACCGGCCATTTTGAAATTGCACAATTTCTGAAATTTCTCATCGGACGGCTGTACAGATGTTTATTTGTGATTTGAGGTGATAATATAATAATTAAATAATCGTTACGTGTTGTGAATTTGTGATACAGTAATTGTTTATATAAAAAACTGTGACTTAATTGAATACGCACACAATTAATTTCGGTAATCTTATAAGGAACTACCGAAACCTTCGAGAATACTTCCCAAGCCATGAAACAGAAATCTATATGTGTGCGTGCTTAGTCCGTTTTCTAAAATGTTCTATATTGATACTTATGGAAAAGTGCTAAACATTGGCTTTATACATGCCATAGAGCCTAAACAACTATCCATAAAGGAAAATAGTTTTGTAATAACTTAAAGCTTGGTTCGTTACCTTCACAAAGGCTACATTTCCTGTATACCTTACTTAACAAAGTAGTAAAATAGTTTTGATTACAAAGTAACCTTACCATTTTACGCTCAATACCTCTCAGCTGAGTGATAATCGGATGTGTGTACGTGCTGCCGTAGTCCGAATATGTAGGCAGCTACATTCGATATCATCGGCCCACAGCATGCCATGACGGCACAGCGACATTACAATGATTACTCAGCTGAGAATTTGTGTTTGAGTAATCGTAGTCATTTGGTTAAGATAAATTTTTTTAAATAACTTTGTCAGGAAAGGTATGAAAATTTTATTACGGTTCGGAAGATAAGAAAGCAAGCTCAAGATTATCAGAACACCATTTTTCTGTATGAATAGTAGTTTAGAGCGGGGGAGCTATTCAAATCAAACTTTTGTCAATTTTACATAAGAACACGGCAAATATTTTAGAATGTAAGGACTACGTTGGGCCTCGCATGTGGTAGAGAAGGAGTCTGTTTCATGGCTTGTGAAGTATTCTCGAGGGTTTTGGAACTACGCGAAGGAACATTATTGTTTGGCTCGTCTAAAGCCCAGTATGCTAGAGCCAAGGAATTTTTGTTCCTATACAAAAACTATGTAAAAAAAAGTGTCATGGAATGCTCAAAGAATTTTTTTCTTTGCCGATTCCTTGGAGCAATATGCTAGAGAAAAGTAATTCGAACAGAAAAACTCTACTTCTCGATTGACAAAAAGATGTCGTACTTGTCGAAAAATCTATTTATGTCAATATTCCTTGAAGAAATAAGTACCGATATACTTATTTCTGTAAGGAATTTCGACGTTGGTGGAATAATTGAAAAATTGAACGAAGGACCGGTGATTTTGCAAGAGGTGAATCAATTTTAAAATGACAAATGGACAAATAAAATTGTTTTACGTGAATCTTCATTTTTCATTGAGAATTATCCATTTTTTCACTTTCTTTATTATTTCTTTATTGTAGAAATATCAAACAATTGACAAACCCAAATTGTCAAAATTTCCTTGACCTAATGTCAATTTTACTTTAAAGCCCGGTATTGTGTTCATTTAGTGAATAAATATTTCGCTGCAATCGAACAGGGACCTTTTTTACGGCTAAAATTGTTTATTGTTTTGAACTATAGGTGGCTGCTTTTGACAATCAGCTGTCGTGCATTTGTGATATTATTTCGTGCTCTTTCTTTTCAAAAGAATTGTCTAAATGAAGCCGGAATTTTTTTATCAGAAAAAAAAATAAATAAGTAAAATACACTGCGACTCTTGTATTTCAATTTCTTTCAACTTTAAACGTCAAAATATTAGCGTGGAAAAAAGGTATTGAGCGGATAAATCTGATGCTAAATATAAGACTTGTCAAAACTAAACAAACTTTTAGCTGATAAAACACAATGGGCCAAATTCTGTAATTTTTTATAAAATAATATTTTATGTTATTTTATGGCCAAAAAATCCCTTCTTCATAAAATAAAAATAAAATATTTTAAAAATTCGTATTCTGTCGTGGTTCCATAAAATTATTTTATGAATTGTTTTATGAGCACGTAACATAAAATATTTAGTACATTCCGCTATGTTTTCTATTACTTTTTGAACAGCTGGTCAATTGACATTTGCGTGATACTCTATCACCCACTAAATAATCGATTATGAAAGCAGCTGCTTTCTTAATAGCTCTTGAGATACTTTGGATGTAAAAGTGCTGAAATATGACAACTCCTGACTGGAGTTTGATACGAACCATGTCCGTAGAAATGCAAAGCAGCAGAAAGATATCCATTCCATTCAATTTTAGATTCCTGACTCATATATGTATATAGTTACTCTGTATATTTGAATTTGTTTTCTTAAAACGAAACATTTTGGGTATAAATTAGAATTATTCATAAGTTTGCAAAATTAGTTTACAAATCACAATATAAGAAGTTTATTAATTAAGCCCGGTACGCTAGAGCCAAGGAATTTTTGTTCCTATACAAAAACTATGTAAAAAAAGTGTCATGGAATGCTCAAGGAATTTTTTTCTTGGACGATTCCTTGAGGTAGTACGCTAGAGACAAGTAATTCGAACAGAAAAACTCTACTTCCCGATTGACAAAAAGATGTGGCTCTTTTACGAAAAATCAATTTATGTCAATATTTCTTGAAGAAATAAGTACCGATGCACTTATTTCTGTAAGGAATTTTGACGTTGGTGGAATAATTGAAAAATGGATGGAAGGAACGGCAATTTTGCAAGAGGTGAAACAATTTTAAAATTAGAAATGGTCGAATAAAAATTGTTTTACGTGTATCTTCATTTTTCATTTGGAATTATCCATTTCTTCACTTTCTTTATTATTTCTTTATTGTCAGAAATATCACACAATTGACAAATCCAAATTGTCAAAAATTCCTTGACCTAATGTCAATTTTACTTTAAGAAATAAGTGGAAAAATCCTTGACCTTTTTGGCTCTAGCATACCGCAAAGAAATAAGTGGAAAAATTCCTTGACCTAATTCCTTGGCTCTAGCATACCGCCTTAAGCGTAAAGTAAAATTGACATTAGGTCAAGAAATTTTTGACAATTTGAATTTGTCAATTGTGTGATATTTCTGACAATAAAGAAATAATAAAGAAAGTGAAGAAATGGATAGTTCGTAATGAAAAATTAAGATACACGTAAGACAATTTTTATTCGTCCATTTGTCATTTTAAAATTGATTCACCTTTTGCAAAATCGCCGTTCCTTCGTTCAATTTTTCAATTATTCCATCAACGTCGAAATTCCTTACAGAAAGAAGTAAATCGGCACTTATTTCTTCAAGGAATATTGACATAAATAGATTTTTCGACAAGTACGACATCTTTTTGTCAATCGAGAAGTAGAGTTTTTCTGTTCGAATTACTTTTCTCTAGCATACTGCTCCAAGGAATCGGCAAAGAAAAAAATTCCTTGAGCATTCAATGACACTTTTTTTACATAGTTTTTGTATAGTAACAAAAATTCTTTGGCCCTAGCATACCGGCCTTTAAGCCAAATTCCGTCCTCCCCTAAAATGTTCTCGTCTGGATTGGGCTTAAGGTATGCTGCCCGTACTTGAACGAAATTTGGTAGCACGGAATTTTTCCTACAGCCTAGTACGCTGTTCAAGCGAAAATTTCGTTTCCTATACAAAATCTATGTAAAAAAAATTTGGGCGAAAAGTGCCACGAAAATTTCGGTTTGGGATTTCGTAAAGTAGTATGCTGTTCGAAAGAAAAAATCAATGTTTAGATCATGGAATGCAGATGGCGCTAATATGAAGTGGAGACATTTTTCCGCAGCGATTTATATATCCAGACATATATTTCGCACGGAAAAGTTGACAGATACCTTTGATGCTTGGCGCTTTGGCACATATATGTAATTTGTGATTTTACGTGTATTATGCCTTAGACACACAGCACTCTTAATGAAGAAATAACTAACGACTCATTAGTCTATAATGATTCATTATAAACTGCGGACACACAGCCATTTCTTTAATTAAGTTGTGCTGTCAAACTGGTTTTGATGAACTTATCACATTAAAGAAGCAATATGGATCGAATTAACGCGATAAACTTTGTTTTCATTTATTTTATTTTCAATTTAACAATTTCCAAATGAGAAACACATTTTATTGAAAAAAATATTAATAATATAAATTGTGATTTGCATTTCTTCTTCTTATTTTTCAAATCGGCAGATGCACAGAGGAGCTCCGGCTTTACATTATATGCCAAATCTAGCACATTTTTCCTCATTATAGCTATAATGAAGGAGGAAAACACTTCATTAGTGTACTTCATTATCATCTGATTTTCGAGCTAAAATGACATATACTATTTGACACTCGGCATTTTAATGAATAGTTAGTATGTCTAGGGTATTACTTAAGTCAGTTTAATGTTATTTAATTTGTGATTTTACATTTTCTCCACAACTTTTTCCTGTGTAGAATCATATGCCCATAATGCAGGCGAAATTTTCGCTTGAACAGCGTACTAGGCTTACCCGCGGAAACTTCTCACTTGGAAAAACTGCCTAAAAACTTCCGCATGTGGGTTATGGCTTACTAAAGCAAAATGCCCAGACTTTGTGCTGTTACGTGTGGGTTGGCCGTATAAGAGCAAATTGCAACGCATAGTAACGCATTGAAACGAGCCTAAACGTCTGCCGACTTTCCATTCCACAAAGGCAGGGGCAGCAATTGCATGAAATTTTCTCTCCCTTCGGCAGACGTTTAAGAGCTCTAAGTTGAGTTGAACGCGTTGTCATTTTGTCAGGTGAATTCCTTCGCTTGTTAGTAGTTGCGCCTGTTTTTCTTGTGCATTGTGCCGTCGTCACGTTATTATTATAATTGATTCGCAGACTGTCCTTTTACCATTGTTTTTTATAAGTTACATTTGGGGTGGGAAGGGAACCAATTAGGATTGTAGGTCGGAATTTTGAGTGAAATTCAGTGTAATTCCAGTGGCGCTGAACTGGGTGTGTCGTCCGCCACAGCGGGCTAACCAAAGCGTTCCTTTCCTCGTTCTCGTCTCCTTCCCCGCGGAATAATTTCATCAAAGTTGTGCGTGCCGTGCTTGCCGTGTCCGTGTCGTGTATTTGACGGCTGGAGATTTTTTTTTTATTTTCCCCATTATACCGCAACAACTACTATGTATTGTGAATTTTTGTTTACGTAGCGTTCGTGGATTATATATAGAATGTGTATTGAAAAGCTTGATTTGTTCGGTGTGGTAGTGTAGTTTGCAAACTGTGTAAGGAAGTGCCAAAAAGTGTATTGTCAAAAAGAATTGTGCGAAAATTTGTAAAAATTGGTTTAATTGTCACAAATTATATAAATTTTCAATACATGGTCTATTCGTGCTCAGCTAATTATACCAATTTTAATGTTAGTGCATGCGAAGTGAAGTCAATTGTGTCGTTTCCGCCGCTACTAGGGTTCACTCGTAGCGAATATGTTCAAGTGCATTCCAATCTTCAAGGGCTGCAATCGGCAAGTGGAATTTGTTGATAAGCGTCACTGCTCTTTGCCGACAGTCCCAGAAGAAATTTTACGTTACTCCAGGAGTCTCGAGGAACTCCTATTAGACGCAAATCACATTCGTGATTTACCTAAGGTAAGAAAATCTATTGAAATTCCACTCTGTGACTGTCCTTCGGAATTGTTTGTTGTTTGTGTTTCCAAAAGCAACAAGCAAAAAGTGTTGTCAAAAAAAGGCAAAGTATTGGTGAATGAATATATTTTTGCAACACTGAAACGTGCCTACTTATATATTTCTTTCTACTTGAAATATTTTTTTTGTAATATGATATGTATTTCCGTTTCGAGTAAAACATGTAAATTTTCTCAGCGTCACAATCTGCTAGTAAACGGACAAACCGGTTTTGTACTCAAGTGCAGCTCGTTATCCCAGTTTCTGCTTCCATGGTTTTGCGAATGTATCGCCGCAATTCACCACAATCTTGCCTAATAAAGTAAAAATATTTAAATCAGTTCTCTTTTAATATTTTTATGAAAACAACCTTTATAGTAGCATTAATGTTTCAAGGTGATGTCAGCGATGATATCAGCGAAAAAAGGTAGTCAACACATCTATGGGATTGGTGTGGCGAGCCCCACTCAACCTTTTGTGGAACCTGTTGAATAGATATAATATTCTTGTTTATTCCTCTAGACATAGAGGCTATATTTAATGTGTCTTTTGACAAAACTAAAATCTTATTTTATATGCTATCATTTAATAATACGATTTGTTTTGTATTCAGTATAATTAAGAATCGTTAAATGTAAATCTTTGAATATCGTAACACCCAACGTTCTAGGACGTGGCTAAGTGACCGGGGTGGGATAATATACGAATTTTTATTCTATTCTATTCTAGATAACAGCAAAGTATTTTTAGACTTTGCAATAATTTCTATTATAGCAACATTTATGCATATTTGCCAGGGAAACGGTTTGCTCTGCCAGCAAAGCAGTTAATTATTCTAGTCAGAATGAAGTTCCCATAATTTGCAGCCTTGCGCGCGCACTTAAATACTAATGTCGATTTCGATGGTACGAAATCAGTAGCTATGTTCTTTTGTGTACCTTGTTCTAGAACTCCCATATACTGGAGAGAGCAAATTGTTCTGTCGATTGCAGCGAACTATTTGTACTGTTCGCTTCATTTTAATGTTTCTATGAAAATGTATGAGGCGTTCTTTTGTGTATCTTTTGCTCTCCTCTCTTCTGCGGACACAAAAGAACACAGCTAGTCTTGCACTTTTTCTGGCAGTGCAGAACTGGGAACACTGAAGCCCATCGAACATATTTCGGTCATATTCCTTGCATTTGTGTACACACGTCTTATACATACGGAACTGGCAAAATGTTCTTTATTGATATATAGAAACAAATTCCTTTTCTTTATGCAAATTACCCAAATAAAGTCTTTTAATTCACTTAACTCAAATAATAAAGAAGATAAAGATAAAGAAACTTTATTGGGACTATATATATGTACATGAGATTAACATGAGTCTTCGTGACTTCTTATGGATCTATATTGCCGACTTATAAGTATGTCTGGCCGCACTTATTAATAAGTTGAGGGCTGGTTACCTCTTACAGAATGTAGTTTATTTTTACAAAAGGTTTGAACACTTGTTAAGTGAATTGCGTGTGTTTGCTCCCGACACACCTTCCCATAATTGACTGTTAGGGCTTTTAACAACAACAAACACCTTAAAAACTAAATAACTAAAACCCCGTAGGGAAAATATCATGAATAATATCACAAATTTTTGTTTGGCTATGGCCTTGCTTCAGTCTAAATGCTTCGTATCTATATGTAACTAGCCTACTTGGTTTGATTAGTTGTACAGTTTTTCTGTCCAACGTTTTGCTTCTTCTTATTCTAGTTTGTCTTTGCTAGTAAAGCTCATTGGATTTGTATCCATTATTGTACATTTTGAGAGAAGTAAGTATTTAATTCTTATAATAAATTGTTTTTAGCATGTTTCGAAATAGGTGGAAGACCTTTTTATTTTTTATTGCGGAGCCATATACATATGTATATGTATATACATTTGTACGTATTTACCCATTATAGACTGGTATGTTGAAAAACTAATTAGTTGAGGTGAGTACGTAATTTCCCCTATTATGTATGAATCTGCCTAGACTAGTAGGGAAAGCTACGATCCCACTCTGGGTCCCTGAGGCTTTACTTAAGATTAGCTAATAGTTAATACATTGGTAGTAAAAGTTTTTGCGATAAGTGATTGCTGGAATACTATTTACATGGTTATGCCTATGCTGATATATTTTGATATATTTTGAGTTGTCTTATTCCAAAAATCTAAATTGTCTTAGATGTTAACATGTTGAGCCTTTATTCAAGTGATTAATGTATTATGTGGATTAAGACCAGGCTTACATTGTCAATGCGCAAGGGTGTGAGGTAGGGTGTTTTAGCCTCTGTAGTTGCAGGTCGGAGCCTTCTCTTAGAACGGTATCAAGAAATGATTTTCTTGAGTACCCTGTAATAGTGGTCTCGATTCATCGTGTAATATGTTAATTGGGGAAAGTAGTAGTTATCTGCCAGGGAGTTGTTGCGATTACGGTTATAGGTATATTGATTTGATAATTGGGTTTTGATGTTCAGCAAGACGCTCTAATGCTTTGGTACCTAGTTTTATCATATATTGGGTGAGGGGGATGATATCTGATTCCATATAAAGGACTGAATTGGAAAACCATTTTTTATTGAGTCTTCTATATTTGCCTGTGCAGAATCTTAGTAGTCTTCTTTCGAAAAGATTAAGCTGTTTAACAACAATGGGAGAGATGGTAAACCATGAGATGAAACCGTACGGGAGGACTGGTCTGATGAGAGTTTTATAAATCAGTATCTTGCTATTTTTGGTTAGGCTATGAGAGCTTAGCAGTGGTTTTAGAATCGCCGAGGCTGCTTTGGCTTTGTTTAGAGCTTTTCTGGCATGTGCATTGAATCGAAATTTGTTGTTCAGCCTGATACCGAGGTAGTCTATTTCAGTTTTGAGCGGTATGTTATTATTATTGATGCTAAGTTTGAGAGTTTTAGTTTCACGTACAGCTAAGTGGTGACCCTTACCGCTAGCATTTCTGAAGCAAATCAAGCCACATTTGCTGCTGTTTAGCTTGAGGCCCCATTTAGTTGAGTAGCTAAGGAATTTTGCATTTTAGTTTGTCAACTCGACTCTTCCCCCATGGGATCCTTCAACGGATGTATTTAAGGCGCTTTCACATCAAAAACAAGAACAGAAAAATGTAAGCCGAAAACTCAATTTATTCCACTTTAAAACAAGATTTTTGTTCCAATGATTAATAAAATCCACAGAAATAGAATAAACTAAGAATTTTACTGAAAAAATAGTTATATTTTTTTCAGATTTTGAGGAAAAACACAACTTTTATGTTTTATCGGCCGAAAAACTTTTTCGGGGAAAAAATTCGTCCGATAAATCTAAAAAGTTGTGTTTTCTTAAAAATTCTAAAATAAATATACTATTTTATTAGTAAAATTATTAGTTTATCCTACTTCCCACGATTTTATCAATCATTGGAGCAAAAATCTTGTTTTAAAGTGGAATAAATTGAGTTTTTCGGTTTACATTTTTTCGATTCTTGTGTTTGATGTGAAAGTGCCTTTATTATACAGTGCAAAGTATGGAAGAGTGTGATTTAATTTAAAATTTCTCCAGTTAACTTATTGCGTGTTTTTAGTAAACCATTTTCTTCTGTAAGTTTTAGATTATTTTACACCATTTAAGAAATTCAATGTCAAATAATCCTCAGTTTAAACTTGTTTCTCCGTTTACTCTTCGTTTGAAACTAGAATAGTTATATTGAATGCTGTTTTTATCTTGATTTGCAAGAAAAGCCTAACTCCAATGCAAACCATGCCTGCATGCAAAGTGGACCGGTTGTTTTGGTCGAAATAGAGGTATAGAGACTACAGAAATTGACGTACCAATGAATTGTGTGTTTTAATTCTAATGATCTCAGGAAAAGTGTGTCAAATATACAAAATTTTCCGGAAAATGACTGTTTTTGTTGTTGTTATACATATAAAAGTAGCTTGAAATTCATTCGAATGGCATAATTTCTAAAAAATTGTTTTACTCCACTTTCTTTCCTAACATTAGAAAAAACTATAAGTATTGGAAAGCAATTTGTTGGAACTCAGTTTTTCTATGCGACCGATAGTTTTTGGCCCTCGGACCTGTTTAATAAAAGTAGGTAGTTCTTCTCCATTAGAGCTACTATAATATCTGTCGGTAAGATAGCCAAATCTGGCCACTAGTCAAGAAATCATGAGTATTGGAGATGTTGATTCAGAATAGAGATTGCTGTGGTAGCCTCGAATATATTTTGTAAGCTGTTGTCCGTTGAGCACTTGTTCAGATTTGTCAACTATCCATTTAATTACGCTATAAGAAACAGTACATAATTTAGTGCCTGGAAGACGTACTCAGTTAGAGATCTGCGCCCTCACTGGCTGTGTAGCAAAAATTCTATTTATATCAATAATATCTCCGAGAACCGTCAGTGGATGTGTGTTGGTTTCAAAACCTCGAGCAAATAGGATAGGATGTAAATTATGGTTTTGTTGCTTTACACTTAAATAATATTTTTTTATGTACATAGATTCTTTAATAAATGTGTGAACAAGTTTGCTCTGTAAGGGGAGAAAAGGCTTTAACTAACTACACTCCCATTTCTCAAAACCGATAAGGGGTAGAAAAAACTTTTATTGTGGGTCATTAAGTATATGCAAGGAATGCTCAGAATGTTGAACGTAATGGCCTCTTCGTATGAATTTTTACGAAAAAAGCTTCAAGTATTCCTGGCCGGTAATAGTTTTGAAGCTAGAAAAGCAAGCGCAACGGCTTGATACTTTTTTTCGGTAAAAATATAAAAAGCGAGTCCGGCTTTTTATTTTTTCTAGCTGGCTTTTTATCGGAAAAAATAAAAAAGCCCTTTTTATTTTTGCTTCAAATTATTATCGATCAGAAATAACAAGTAAAGTTGGCTTTTTCGTAAAAAGTCATAACTGATTCGGTCCCTGAAATTTACCAAGTTAACTAACAAAAATTTTGCAAATGATCTAAAGAGAAATTTCGAATTTGTTAACGAATAATTTTTCATAGAATTCCGCGAGAGTAGCCTGTAGTATCATAGACTTCTACAAACTACCCCATCAGCCTCCAGCTAAAAACCTCTAACGGGGTGCTTGCCCTTCCCACAGCACTTGCAACAGTTCCAAAGCGGGGAAAATCCCCATGGGCAAGTGTTACAAATGCTGTGGCCTGTTATCACAAAATCTTTCAAGTTAACAAAGTATGTAGTATTAAATGAGCCGTTTATTTTGAAAGTGGTGCAAGTCCATTTGGATATAATTTGTAATTAAAGTTATTAGTATTTCTCAAACAATACCGCATTCCTTCAGACCCATATTTCTAATAAATCTTTAAATATTTTGGGAATACATATGTGCATCTTTACTTTAATAACCATTATACCAGCGCATTGAGTTTTGGTCGTTGCTCAACCGTCATCCAATTTAGCCTTTGCAGCATTTAAGTATTCAATTGTTGTTCGACTGTCACATTTAAGTATCATACGCATTCTTTTTTTTTCTCTTTTTTTTTGTGAATATGTAGTCTTGATATAACACTATGGTTCGTTCAGAAAAGTATGGTTGAACAATAATTAAAATGCGGGAGAACCATCGTATTGTACAGCATTTTTGCACTATTCAATATCAGCTAGCTCCCAATTTTTTGTACACACCATCTCAAAATGAGCTTTGAAGTTTAATGCCAGTCCAACTGCAACGGCCAAATACTTAATCTCTTTTACAAATTCAATTTGTACGTAGTCTTTCATTAAGCTTGGTGTTCCTTTAGAGTTAAAAAATATTGCCTTTATTTTGCTTACATTTAACTTAAGCGTGTTTGTTTTTAACCGTTTATTCAATACACGGAACAATACGTATATTACTTGAACTCTTCCAATCTAATGTGTTTTAAAATTAGTATTTTAAACGACAACAACTGGCATATAAGATTTCAGGAATGTGTGTCGAGTGGATAAGATTGAAAGAAAGGAATTTGTAGAAAGTTTTCAATAAAGGGAATTTGAGAAATTATCAACAAAAAGAATTTATGAAAAATTAAAAGCAGTGTGTTCTCCGTAATGTAAAGGAAGATATTGCCAGCATATAGAGAAACCTTACAATGCTTTAAAACTAGATTAACGTCATTGATATATATCATAAACAATATGACTCCTAAGATCGCCCCTTCGGAGCTCCCAAACCTACTCTGATTACGTCCGAAAAAGCCATTTACACGTTTTCTCTGCATTCTGTTTGCCATTCAAACTCTTTTCCTGTAATACCATATTTACATAATTTTTCAAGTAGTCTTCGCCTATAAATTGTTTCAAAAGCCCTTTTGTAGTATGAAAATACAGCAATTTCTTTGTGGTCCATTCTTGCAGTAGCTATACAGTCGCCGTTTCGCAGGTGTGTCCTTCACGGAATCCAGACTGTTCATCGTAAGTTATATTATTCTCCTCAAGGATACATATCTGCATGATATCGTATTCCTATTGAGGAAATTACTCCTTTCGGTAGAAAATTAGGCTGAAATACTATAATACAATAATAAGATTTAAAAGAAAGGTCTGCGTGAAATTTACTAACACAGGAACAAACTCAAATGCCCCACTGCGACACGACAATTTTAGAAATTTGCTCTAACTTTTGTGGACAAATTTATCGCGTCGCATCATTTGCTTTGGACTAATGTTGCAGCATGTATTCGAAAATTATTTTGTCATCGACAATTGCGTGTTGCATTCATTGTATTTCAGCCTTTTAGTAGAAGGAAGAAAAAATGGAGATAAGTATCTTTTTCTCTTCTTATTATTCCCACCACGAATTTAAACGAATTTTATCCTTATAGAATTTTTCTCATTCTTGTAATATTTCTCAAACAATAAAAATAAACAAAGCTACGATAAATTTCTCGTATGGAAGAGATCGCTACCTTTTCGTCTGGGGGATCTATCGTCCAAATGTTTTCCACTCTTATTGTGTCTGTAATTTTTTCTACTGGTAATTATGACCTTAGATTATATATCAAACAGGCTATACATATAAGGAAGACAACTTCAGCATTTCTCTTTATGTCTTTATGTAGTAGAACCGCGTTGATGTGTTCGTTTTATTCATGGAAGTATGTAGTAAATCTCCGATATTTTCAGAGCGGTACGATAATTTATCGGCTGAAGCTTTATTTAATTTGAAGAAATTTTGATAATTTTCAGTTACCGTGATTCAAATCATTTTTTGGTAAAAATAAAACCAATTTGTGGTAATGAAAAGCACATAAATATGAAATTTGCACCTTAGGTTATTATATATCAAATAGGATATTGGGTTATTTTAGTGATTTATGGGACGAAAAAGTAATTAAAAGTTTTACAGTTAGTAGTAATGCAAAATTATAGCGAAATTTTGTGTTTCGGGAGAGATTTTATATAATCGAGACTTCGGAGTCGGCGTTGTTCTCATAAGAAATCATTTTCCAGGAAAGTTTAATTGTTTCAATAATAAATTAAACAGTACTATAATAAATAAATAAAATATGAGTGAAACGAAATAGAAGAGATCTTATTATATCACAAACATTTCTTAAGAATTTTCCTAGCGCCCCATTTATTTTCTAATAATATTTTTTGGTGTTGCCTTTGTATGTTTTTTTAAAATCTGGTCCAGTAGTCGGTTTGCAGGTGAACACATTCTGTACATCTTGAATAACATTCATAGATGTGCCGTTTATTTTGAAAGTGGTTTAAGTCCGTTTGGGTATAGTGTTTCTATTTTCTTCAGAATTCTTTAGTAAACATAATTGGTTAATGAATTTACACTGTCTTTAACTTCAAAACACACAGAAGTTCACATTTAGATCCTATAGATATTTTTAAATTATTTTTTTAAATGAATTAAAAATAAAATATTTCAATATTTCGTCTTAAAAAAAATGCACTTAAATCACTTTCAAAATAAACGGTAGACGAAATATTTGCTCAATTTCTCGACTATAAACATTGCGTCCTTTATTACGGTATCTTTATTTTAAACTTGATCTATACCTACTTGTCTTTTAGAACATAAGCTTTCAATATTTTTAGTAAAGCTTTCTGATCACTATCAAGAAATTGTCTTGTAATTTTCATGGACCCGGGAGAGTCTCGGCATAAGACAAGTGAAGCCGAGGCTATTCCGCATCAAATAGGACTGGGCGAAGAGTGATTCCTTTACCTAAAATTTGTATGGTTAGTTATTTTTTGGAATATGTTGTTATGTATATATGTTGAGTGATGAATGGTCAGGACGTGAAGTCCAAACTGCCAGCATGAGCTGACAGATCACTCGATGACAGCGTTAGTACAGGGCGGCACGCTAGCACCTTGGCTAAGGGTGGCGGAGAGTGTGGGGGAGTTCCCGAAATAACCTGCCGCTTGTCACCAACCATAATCAAAAAAAAGATTTTCGTGCCTACATTCAAAGCCTGGCACTCACTCAGTCCTGAAGGGACCTTTACGTCACTAACCTACATTCCAATGAAGGCGCAGATGGTTTGCCCCGTCCTCCCATTGACTTTGGGTGGCACAATTGTCCAAAGTACCTGTTGAGCATACAATATCCTTGCAGCTACTGTAGGTGATCGTTATGTTCTTTCTGGTTGCTTCTTCTTCAGGCCAGTTGCCTTCGGTAGAGAAAGGTTTTGACTCAAATGTGTTGGGCGCTAAAGCCGAAAGCCATTTTGAGCCTTCCTCCAAGCTTGGACGTCGTCCTTGCCTTACAATAGCAGCTGTAGTAGATGCTGTTGTTTTAGCGTTGGTTTTTGAGCTGATGATCTAAGCTCTTGGAAAACAGCAGCTGTCCTAACTGTAGTCTTTTCTGAGGGGTCTGCTGCATTCTTCCTATTCAGTTGGCTCTTTACGGTCCTTGAAGATTTTTTTGGAAGAAACAGCCTTCGAATTCTTCCTACTTCCAGAGTGAATCACCCGTCACGGGCAACTCCTTCATAGGGTTACCATACAACAATTTTGTTTTTCACTATATCATTGGACACTGCCTGAGAACACGTCAATGTAAAGAGCTGAAATTATGTACACAGTGTTTTCATAAAAATAGTAATTAAAATTTCAAAAATGAAATGAATCCGGCAACCCTTTCTTGGTCTTGCCATACAAAAATTGAGGGTCAACCAGCCCTAGTTTCTGTTCATTATACCCGGAAAGCGTTTTAGAATATAAAATCCCATGAAATTGGTAATAATAATTTTTACTGTATACTTTGAAAACGATCAGTCCAAGACATTTTTATTGCACTAAAGACTTCTTCAGAATACGAAATGCTGTAAAATTGGTCATAATCATTTTTTCTGTGCGACAAACCGTTCTAGAAATTATGCGAAAAACCACTTTAACAATCAAACTTGCACCCCATACGAAATTACATCAAAATGTCTTTTCAATCTCAGACACAAAACAGGAGTAAAAATAGATATTAACTCTCTTCAAGAACGGATCGATACTTACTCACTAGTCTTCATTACGTCGGACTACTCTCGACGTGTTCACAGAAGTTTCGATTGAAATCACCCGAAAATCTTCTGTCTGCTCGCAAAAATCCTGCGGACATATTATTCTTAGCGTTCATAAAGCAAGCGTACCATCAGAAATTCCACGAAATTCTAACTCATGGGTGATGTGAAAAGCAGCCTTAAAATTATAAATTAATGCAGTATCATATAAAAATTTATGAAATAATCACAAAAAAATTATACATTTATAAAAACGAAACTATCAACACTTTTTGCCACAAATGTACATCTCACTTTGCAAACTTTGCGATTCTGTAAAACCCATAAAAATAGCAAAATCTTAAGCTTGTTCGTTATAAAATGCTAAAAAAAAGGCTCTAATGCACTTTTCTCATAAAAATGGTTATAAAGGAGTTATAGTGCCTCAACAACTTATTTACGCAAATTTTTTGTCTTTTGTGGATTTTTTATTTGTAATTAACCCTACGTGAATAAGTTGTAGAAAGTTCGATTCTCTACGAATGAAAAAGCTATAGTTTTGTGATATTCACGGTTACACAGATATAGCCGGAATGCAGGTTGTACTCTTCTTTATAAATTGTGGGCCGAGAGCGAGGGGGGAGTGGGCGAAATCAATTAGGCTCTGACCTTATATGAGGAACTTATTTAATTCATGCCACGTAAGTTCATGCTTCTCTTTAAAAATTTGCATGACGAATTCACTGTCGCATTTCACATAGTTTTTCGTGATCAGAAAAACAAACTTCAACTAGGTAGGTACTACCTGTTGTGTTAATGTTGAGCAACCAGCGGTGATAATGTGAGAATTTAAAAACAAAATCCTCTCCTTTTACAGGAATAAGCGCATTAACTTGTGCATGGATTCTTGAGGATTATATTCAAATCCTAAATGAATACCAGCATCTAGCAACATAAAATATGCAAGGGCTCGAGAATGGTATGTTTGATACAAGTACCTCTAATCTCATGGCTTTTTGCACGTTATCATGCTGTCATGTATTATTCTCACACAACACAAAGCATCTGGTAGGTAGTTAAAAAAAAAGTAATATACCTATGTAGGTATGGATAACAGCGATGTGCTGTGCACTGCACAATTGCAGTGAAGAACGGAAGGGAAATGTTTTCTCAACATTTGTTTGTTTACAGTTATATTCTTGATTTTAAAATATTTTGTTTTAGTGCAGGCAGATTGTACTGAGATTATTCAATTAGACTATTGAGAAGACGTATCTACTTTTGAAGTTTTCTTCACAAGACGTAATAATATATGTATGAGATTGTCGGAAAGTATTGTATTTTACTTTTCTCGGAACATTTGTGTGCTTATTTTAAATAGCCATGACAGGACCTTGAATATCAATTTTAATTAGACTGTTCAATATCAAGGATCACGGTAGACAAAGTAGGTATATTTGTTTTGCCTTGTATAAGCTGAAAACAAATAAAAAAGGTAGAATTGGCCTAAGACCAATTCTTATGATACCCTAGACCAGGGGTGGCCAAACATTTGAAGTACGCGATGTATATTGTAATACAAAATACCATAGCAGTCTGCCTCCAGCACGGGCTTTAAATAAACTGGAATTTTTTTCTTCTAAAAATCTGTATACTTCCGAATGCTCTAGATTTGAAATATGTGTAATTATGTTGCATCTCAGCTAATTGCTTCCTCGCCCACAACAACAAATTCAATTTAGCCGATGTTAATAGATAGATACGCTATCAATGTAATGCCTTCGTTAAAAAGGAACACCATAAAAGTGATGACTTCGTCCCGAGTTTGAAAAACTGTTTTCGAACTCCTCGTGTAAATTGTCCAACTGTTCGGCGAAACTGGAATTTGCGATTTGAATTTTCTGTGTAGGTACACTCTTCTTCCAAGTTTTTAGTAATTCTTCAATTCGCCTCTTCTAAGTTGGGATGGATGCGTCTGGATCTTTTCTTTAAATGTTTTAATTAAACTTGTCATATCAATCAAAGTTTTGTCTTTCAAGGGAAAGGCGAGAGGAGGTTTATGTTCAGCTCATTCAGCTTTTCAGTTATGTCGCAAAGAAATTAGTTAGATTGATAAGCTATTTTTATTCTTCTAACACAAATACATTTTCCTCATTCCATTATAAGAAATATTTTATTTCTGTAGGTATCATAATTGACGAAATCTTTTCAAAAAGGTACCACGGCTTACATGTGTATGCAGCAAAAGATTCCCGTATCCAGCTTCTGTTTCTTCAAGTAGAGCTCGAAATTAATTATTTTTAAGGAATTTTTCATTACATCATCTGCATTGAGAATTTCGGAGCACAAAACCGCTGGTGTATAATGCATTTATAATAATGTAACAAAAACAATTCAGGCTTCGGTGCGGTGCGGCGCATAACAGTGCTTCGTGACAGTGAAATGCCGTTGATTTACGAAAGACTTTCCTTTTTATGTTTGAAGACAGGAAAGAGCGCTTATCCAGCTTTTCTTTGATCATTTCTCCATTTTTGAAAGGATTCTTTCGTTTTATCAATAATTCTGTAACTACGAACCATACGAATGTCGCTGCTATTGATTTTTGTGTCGCACTTCACTTCCAACTGGAAAATCGATGAGGTATCTTGTGTCTGTAGTTTTAAAATGCCTTTCGACATTTGTTTTTTTGTTTTGGTAGTGCTGAGCTACAAATAAGACAAGCACATTTATCCTTGAATATAACGGTAAAGAATCCCTTTCCCAGTTACTGTGATAGTGGTAAAACACTTGAATAACCTTGCCTACTAATTTTTGTTTTTAGGCGGGGGGACAGGAGATCTCATCCCAAGCATCCTGCTAGAATCTCATCTATAGATAGAAGGGTAGACCCTAGAGTATCCAGCCTGCTCCGGGCGAAGCGCACAAAATGTGTTCGGTTGTTTCAGGCTCTCCTTGCAGGCAGAATAGACACAGGGCTGTCAACAACTCCCATCCTTGTTAGATGAGCGTGAAGCGAGCTGGGGTCGGTGATGATGCCAACCACAGCTCTACATTGTTCTCTTCCGAGCTCCATGAGAAAATCAGAGATATTCCCATTGGGCCCATCAAGAAACAGTTTTGTGCACCTGCAAGTACTCAGATTCGACCCAGGTTCTGCTGATGCTTCGGTGAATATCCGCTTTGATGACGGACGCGATACTCGAGGTAGCAATGCCGACGACGGGCTCCGGTTCTAGGAACGGAGAATCAGAGCTAGCCCTAGCTAAAAGGTCTGCCCTTTCTTTCCCCATGATTCCCATGTGACCAGGAACCCACAGAATTCACACCTTGTTGTGGATACACAACTTATTTACAGACGACCTGCAATCCCCCAGTATCTTAGATGTGTCTCAGAACCATCAAGGCTGCCTGACTATTCGAAAGGACAGCAATGTCCTTCCCCTTGATTTGCATATCAAGGGCTATCTTCGCTGCCATTGAGATGGCGAAGACTTTAGCCTGGAAGACAGTGGTGTGTCTTCCACGTGAGTACTCCATCCCAATGTCAGATTCAGGAAAATAGAGTCCCGCCCCACCTCCCTCATTAGTAAGAGAGCCGTCGGTGAAAATTTTTAGAGCGGACCGGGGAATGCTCGGACTCAGCCCACGATTCCCTTACAGGTAAGCTCACAGAGAAGCGGCCTTTAAAGCGAAGCTCTGGTACCATCCCATTACGTGGAATACTGCCATGAATGAAATCTGAAAAAAACTATTGTGTACAAGCAAACCTGACGACTATGCTATAGGAATGAATTAAAGTTTGAATAAAATTTGTTGCGAGTGGAGGCAAAAGATAATATCCGATTTTGTCTAGCTCAATCTATAGCAAAGCAATGAATTTGGCTTGCACGCAATAGTTTCAGCCGATTTCACTATTCTCTCTACACTCAAGCACCGACATTCGCTAAACGCGCTCATGCAAATCAAACGTCTCGGCCATGCATAAGTCGCAAGATTTTCTTGAGCGTGTGTAGCGGCTTTAACGATCGAGGTGTACATCCAGTGTACAATCCTCGGTTTCATGTCCCATGTGTAGCCAAAGGCTCTCCTGCATTGAGTGAAGACCCTCATAGCCGCATTAACTTTTTCCTCTACGTGCAATCCCCATGTCAGCTTCGAGTCAAGGTAGACTCCAAGGTTCTTGACATAAGGAGAGAGTTGCAGAGTGTGCCCAAACAGCTTTGGAAGAACAAAGTACCCAAGCTTACGTCTTCTGGAGAAGAGCACCAAGCTGGTGCTTGTTGATTTCACTGTAATATCATGACGGGTGCACAATATTGAGGCCTCGTTGCATGAAGGCACAGTCACCGTGATGAGTGAGTCAACCAATATACACCAAAGTACTGGGGAAAGGATGCCACCTTGCGCGCAGCCTTTCTCCACCAGCACACTGAGAGAGGTTTGGCCGCCCACCTCCACAATAAGTACCTATCGTCGTCTTAACATTTGGTCGATCCATCGCACTACAGTGCGGTTAACACCATGTCGACGAGCTGCCTCACATAGCGACTCGGGGGTGGCCCTGTCCAAAGCCCCATCGATGTCCAGAAATGCTTCTGCACTAAATTCAACAGTGTGTTGAATTAGATAAATTTATGGTAATGAAGGCAGTCAGAAATGTGTTGGTCACCTTACCTCTGGTAGGGGTGAACAAGATTTTGGTGGATCGACTGAAACGACTTTAGTGCTAATTAAAAAATCACGATTCTTTATTGAAAACTTTAGATAGGTACTTTTAGACAAAGATTTACTTACTAAAGAGTGCTTATTCTAAGTAGTGCATTTCCTCATAACATCGAACTGTCTAAAAGTGACAATCAGCAATTTCAGCAATTTCATTGAAATGGAATTACTAGCCAAATGACATATAAAGAAAGCTTTGATTACTTGCTTGCAATCGTAGAACATGCACTTAATATACTTTTAATTAGGGTTTAATTGGGTTACTGTTGGTTATAAAAATGCGGCTGGAAATGCTTGTTCGCATGTGAACAGCTCCCAAGGTAAACAGTCCACGATCCAGTCCGCGCTCAATGACAGTAACCATTGAATGGAGAGCCGTCTCAGTAGTTCTGTCCTTCCGGTAAGCGTGCTGTGAGGCGTTTAAAGGAGAGGCCTCAAGGGCTACTCCCTTGATATATACATCCACAAGCCTCTCTAGGCATTTCAAAAGGAATGAGGAGAGGTTTTTGGTTCGAAAACTCTTCGGGTCCATGTAAGAAGCCTTACCAGGCTTCGGAACGAAGGCAACCCTCACCTTCCTCCATACCTCAGGGACATATCCAAAAGCGATACATGCCCTGAAAATGGAGTCTATGTAAGGAGCCAGCACAACGCTCTCTGCCTTAAGAAGGACAGGCAGAATACCGTCTGGAGCCGGGGATTTAAAAGCCGAGAGGCTTGAAATTGACCATTTCACCTTCCCGACATCAACTTCATTGGCAGCAGTGGACCAATCACCATTTTAGTTGCTATTATAATCAACACGCAACAAAGCAATAGTCAGAACGGAATACTAGCTTATTGGCTACTGACCGCGAACACAAACGCGCGTATTTTATTAGTGCGGGCGGAGATAAATAGAGAGAGAGAGAGAGAGAGAGAGTGCGATGGGTAAGCGAAGCGATGACATTGTACCACGTCCGTGGGGGTGGGTTATCCTTTACTAACGCCACGTGAGGCGGCGCAATTATTTGAAAATGGCAATTTTTTGTAATTTACTCTACCGGTCGACCGCCATCGACGTTTTCGCCACCCCTGTCCTAGATGAATGCCCATATGTAATTTCGTATGGTCATAGTGCACCTGTGCAAGTTGATTGTTGAAATGGCTTTTCGCATATATTTCTGCAACGGTTCGGCGGACAGTAAAAATAATTTTAACCAATTTCATAGGGATATGATATTCTGAAGAACTGTTCACTACAATAATGTAGGAATTAGCGTTAGGACTTTACAAAAAAAAAAACAAGACGGCACGAGTTAAAAGAGGCATGTTCAATGGTCGAGACTTTATTGCAGACTAAAGCCCTGGTCACACCGGGAGTATCGCGCTGCGGCACGGCACGGCGTGGCACTGCCCGGTGGCACGCGATAAAATAGAGTGTTCACACCGAGAGCGCCAGATTTTATCCAAATGAACTCTAGTTCCGAGGAAGAGATTCTATTATTAGTAGCTCTGCTTGAAGAAAAACAAAGAAAAGTGATGAAGTTCGATTACAAATACTTAAGAATGCAAAAAGCCTCATTTAACGAATTGTGCGGGCTTATTTCAAATGAAAAGGAATTTTGCCGCCAGCGGCAGCGGCAAAATAGTGTTTTTGAGTAATCTCCAAAATGGTCGCGCGGCAACTATTTTGCCGTGCCGCGCCGGTGCCGGTGTGACTTATACATTTAATTTTGCAAGAACAATTGTGTAGCGGCAACTGAAAAATGCCGCGCCGCTCCCGGTGTGACACCCACTTAACTCCAAGAAAAATATTGCCACGATCGACTGGACCAGACAAAATCGTTAGGTGTTAGGTGATCGATGTGATTATTCAGTAGGTACAATGCACTCAATTATGTGGAAAATTCGTATTAGACAAAACTTTTTTTCACTTTGTTTGTACTTGGTACACTACAATAAATACTTCAAGGGGTTGCCTGATTTAGCCTATTTTTGAAATTATATTTAGTGAAAAACGAAATTTTTGTATAGCAACCTCAGTTACTCGATTTGTCTCAATTTTCGAACTTAAATTTTTTTTTTTTTTTTTTTAAAAAAGCCCGTGTGCAAAATTTCAGCTCTCAAGTGAAAGCGTTATCGAGAGGACGGACGGATGGACAGACAGACGGACATCATTATTTCTATGCGTTACAAACGGAATGACAAACTTAATATACAATAAGATTTCATGATCTATGGTATAAAAAGAATTAACTTTACTTTGGTATGGCTGCAAATTAGTCGTCAGTTTTGGGATTAGGTTCAGTAATCGTGTATACGGTCGAAAGTCGTTCGAAGAAAAAATTGCAAATTGAGGACGTATCATATTTTGGAATCTATGAGGATATTAATCGCATCATTGTTGAAGTTGTTTTTACAATTTTTCTTCTAAACAAGAGGAAAAGTTATAATTGATCTAACACCAATAATATTATACTATAGATGTAAATAAAATAAATAAATTTTGATTTCTTTTTAATATTGTATTTGTATAATATATAATATAATATTGTATTTGTTTTTTATAAAAGAGTATACACAAAATATCAGAATTCTTTAATGGCTATGTCCGATTTAGTGCATTATATAATAAATTACAACGGAATATGTATTTATCATCATTGTACTCATAGTTTAAAGTCTCTTTGTAAGCGCGTTCTCAACCAGTATCCAAATATACTACAACAAATTGCCAACAATGGTAGCGGAAATTTACACAACTTTATGCGCACTGCATAACCTTATGTAAAGCAATTTCGCACTGTATGTAATTTTACATTGTTTATGCATTTTTCAATTTCCTATGTAAAATGCGATATGTAAATTTACATAATGCTGTGGAACTATGTTACATAAGTTTAATGTAATTTTACATTATTTATGAATTCTTCAATTCCGTATGTAAAGTACAGAATACCAGGTTAGTGTTAGGATCGAAACTAGTAACATTTCTTTACATGTTTTATGATATCTATCATCAACTCACTCCAGAAAATCAAACTATACACTGACCGGCGACCGCATTCTGATATAATTTCCCGTATATAGGAACGCATCCTGATAAACGTATGAGTAGAGTAGTGAAGGAAAGAATAGAGATAAATGCAAACGTCATTAGTTATATTATATTGAAATTTCCTTTTTAAATATGGGGAATTCAATGCAAATTACAGTATTGTATGTAATTTTACACAAATTTACATTACGATACAAAACGTTTATGTAATTAAATGTAAAATCACATAAAATATCTAAAAAATTACTTACTTTACTTATTTTTGCAATTAAAAGTAGGAAGTTTGCAGATTACGTAAAAAGTATTTAATTTCTTAATGATTATGTGTACATTTAAGCGGTAGTGACTATTTTAACGATAGTAATTTTCCACCAAGTTAGTTCATGATTTTTTACGGTGTAGATGAAATCTACTGGGTATACTAAGTTTGTCATTCCGTTTGTAACACCCCGAAATAATGATGATAGATCAAAATAGATTTTTGCATGTCTGTCCGTCTGTTCGTATGTCCGTCCGTCTGTGCACGCGATAGCTCGAAAACGCGTATACTTGAGAGCTGAAATAGACATATACATAGATGCCCTTGAAATCTGATGCAGGGACAACTTTTTAACACTAAATATTCAAAAATGCATGCACGTTTCTTTTTCCAGAAAGTCCCAGCCACTTCTCTTTTTTTATACCATTGATAATGCCTTGATCTCCCGAACCAGCGAAATTAAAGGTTTGGGTGTAATTTTGAATTCAAAACTACTTTTTAATTCTCATATTCAATTTGCAACATCTAAAGCTTATCGTTTAATTGGGCTCATATTTCGTATCGGTAAGTCCTTTAAAACTTCTTTCTCACATATTATACTATTCAATTAATTCTCCAGAAGCATTTTAGATTATGCCTCCCAAATATGGAATCCTTTCTATTTCTACTCATCGTACTCAGCCCAAATCGAATTTATCCAAAGAAAATTTACCAGAATACTTTTATTTAAACTTGAGAACAGAACTGCTGAATACCATGACCGCTTGTTCTATTTTAACCTGGAGAATAGGAGGCTGTACTTAGATAGTGTTTTTTTTTACAAAATGATTAATGGTGTCATCTGTTGATCTGATCTTTTTACATGTATTAATTTCTCTGTCCCTTCACAGCCTTCTAGACATCTAATTCCTTTCAGATTACCACCTCGCAGAACAAACCTTAAGGAAAAATCTCCCATTTTTAGAATCCAAAAAAAGTACATTCACCACGTCATTTAAAAGAAGCATAATTGGTGTGTTTGAGAACCCACCGTAATGCGTTCCCATTACGAGTGAGCCTTCTCCTGTCTTCTAGCACTTTGCAGTTGTTAGTATACAAATATACCTACTTACAAATATAATTCCTTTCGCAATATTATACCACAGGACTTAATTCTAATTTTTTAGTTAAGTTCATTTTAGTTCCTATTAACTTTTTATTTATTATGTACATTTAATACCGTACTCTAGTTTTTTTTTTCTCCTTAGCTTATTATACCCTAGGGCCTAGATGATATCCAAAGGGTATACTGAGTTTGTCCTTCCGTTTGTAACACCTAGACATAATGATGATAGAGCAAAATAAATTAGGCACCCATGGATAAAATTAAAAGTAATTTTGATTTTTGCATGTCCGTTCGTCCGTTTGTCTGTCCGCACGATAACTCGAGAGCGAGTGTACTTAAAAAACTGAAATTTTGCACACGGGTTTTTTAGAAAAAAAAGTCAATCTAAGTTCGAAAATGGGACAAATCGGGTAACTCCTTCGTAGGACACTGCTTGAGAGCGCGTCAACGTAGACAGCTGGAATTTTGTACACAACCTTTTTATAAAAATAGTACATACAATTTTAAAAATGGGCTAAATTTGGCTACCCTTTCCTGGTGTTGCCATATACGTATACTGTGAAAACGATGAGTACTAGAAATTTTTATTGTACCTACTAAAAACTTCTTCAGAATATGAAATCATATAAAATTGGTAACAATCATTTTTTCTGTCCGACGAATAGCTCCAGAAATATATGCGAAAAACAACTTGTCAAAATTTGAAAATTGCACAGGACCATACGAAATTACATACATACGAGTATCATTAGAATTCAATACACCGAACTTTTTTTTTTTTTATTATTATAAATATGTTTTTGATTTGAAATATATCCTTACTATTGAGGTCTTCTAGCACTTTATTGTGTGTATTTTTATTTTGAAGCTATAAGCTTTATCTATGTATGTGCCAAAATTTGCGATGATGTTCCGTTTCGTTTTGGAGATATGAATTTTTAAACCCATCTTATAATCCAAAGTAACGCAATGTGGAGCAATGATGATAACAAACATACAGAACTGCTTTTGTGTACTATTGCTGTGATTCAATCATACCTACCTAAATAAATCCCAAACTAAAAAATTCTTTGAAAAGATCACTTCGGGTATTAGTTTTTGGGCTTAGTTACACATGTCTCTTTCTCATGTTAGGTAGGTTTTAAACCGGTATTGCTTCCGATAGAAATCGAAAAACTTGCTCTGTCAGTTAAAGAATGACATAAATCGCAACTGTTGACCAGATAATGTGATTGTATTCGGTTTCTATGCCAATGATTACTTCTATTTCCTATAAGAGTACCTACACCTACGTATCAATACAATCTTGTATCGCGCTCGCCTGTTTTCGCTACAGCGCGCGGTGTTGTATCTAATACAATTTTGTTTACGAAAAACTAAAGTCCTTAAAGGACTTAAAAATCCGGATGTAGCCTGGTATAGCCAGTCTATAGAACTCAATTTCCCAAAATAGAATTGAATATCTGAAACTCCTCCACAGTGTTTCACACCCAACAAATCTTCGTAGGAACCCCTCAATTTTTTCTTAGAATTTTACTGGATATTTTTTCATTAGAATTTTTATGCATTTTTGGCGGCCGCCAACGGCACACAGTGTGTTGTATATGAAAATAAATAACAACATTCGGCCACAAAATGAAAAATTATTAGCCGCCCCAAGCACCTGTTGTCGGCCAAATGCATACAAATTCTGAAGAAAAAATATCCAATAAATTTCAAGGCAAAAATTGAGGCCTACTCTACATCAGGTCGATCGTTGATTTTATATTGGAGCGAGGCATTGCTGTCGGTCTCCAATACTGCACACAAATTCTAAAGCAAGTATTTCCAGTAGAGCTGAAAGTATCCGGATAATCCGACATAATTAGGATCCGATTCCTCAAATCCGGGTATCCGTATAATCCGGATCCTAGTATCCGGATCCCAACTATCCGGATCCAGGCTAAGCAAAAAAGAAGGTCAACATTTCCTCCAGATTGCGTTGTTTCATTGGGAAAATATAAATTTTATGATATTTTAATTTTCTCAATGAAACCACACAATTTTAAACCTTTTTTGCTTGGTCTGGATCCGGATCTCAGGAATCGGATAGTTTGCAGATCCCGGTATCCGGATATTAGTAAATCCGGATCCAATTTTCAGCTCTAATTTCCAGTAAATTTCTAAGAACAAAATTGTGAGCTTTTCTACATCAGGTCCAGGCTGTGTGTTGTGCTCATGATTAGTGGAGTCCGTGTAATTAAGAATTTCTCAACAGAGGGGGTATCTCGGAAATTCCACATTATTTTTCACTGAGGCCAAACTACACAATGTCATTGATTATAAAGTATATACCTACATAGCCATGCCAGTTCGGAGTAATCAGTAATGTCGGCTCTTCTCAGAAGGTGTCGTATGTTTCGTGATTCCCATGTAATCAACCAACCAATCCAAGGCACATATTTAGGTTTAAAAACATAATGAAGTTGGGAATGACTTGTTATACAGAAAACTGACTAGACGGCGGCGACGCGAAGGAGTAATTTTACTTATTGCCGAGAATATTTTGCTAAAATAGAAAGAAAAACATATTTTTTTGTTCATTGATTTATTCTTGGATATTTATTCGTGATTTGAGCTGAGGTTTGAATGTTTTTCAGTAATTTGCAAATTTTTTGTCACTTTGACTTTAAACAAATTGAAATTTACGATTATTTATACATACCTAATTGCAGATATTTCTTATTATCCCACATTTTAGGAAGACAGAAATCTTGTTTTGACATCTATCTTAACATCCAACCATACCCCCAAAATTCGCGAGTTTTAATAACTGGTCTTCTCTTTCTTTTAAAATTGTTTGTTATTTATTTTTTATTTGTTCATCTCATCCATAGCATTCGGTATAGGTATACATATATACTTATACCTCCTACCTAGTTTATTTTTCTCCATTGTTAGATTTGATTAACTAATTCGTATTATTGTTTTTGGTTTGGTTTAGTTCTCAGGGGTATATCTTAGGAGTTAGAAGCTAAGAAAGCCGGCAAAAAATAGTTGGATTAGATTCGACTGCATTTATTTGAGTAATTCAATTAAATAATCTTTGAAGGCTGTGTAGAATTTCCACAGTACTGGTCAAAATATTTTCAAATATCTGATATAAATTTAATATTAGAGTCGTGAAAGAAGAATTATGTTTTCATGCAGAAACTGTTACTTGAACTTCACTTCTCTAATGCACAATTACTAATTGCAGTTTCCACCTTATGTTTCCATCCTATACCTCTTAATAATTCAAGTAAGACCCATTCTAAGCCGTCACCATTTATCTTCCTTTCATGACATGACTCTAGATCTTTCGTGCCATTCTCACAAACAATTGTACACGAACTTCATGTTCTGTAAACTTTTCTCCCAGAAAGTAGTGCTCGTAAATATACCTGTGCTAAAGAAGAATTTCACAAGAAGATGAACCGCTCTTGAACTTCCAATTTGTCTGCAGTGAGAGTAGCGCAGATCAAAGTTGGTTTTTTCATTATAAAAACTGCTTTCGAAAAGAAATTGCTTTTATCGAGTGTAATTATAGGAATTGTGTGAAGAAGGTTCGTTTTGATTTATTTTTATCTGCTCGTTTTCAATCTAGTTAAAAGTTAATAGTTTAGCACCATTTTGCAAGTTTTAAGAGGAACATAGTTTCAGTTTAGTAAAAAAATTTGTAGCATGAACTTACATATCTAAATGTTAATGATTTACAGTTAATTTCCTCATTATTTTCAGATAATATAAAATACATGATTCATAAGGGTTGATGTGCTGTAGGATAAATAATGAAAACTTATCATATCTAAAATTGTACATATGTATATGTTGCTGGTAGGGGAAAGGCCAATTTATTCCAGAGCGTGAGCGTGGAGCTTGAAAGATTGAGTTCGACTACGTCAACTGGGTGTAGCATAACCTAGGATTCTTGCTTGATTAAAGACCACTGTAGGGTTTCTACTTGATTGCCGATCACAGACATATCTGGTACCACTTCTGAAAAATAAGTAGCACTGGAGTAAACGTAGGAACTCTTGTTTGCTCGGATATATAGTTTTTCCAAGGTATATAGAATACAAGGCATTCTCACTAACTAATTCACATGCAAATATCTGACGATGACTAGTTTATGAAAGTTCTTATGCCACAAGCTAGCATTCTGGTAACTGAAATCATCTCACATAGGTACGTTGTGACTATTCGATAGAATTTGACTTTTTAGCATGAAAACTAATTTAAATGCAGTAGAAAAGAAAAAAAATACAAAAAGATTAATTATGTATAATTAAATATTTTACTGCTACATTTATGGCATAAAAAACTATTTTTGTTTCCGTTTAGATTTTCACTTGAACTTGAAACTGCATTAGATTTTCGCTTGAACGTGAAACTGCATGTTTTTACGTTATTGAACTTAATTATGGTAAAAGCTTAATAAAAAACATCTAAAACATTCAAAACTTTTATTTTATACTCAATTTCAGGAATTTATTGCCAAATTTATTAAGATATCAAAGATTTTCTTATGTTTCTATATATTTTTCTATATATTGAGTACATATTACGCACAGGGTGACGTCACCACAATTTTCTCTCCAGACAAAATAATGCTAGGCGGCGCCACCTGCTAGCCAGTAGAAATATAAAATTTGTGTAAGATGTTCAGCGATAGACTGACAAATCAAAACAAAAATGGAAATGAAAAGTGATAATTCGAAAACTATCCTCTGTATCGCCTGCAGATACTTCGCTTGAATTAGTACAATTTTGCATCCATTCCATACTAAACCTCAGATATGAGCGCTACCATTCAAAATACCTCGATTTTGTGTATCAAGTGTCTCAAATCAACTAGGTGATTCGATTACTCTGAAGCAAATACCCAATTAAATTTACCCCACATATGTGTATCATAAGCATTCGGGTATTAATAATTTACACACTCGAAATTTCACATACAGTTGTATTGTTAAATGTTTGCTAACTCAATTGAGATCGAGATCCTCATATATTCACTTTCTTTTATTCAGAGTTTTTTCTTAATTTTTATTTTTTTCTTACCTATGCATAAGAAGGACTGCTACTCGCGAGGCTTTGGACACCCAAAAAGTCACCTCTCAGCTCAGATCAGGCTTTGGGAGGACAGAACTAAGAAGGAATACTGAGAAAATACCCCGGGGCTGAGACAAGCGAAGAAGTTTATAAAGTACTCGCAACAGAGGACCAAAGAATTCCTCACACTCAGCAGGAAGGAACTAAGGCTCATAACGGGCCTACTTACTGGGCATTGCCCACTTAGATACCACCTTAAGAAGATGGATAAGGTCGATGATGAGACCTGTCGATTCTGTATGGAAGACGATAAATCCGCTGTACATGTCCTATGTGACTGTGAAGCTCTGTGCCGCATAAGGCTAAGACATCTAGGAAAGGCATTTCCACTGCCAGAGGATGTCGAAAAAATGGCCCTAAAGAATATTATAGGCTTCATCAAAGACCTTAAGTTCGAATGGGCGCCCTAGGTCATCAAGGGGTAATGTCACAATAGATCTTATAGGTCGCAGTGACAAGATGAGAGGCAGAAATCTTGTCTGCATCCCCCACAATTAATAATAATAATAATAATACCCCACATATGTGTATCATAAGCATTCAGGTATTAATAATTTACACACTCGAAATTTCACATACAGTTGTATTGTTAAATGTTTGCTAACTCAATTGAGATCGAGATCCTCAGATATTCACTTTCTTTTATTCACAGTTTTTTCTTAATTTTTATTTTTTTCTTACCTATGCATAAGAAGGACTGCTACTCGCGAGGCTGCTATCATCAGTTTGCCCAAAGATCTGCTTGCTTGGATTTGATATAGTTGCCCATTGTTCGGACATACTGACACAATTCCACCCGAAGATTGTCAATGCTGAATGGTACGCTATCATTGGTTTGCGGGTTGTAGTGCAAAATAACCATAAGGCAGAATACTTCTTTATTACGGTAGTGAAGCATCATGTGCGGCATCTCGAATTTCGAGTTCATGACGTTTTTTTTATTAATTGAAATATTAGATTGCATGTAATTTTTGCTCATCTTGCTATTATTCTTCTTTAAGCATTCAAATTAAATTGTTCGTAAGTCTTCTTTATTTTATGGTTTTGTTATCTCGAGCGATACATAAAAAGCAAACTAAAAAAAAGGTAAATTTAAGTGGTAAGTTCTATGTTGTACTCTCAGAATTTCTAAATTATTGTTTGGTAGGTAATACTCCGCCTCTGAATTTCTTTTGCATACGTTTGAAACGGCCAGTGCAGCATTGAGCGAGGAGATTGCTCGGTAATAGTTGCATACCTTCCTTTCGTATTTTTATTGATAAGTACTAAAGCAGATAACTTCTAATCACCTCGTATTATTTCCACTTTCCATTTGCGTATTATCAGCTACTAAAAACATTTCAGAGTGCCGGGTCTTCTCGGTATTTTGTATAGGTAATTTGTTATAGGCTATGTGTTCGTTAAATTGAAGTTTGCTGTGCGGTTGTTGGTTAATGATTAACATGCGTACAGTTTTATTATTGGCGGAGCTGTTAAAAATATTTTTAAAGTGTGATGACAACTCTTGAAGGATACATATGTAGGTTGTTTGTGATAATCTTTTTGCTCTCATTTTTTACCTCGTTAGACTAAACGTTGACTGATATCTCTACCATATGTTTTAAATCGATTACGTAATTCTATTAGACGATTCCTATCAATTTTTGCATATTAAAAATGAAAGAATTAAAATTATTGTTATCGATAACTCTTATTTCATAACCAAAAAGAAGTTGGGAAATAAATAATGGTTATCCAATAACCAATAAAAAAACAGATAATAGAATTACAGAAGTTATTGATAACTCTCATTTCATAATCGAAATTTTTTTTTTGTTTTTAAATAATGGGCGTTAATAACTAAAAGAAAAAAACTAGTCGAAAGATAACTATTTAAGTGTAATTTTGATCATAGTGGTAATTTCATAGGAAATCAATTGGTTTTCAACCCGACCATACCATTTCGTTCTTCTTTTGCTAAGTTAAGTGAGATAAATAATACCACATTTTTGATCTGCGATGCATGCTGGCTGAATTAAAGGACCTTGAAATCCTTAAAATTCGTCGATTTTCGGTCTGCTGAGTTATATATTCAAAAAATCATAAATTTGGTTCTAATTATCGCAGGCGCATGATCTTTAGCTTATTTTAAAGTTGATAGTATACAATCTTTTAGGTAAAGTTATAAAAAGAATGCCTAAAAATTAATAAATAAAGTATGTGAATACAATATGCCCACCCTAAGGAACTTTTTATTTTTTTACCAGATAATGTTAAAGGGTAATTATATATCATGATAAAGTACAACATGTTTAAAGTCGTGAAAACTTTGTTTTGAAATATTATATATCTAATTTAAAAAAAACATATAGGAAAAAGTCTGAAAATATAAAATAAAGTTATCCCTTGCATACAGTAGGTACATTACGTAAGAAAAAGAATAAGAAGTAAAGAGTTAACATGCTGACAATAGAAGCAAACACGTGCTAGCAATATGCCCACATAAAGTAAAAATTAAGTTAGGTTATGTTTTTATCTATCAATCACTTTTTACCACAATATAAGCTTCAATACTGATGTATAGAATAGAATATATTGCAATACAATACCACCTTTTTTACTTACACTATAATAAAAAACTTCCTCGTAAATATTAGAACTGCGTCTTAAAAAATCGATTTTCGCTGACATTACTCGCTTAGCGTCATCGACTAACTCGATTTCCAGTGCAGATATTACGGTGGTATAATGGCAAACTATGCGTAAGACATGTTCTGTCATCTTTCGTAAAATAACCAAACTACGGGCAGGTGGCATATTGTATTCGCCTACCTTATATACTTTATTCCGTTGCTTTTTCTTATTTAATTTTTAAATTAATACTCAATGTTGGCTATTAAATTTTCAGGTTGGGATCTGAAGTTAGGGAAGAGAGCTTTTTAGTCAATAGGTCTGGTTACTTAAAAAATATATATATATATTATGTATATATTTCTTGTGTTATCCTTTATCCCGTAAAATTTTACACCAAGGATATATTTTTTTTCTCATCTAAAATGAGACCCGTTAAGAGAACTTTAAATTATACAAAGAATTACCTTAATATATATGTATGTACGTATTTTTACTTATGTTATACGAAAAATGACAAGTTTAATTTCCAGTAGAAATGTGCTTCTTTCAAGAGTAGGGCAACATAGAACACTTATTGTGCTCTGTAAATTCTCCATCTAGTAGCAGTGATATCGTCAGTTGTTGTTAAAAAAAAATAATAATAAAATACAGGGTCTAACTTACCATATCTTTGTTGTTGCAATAATATAGAGCCATTATCAATGCTATTTACATCGAAGTGCAATTCTGTTTTGTTATTAAGGACTTAAGCTGTAAGGGTGGGAGCTTGCAGATAGTTGTATTATGCAGCTCATTATGAGTTTCAATATCCAATGCTCTTCTTTTATCACTGAATATCACTAACTCGTTGATCTTCGGTATTGAAATTAAAGGCAAAGATGCTAGAAGTATTTTAATGCGTCGCAGCTATCGCAAATCTTTAAGCTTCATTTCATTCTTGTATCTATTTAGCCATGCTTTCACACGGTGTCTGCATTAAAAACAGCCGAAAAAGGACCTTTGGCTTATTGGTTTATAGAGTTCTGCTTACATGTTTTACGTGAACATAAACACGAGCTCATTCTCACACCCCATATCGTGAAATTTCTTAAATCCTTCTTTACCAGAATAGTACGTTATGTGTATGAAACAGTTCACATCTTCTTTCTTTCTCCAGTTATGAGTTCCAAGTATTCATTCGATGCGTTTGCGGTAACTTCCTATGGCATAAGCAAACTTGTTTTCCTTTGGTCCGAGCTGTGTTGCGGCATCACGGGTATTCATTGATCTTTGGCATCACCATAAAAAAACTGTATGACAAAACATAATTGAACTTGAGTTATGTATTTTTACAATTAATTATTTCTTATTATATGTAATTTGACTTTAAATAAATAATTTTTAATTGTTGAATTTATTCATTTGGTGCACACCAAAATACCATAATGGAATAAGTTGTGTACCATGTATGTGAGGTTTCTCCATGAATAAAAGTAAATTTAAGCGGAGAATTGGAGTAGGGAATGCAGTGATGACCCAGTGGCTAAAGAACAGGTGTACAACTCAGAGTATTAAGGTTCAATTATCGATTGCTCGTGACTGACTGTTTTGTTCGTTTCCTACAATAGGTGGGATCAACCGGTATGGAGAAGGCAAACAACGCAATCGAAACATATAAGCAATACGGCTGGGTTTCGGGATTAACGCTTCTGCACATATCAAAGGCAAACTGAACTAAAAGGTATCAATCTCGATCGGTGATCAAATATTTTTTTTAGATTCCCACATACTATTGCTCCATAATTATATTACCGCGAACTTGCCAATACAAACCTAATGATTACCCAATTCCTCAATCACGAACAATTAGCGCCTTATTCTCTTAAGAATAACTCGACAAACATTTAATGTTGTTGTTAATCGAAATGTTTACACTCGGAATTTCAACATATTTAGCGCCTGACGTAATTCCTTATATACGTGAATCGTGAACATAAATGTTTTCATAATTCAAAGCAGAGATTTCTGGTATATTTCTGGCACTACCTGGCCTGTAAATTTTCAAATAGTTGACAGGTCAAGTTTTTGTTATTGAAATATTCCTGAATTACAATAAAGTCAATTATGCAAAATACAGAAAGACGCGTGAATTAATCGGAATTATTTTATGTGAGACTTTATTACATCACACTACACAACTACACAACTAAGGTGTGTGTGTACCTTAGTTCATTTATTACTTCATATACCTGTTCGCAAACGATTAGTTTTATCCAACATGGGCATTCTTTCGTCTAAACAGGGCTTCGCACAACACAAAGAAATTGTATTGTTATGGAAAATATTACTACGCAATTACGCATATTTAATGGCATACAGTTTCTCTTTTTATGATCTGTCAAGGTAATCTTGATTTTGTTTTTGTTTCAGAATTTCTTCAGACTTCACCGCCTTCGGAAATTGGGACTCAGTGACAATGAAATCAACAGACTACCACCAGATATACAAAACTTTGAGAATTTAGTTGAATTAGATGTTTCAAGAAACGGTAAGTTGAGTCTTTTTATCTGTATTTTTCATTTATGATGCAAATTGAAGAAGTGTTTGTAAATGTTTCGCATAATTACGTTATAAGCTTTTCGATGAGATTTTGTGGTTATTGCGATCACTTGAGAATTGCTGAACTCATCTAGCTACCGTAAAATAATGTTTATATTTCTGTGATTATATAATTCACGTAAATGCCTTTATGAAAGAAAAATTAAAAAAAATAAATCAATAATTGGAATAAACTAAAATTTAATTTGTTTTACAGTGAGCATATGTCAAAAAAATACAGTAGGTAGGTAGGTAGGTACATATTTTTTGTGCGATTGTAGGTATGTAGGTGCAGAGTCACTGAACAAAATAAAGACACGACGTTCACTTATTGGCCTTTATTTGGTAACTGTGCTACCTAGTTCTTTTCATAGGCCGCTAACCATCTACGACGAGAGTTCAAAGATTGGAAAAAATTTTCTAATTTTGTTTGTTTATTATTTTTTCAACTATTTTACTACACTATACAGTTAAATTTTAAACTGAATTAAGGAAATGTGTAAAACCTTTGCAAAACAAATGTTAAAGCTTTTGAAGAACACGACAGCAATCTGGCGAAAAGTTTAGTTGAGGAATTTCATTAATTTTTATATTTATTTCCAAATGGACGCTGTTGTGTAGAAAATCCCCAATCAACTACCAAATACTAAAAATAACGAATACAAAAAGTTTTTATTTGCAGAAAAAGAATAATCTATACATTTCCACTTGAACTGTTATTTGGATATGTCGTACATTAAGGTGGCCCAAAAATGTTTGGATTTGCAAAAGTATTAAAATGTCTAAATGCTCATTCAGAATTTGTTAGCTAATGTAATTTTAAACTTCTATGCAAAATTTCAGTGAAATTCACTAATGTTTAGAGGTCGCTCAAATCGGAAATATTGTTTTTTGGTTGTTTTGGACTTTCAGGAAAACTGTTTCAACATTTTCTGTCATAAATTTTTATAGATTCTTTTTTTAAATTAAAGGGAACTTAGTTATGAACTTATTGCAGTGAAAGTCGTTTTAAAAAATTAAATTATTCTATTTTTTATAAATTTTTCAAAACGAAAATTCGGACCCGGAACTCCAAGTTTTTGAGCTCAGGTCTGTTTTCTTTTGAGGAAAGTGTGTACTTTTTCTACTATAGTGTAAGCTACAATCGATTATCTTCCAAATAACTACAACTTAAGAGGGTCATGTAGTGTATGAACTGTTCTCAAAATGCGATTTTCGGAGAAGCAATTATAAAGGTAACGACCTTTTTCTAATGACATCTTCTTTGCCAATTATTTGATTGGACACACACGCGTAATATTAAAAGTGATTTTGATTTTTGCATGTCGCTTGTCCGTTTGTTTGTCTGTCTGCCTGACTGTCTCTCCGTCCGCACGATAACGCGAGAGCGCGTTCACTTAGTGCGCTGAAATTTTGCACACGGGATTTTTAAAAAGAATATGAATTTAATTTCGAAAATGGGACAAATCGGGCAATTTCTTCGTAGGGTTTCCATACAAAAATTAAATTTTTAACGGTATATTTGGGGACTGTCTGAGAACGCGTTGACGTAGAGACCCGAAATTTGGTACATAGTGTTTTCATAATAATAGTAAATAAAATTTCAAAAATGTACTAAATCGGGCAACCTCTTCTTATTGCCATAATTGCCATACAAAACTTTGCTTCTTTACTATATATTTGGACACTGCCTAAGAACGCGACGACGTGGAGTGCTCAAATTTTGTACACGACGTTTTCATAAGAATCGCAAATATGAGTTCAAAAATGGATTAAATCGGGGAACCCTTTCTTGGTATTGTCAAGCATTTAGACATTTTAACACTTTCTCAAATCCATAAGTTTTAGGGCCACCTTAATGTACATATACAAAATATTTACCCTGTAATAACCAGTAGCCAGGCGGGAAAATGAATGATCATTCAAAAAATTTATTACTATGATAACTAGTCTCCAACGACGCAGTGAATTAGTTTCTTCCTTTCCGTCTTTTTGTTTTCTTCAATATTACAATATCTTACTTATGTGTGTTGTCAAAATAACTTTTATTCACGTTGTGACCTAGCGATATTCCACTAGCATCCGAGTGACTTAAATTTATAAGAGAAGTTATCAAATTTAAGTCTCTTGGATATGCATTACCATTTTGGTTAACTTCAAATAATAATAATAATAATAATACACTCCGAGTGTTACCTATACATACAGATTTTTTAATGGCGATAACTTTAGGTATTTACTCCACTTCTCAGGTTCAGGTTGTTAGTCTGAAGGGAGCAAATTACGATTTTAATGCGTTGTATATGTATGTTCAGTCAAACCTAATTCGAAATCGTACTTGCCAGTGAAATCAATTCGTGTTCAGAGGGGCGGGGGAATTTCGCGTTAAGGATTTTTAATTAAAAAATGTTTCGATTTTATTAAAGCTTTGTACTTTATTTGTTTTACATAATACTTACATTTTAGATTTATGTATTCATTCAGTTCATAATAATTGTAAAAGAAACATTATGAACTGGAAAAATCGGTAATTTTTAATTCTTCTGAGTATCATTTATATTTTATTACTGAAAAACATTCAGGATTGTTAAACGACATTTGAACCTTATCAAATTCAAATTTATTAAACGAATCTACATATGAGCTTTCGCTCTTTTACATGTAATTACTTCAGAAAGGAAAGAAAAATAAAAAGAATATTAAAGTAGGTACAAGTGCGTGAGTTAATGTAGCAATTAATTACAAAAATTATTATATAAAAAAAAAGGAAATTAAAATGAGAAAAAAAAATGCAGAAGGAAAACAAATAGATAAAAAATAACAAAAATAATACAAAAAGAAAAGATTTTTTAAGCATTACAAGATGAAAAGGACATTAAATTAAATCGAGCAAAAGCAAGGCATGGAGGAGAGGTTACGGTATAGAAAAGAAGTAAATACTCAGCTATGACCAGAAAAATAATTGAAGGTATTGGCTTTGAAATTGGATTGTTTTATACTACTAGGTAAGGAGCTCCAAATCCCTACACCGTAAACTAAAAAAGATCCTCTGTCTGGAGTTACTGCGGGGGATGACAAGTTGGGAGTTTCTCGATGATCTAATTTGCTGAAGTTTACTGGAGAAGAAATTAGGTGCAAGGGATCTAATTATCTTAAAGAGCATAATAGTGAAGTGATAACCTAGGTAATTATCCAAAGTACAATTTAAAATGATCCGAGCCTGCATAGAAATATGGTCAAAACCACTGAAATGGAATATATATCGCGCACAGGAGTTAGCTACATTTAATTTCCTTCTACTAATATTGTCAGTCTTGCAGTCTACTACACTACCCCACAGTATAACTGGGAGAATTAGAGTGTTAATCAAACGAGTGCGGATATCCTGAGGAGTGTACCGTACACCTTCCCTATCACTTTATTAGTTTGTAGATCCCAGGTAAGCGTACAATTTAAGACAACACCAAGATTATTGACAGACTCACAGTAATGTATGATGGAATCACCAAGTCTTATTGGGGGAAAGTTGCTTGTGTCAAAGCTTTTTAGATAAATCAGGATTGCTTGGGATTTCGATACATTCAACAAAAGATTGTTTTCAATAGCCAATATCTGAAACGAGCATTGTTGTCCCAATTGCAGACTGCGAATTCCTGATTCAGAAATAAGGGATTGCAGGAGAACTATATATTTCTATGTAGAATTAAAAATGCATAAACCAATATCCAGTTAAATACAAAATACAAAAAAAAATCAAGGCAAGCGAACGGTACAAACACGTAGCAAGGATTTTTCTGAATTTATTCGAGTTAGATTAAGGCGAATAGTAAGAAAAAAGTCTAAAAATGTCTGAAAATAGTTCGACTTAGGGAGGGTTTCGTCATAAAGAATTTCTAGTTAAGAGACGGGTTTTCTATGAAAAATCGAAGGGAGTGCCAAATGATTTGCAAAATATCGATTTAAGAGAAATTCGAGTAAGAGGAAGTTCGACTTAGAGGGGTTTGACAATATCTCAATTTCATCACAATAATTTGAACACTCCTCCGATGAAAAACAACTACCTCTAATATATACTACAATTTTACATGGCGTAGTATATGCAAGAAAATATGTTTGTATGCATTGCACCTACCTTCGTCTGGGTATAAAGTTGCAATCACATCACACGGCGACAGTAGCTAATGTAGAAAAATGTCGTTACATTTTTGTTTACATTGAAAATGCTGCTTATTTAAGTTAATAAGTTAGTTACGTAAATAGTGATCAGCACAATGGATGCAAATAAAATTAGGTCCTGCCCTTAAAATCTGCCTGAGAACACGTCGACGTATAGAGCTGTAATTTTGTATATGGCATTTTCATAAAAATTGTAAATATAAGTTCAAAATCGGTGTTGCTATACAAAAATTGAAATTTTTTACGTACATCTACTGTGAAAAGGATCAGTCCCAGACGTTTTTATTGTACTGAAAAGTTCTTCAGAGTATAAAATATTATGAACTTGGTTATAACAATTTTTACTATTCGAGCAACGGTTCTAGAAATATAGATGCGGAAAACTATTTTAACAATAAAACTTGAACATATATCGACTTTGTGTCATTTATTTGCAAAATCGAACTCACTCTCAGGTTTAAATAAACTTTCCAGCATTAAGTATTGCTATTGCCATGACAACTACTTACATACATGGGTGCGGAATGTTAGACAAATAATCTTGGCAAACTGGAAAGGTTTCTGGTACGTATTCAAAAACCTTAGGAACAACTTCGTTAGTTCCTCTATACCTTCACTTAACAACAATGGTGAAGTAGATGTTGACTCCCTGGATAAAGCTAATATTTTGGTTGCTAGATTCGCTTCGAATTCTCTTCTTCCACCCACAGACACCCGTTTTGCATCTCCCGTGCGGATGTGTACAAGAGCCAATACACATCCTTACGATAGATGTGTTCAAGATCCTTAAAGGGATTAACGTCTCCAAAGCCACTGGTCCTGATCCTTTTAATTAAAAGCTGTGGTTCATCCTTGGTTAAGCCTTTGCGTAAGCTATTCTACTTGTTTTAACTAGCTCACGTTCAGTCTATTCCCAAGAAAGGATAGGGTAGCGATCGATCAAATTATCTATCAATTGCAATCACTTCGATTCTATTAAACGTCATCGAATTTATCATTACCTCCAAAGTAATGAAGTATATCTAGAAATCAATCAACGATCGCCAATATAGCTTCCGGGTAGGCGCTCATCTGGCGACTTGCCAACTTATCTTACGGAATGTAAATTAAAAAACAAAAAACGAAATTTTGAATTTGAAGCGTCATAGCTCTGGAGTTGGGAGGGGTATGGGGGTGGTTGAGTATTCAAGAAAGACCCAAGGTTGTGCATACAATGCCGTCTTAAAATAGACCATACACCTGTACTTTTGAAGATATAACGTGTTTAATGAAAAAAGACAATATTTTAATAATCAGCAATTGCGACATCGCCAATCAGCTTGAAGGCTCTCTTTAGGACAATATCTAATGAAGCTAAGGCTGTGCGACCAGCCTCAGCCCAGATATGGGCAGAGGAGCGCTATATTTGAGGGCTGAATCTTAAAAACAAAACTTTATAAAAATAAGAAAAAAATAATTAATATTATAAGAACCATTAAGTAGTAACTCTAATAATCCAAAAAAATTAATCAGCACTTTTTTCATCTAAACAAACACAATTTGGTTCACAATTGCATTACTTTTATACTTTTTTTCATCCTTCATTACTTCTTTTTTGATAATTTAATTTAATTTGTTTGTTTTTCATTTTCTCTATCCTTACTCATCAAGTCATCACCCCACACCATCATAGAATATTGCTTTAAATTTGATTCTATCTCAGCGAAAAATACTAAATAAATAACGGCATTATCTCCGTAAAATGTAATATTTCCCTCCCTAGAGGGATTCATTTTTGTAACTGACTTACACAAAGGCTAGTCTGATTTTGACAGCTCATCATAAGAACTTATCATGAGAAAAATAGGTCACTGTAATTCGAAACGATGTTGCACAGGTTTAGAAAGGGCTCTGATTATTGACAGGGATATTAAATCGCAAGATTTTCATTTCATGAATACCGGAAGGATTTTCTTGTTATATTCTTACAAAATATTCAAATAATGTTTACTACATACATAAATATTTTGGATGGGAAAATATAACAATGATATCAGGACTTCCGAATCTGTCCTTGTAGTATTTTAAGTTTTAGAATTGTTGAGTGAAATCTTCTAGCAGGAAGCAGAAGTGATGAGAGGCGTACCGTAAGTGAAGAGGGCAACTCAGTTAAATTCAAATCTTAGGACAAAAAAAAAGAGCAAACAAAATTGGACAATAGTCTGTATTCACATAAAAATGAAAATAGTTACACAGTATTACCTATTGTACCAATCGAAACATGAGCAAAACGTGCCCGGCAGCCATGTATTTATAATTATCTATCTTAAGTTAAAGCAGAGAACATATAATTTAACTGTTATATGTTCTTTGGTTAAAGGTTCACACTACTAACACCTTCCAAACTAAGGACCTTTCCCTTTGTTGCTTTGCTTGGGTTAATTTAGTTTTATATTTATGTGCGACGCGTTTCTATTGCATAAATAAGATAATGCTAACTGTTATAAAGAGAGAAGGAAAAGATTTGTATATGAAAGGACCAAAATACGAACAGATCGCGATTACCTTACTTGAATTAACATAAATTAATAAACTTTCACTCGTACTGTAGTCTACAGTTATTTTTAGATGATCTAAATATGTGAAAAAAGTTTAAATACGCATAGACCAAACGAGTGCTTTGATTGAACGATCGTGTCAGAAGTGGTTTATAAAGTTCTGATTTATATGTCAAATTATCACCACCAAGTAAACCCAGTGCCATAAGAGATATTGTAAGGCCACTTAAAAATTTAGTTGTAAGGCACGTGCAGAAGGTTAATACGTGAAGGGCCACTTTACACGTTCAGCACGAAGCACGCGCATTTTGCTACATATGTGCCTAGACGTGTCATCACAATAATTTTGCTACGCTGTAGTTCCTTATATCAAGTTAATCAAGTTAGAGTTATTCATATAAATCATAATTGTTCACAAATTCAGAGCACGTAATGAGAATTAAATTATTTGTATTATCACCTCAAATCGCAGGTATAGAAATGCACAGCCGTTCGATCAGAAATTTCACAATTTCAAAATGGCCGTAACTATCTCCTTGCAGTAGTATTGGTATGCTGCTCGTGTTACAGTTTAGAAAAGTGCAGCACGGTATTTTCATCCCCCGAAATCCTCGCATAAACGAAAAGAGAAGCATGCTGCAACGTCTAAACTCTAGACATACATTTATGGCTACATATCTGTTTGTGATATAGGTACTAGAGCTGAAAGTATCTGGACAATTTACTATCCGGATTATCCGAGATAATTAGGAGCCGATTCATCAAATCCGGGTATCGGGATAATCCGGATCGAAACTGTCCGAACTATCCGGATTCAGAATAAGCAAAAAAAGGTCAAAATTTCCTTCAGATTGCATTGTTTGATTGGGAAAATGTAAATTTCAAGATATTTTCTTTTTTAAATTGAAATAACACAATTTTGAAGCTTTTTTGCTTACTCTGCATCCGGGTAATATGGATCCGGATAGTTCGGATCTGGATCCGAATAGTTCGGATAGTTCGCAGATCCAGGTATCCGGATATCCGGATATTAGCAAATCCGGATCCAATTTTCAGCTCTAATAGGTAGTCCTGGAATTCAATGAGAGTGAACCACTTTGAAGCTGTTAGTTTCGGACGACAAAAATTAGATTGTGTTTGAGCTTACATTATAGTAACGCAATACATATACATATAAGTATATACTATATATCAAGAATAGATCTTTAAGCCCCAAACCGAATTGACCCTTTTGGTTTGCTCTGATCCGTCTGTCAATTTAATATTACCTATAAAAAACATGTTATTTATCCAGTTCATTCCGCGGAAGCTTAAATATTTCTACTTATATTTTCATCTGTTCTATTCGGTCCGATCCGTTAAGCTAAAAGCTATGTGTATCAAACCATATATTTGCTGATTTTTTAACATTGACAGCCCGAGAAACTCTGTTTGGAGCTTCAGAAAAGAGGGTGTACAGGGGACTGAATAAAAATATTTTTCCCTGATTCCCCTTACGAGAGCTCATTTACACAGTATTTCGCCTCCTGATAAACCTTACTTTCCAGTTTAGGCATGAAAACCACTTCACATTTATCCTAAAATAAGTGCTCACTTATTTCTCCCATTCTTATCTTGCACATAATATGTCTTATATTTAGTATGATTATCTTTATCTAACCTGTAACAGTTGTGACATCATTACATGTTATAACAAGACGAAGTCGAAGATATAATTGAGACTGGCCTTTGCATTCTAGGCCTCATCCGGAATCTTCAATTTAATTAACATAATATAGAAGTTGTGCAGCTGTCTGCACGAAAAGAAAGAATACATGGTATTATATTATGTACATACATAGATTTTTTTAAATACAGGAATCTCCAGTTTTCTTTATTTGCAACATTTTTCAACCAATGCATCTACTTAAAAGTGAATTTTAAATGAAAGAAAATAAAACGCGGTGAGAGAGCGTCATACAAAAGTAAAGGCGTTAAAGACATCAAAAACATAAAAGTAATTGTTGAGGTGAACATAAAATACCGCCTAGAGGATCTTTGGTTCGGTGAACACGACGGAATGTTGAGATTTCAGTGTATGTTAGCTCATTTAAATGGGTATACTATAACAATCCAGTTTGATAGCGTCTACACACATACATACATCCATACGTGCAGAGCTTTGTTTTGGGAAATCATTTCGATAGTACGGCTAACATTTACATTGAATATCGCGCAGTGACATTATTTTGGTGAAAAGCCGGTCACCTACTTTATAACACAAGCTTACTCTTATAAATAAGCCCACGCACGCATCAGTACAATCTCTTTTGCATCTGGAGAGCCTTTCAATCTGATGCCGCCACTATGAGATGTGAACTTACTGAAATGCCGGGGCTGCCTTCAACGGGAAGTGCAAAATGGCATTCATTCAATGGCCACGATCATTTGATGAACGTTTTTTAATTAAAACTTCTTATCTAACGAATAGAAGTGCAATGAAGTAAATCTGTATGTATAAAAGGGCCAATAATAGCGCTATGTGAACGTTTTGCTCTACAAGAGTAATGGGGAGTGGAGTTTTGTTGTTGGAAAGCGTTTTTATTTAAATGGAATGGCAGAGGGAGTAGTTGGCTTTATTATAGAAATAGAACTTGGGCAAGAATTTAAACCTCTTTCAGTGCTTTTCAAGTCTTACAGGTCAGACATGTACATTTTCATATTTAAAGGGTGTCGGGAGAAAACAAATCAATATTCAAAACTTGAGTATACCATTTGTATGCTGCATTGGCTAGCATATAGGTAGTATAAAACAAAACATAATATTTTTTAATTTGAATTGAAATAAGTATATGTAGAAGAAGTATTGCCCTTCTATTTGAAAAGATTTTCATATTTAAAGGGTGTCGGGAGAAAACAAATCAATATTCAAAACTTGAGTATACCATTTGTATGCTGCATTGGCTAGCATATAGGTAGTATAAAACAAAACATAATATTTTTTAATTTGAATTGAAATAAGTATATGTAGAAGAAGTATTGCCCTTCTATTTGAAAAGAGGTATCAAAAGAGTATATTAAAAAATTAAGAAGTGTTGTGAATAGTATTAGTATTGCAAGGTATAAATAACAAAAACAAAATTATATGTATGTAGAAGAAATATCTAGAATAAACGCTACTAGACACAACAGCTAGGTATCAGGCATATAATACTTAAAGCCTTTGATAAGATTAATCATACACTTTTGATTAATAAACTTAGATCACTTGGCTTCCACTCTTCCTTGTTGGGATGTATTAGTTCATACTTGTTTGGCCGCATTGTTAACTGTAAGTCTCAGGCGATTCATGTGAGGTCGGGCGTACCACAGGGTAGCCATTTGAGTCCTATTCTATTTATTCTTTTCATCAATGATATTATCTCCTGTTTTTCATTCGCTAATTGCCTTTTTGCAGATGTTTTGAAGCTCTTTATGACTATAAATACCTTTAGTAATTCCATGGAGCTTCAACAGGATTTGAATAGTCTGGAATCCTGGTGTGTGGCAAATTCATTCGAACTAAATGCCTCCAAATGCAAAGCTATGTCCTTTTACTACTTAGCACATCACATATCCTTTCCTTATAGTGTCAGAAATGTTATTCTTGACAGACCTTCAAGTATAACTGATCTAGGTGTAATATTTGATAAGAAGATATCGTTTAAAGAGCATATCGATTATGTTACATCTAAAGCTTTTCAGTTGCTAGGATTTTTAAAGAGGCAGACAGGTGAATTTAAAGATACCTTAACATTAAAATCTCTATATTTTTCATTAGTACGATCCGTTTTTGAATACGGATCCGTTGTATGGATGCCTACTCAAATAACTCATATTAGACGTATTGATCGGATTCAAAGAAAATTTACACGTTTTGCGGTGTCAAAACTAAATTGAGATCTTACGTTAGACTATAAATCACGTTGTCTTTTATTAGGATTGCATTCCTTACAGTCTAGAAGAGTCATAAGTTCAATAATGCTGGTCCATGATGTACTTAGTTGTAGGATTTTATGTCCAGAACTGCTATCTTGAATTCCCTTCTATGTGCCTCAAAGATATATTCGTCCTAGACGTTTATTGGTTGTACCCTTTCATAGATCGAACTTTGGTTACCGTGAACCTATCCCACAGGCTATTTCTAACTTCAGCTTGGTTGATTCATTACATGATTTTAATATATCTAGAGAGAGATTTAAGATAATTATTTTGGAATTTTTCCGCTTAAGCTTTATAGATTTGTAATATAGTTTAGTTTTTTAAATAACTTTTGATTTGATTTGTTTTGATGAATTCAATATTATATACATACTTATTTGTATAAATTCCTGTAATCTGTAGGATTTATTCCATAGATTGAAATAAACGAAATGAAATGAAATAATACAACTGGTTTAGTATACGCAAGCAATATTAATTAAATAAAATTACATAATATGTGTTATGTGTTAGTATGGTGAAGTACATTAGCGAAAATGGCTTGAAAAATTCATTGACAAAATTAAAAAACACAAAGAATTGAATTTTAGGTTTAGAGATAGATAATCGTTCGAGATTTTCAAAGGTCGATAGTTTTTCTCTTCTGTTATCTTCCTTTCAAGGTATGGATCTATCAAAGCAAAATTTCTCAATTTTAATTAAAAATTTTTACCTTAAACTATGTAGATACAAAAAAATAGCAGTAGGAATGATTATCCATTTTATAAAAGAGGTTTTAAAAATTGTTCTACGAGTAGGGAGTATAGCTGCAAAAACTGAAAAAAAAATTATATTTTTACTGCAAGACTTGTCAATAATGAATTTATGGCAATGATTTGTGGGCAGCGGTGAATTGTTTTTAATAAAACTAGTTTAGAACGTTTGAATTAAGATTAAATTTAATAGGGCTGTCCATAGTAATAATTATTGGTTATCGGTTAACATACATATGAGAGTTATTATTCGATTTTTATTGTGTTGGCTATCGGTTAACAACACTATGTGTTACAGCGAAAATATACTTTTGACGAGACATAGTGTAGGTTGCAGGTCTAGTAGAACTAAAAGTAGTGGTTACTGGAAATGTCTCATACACCCTCAAACTCTCAGTTTAAAGCAAAAAAACAGTTATTCGGTAGGTCCATGTATATAATAATTTAAAACTCCGCCATTTTTTTATTCGATGTAATTTTTTTTTAGGTATATCAAAAAAGAGAGATAGGCCTTTCTGTACTTTCTTTTTTCGTTCCGATGAAAAGTCACGATGTTACAGTCGAAAACATTTCGAAATTTACTATTTTTACATTTTTTCCACTTTGATAACAATGATGATGGCTTATTTTGCTCCACAATATGGTTTTTATACCCTAGATGAAATCTATAGGGTATACTAAGTTTGTCATTACGTTTGTAAAATCTCTAAATAATGATTGTAGAGCAAAATGGATTGGACACCCACGCATAATATTAAAAGTTATTTTGATTTTTGCATGACCGTCTGTGCTCACGATAACTCAAGAACGCGTATACTTAGAGAGCTGAAATTTTGTACACGGATTTTAAAAACAAAAAGTAAAATTAAGTTTGAAAATGAGACAAATCGGGCAACTTCTTCGTGGGGTTGCCATACAAAATTTTCGTTTTCCACTATATATTTGAACACTGCCTGAGAACGCGTCGACGTAGAGAGCTGAAATTTGGTACATGGTGTTTTCATTGTACTAGCAAAGAAATTTTTAAAAATGGACTAAATCGGACAACTCCTTGGTGTTGCCATATAAAAATTTAGGTTTTTTACGTATGCTGTGAAAACGATTAGTGCAAGACATTTTTATTGTACTAAAAACTTCTTCAGAATACGAAATCCTATAAAATTGGTTATTTATAATCATTTTTTCTGTCCGACAAACCGTTCTAGAAATATATCCGAAAAACCACTTCAAAAATCAAAATTGTTCAAATGGGTGACCATACGAATTTCATACTGGCATTCATTATCATAAGAATTGGTCTTAGAGCAATTTTAGCTTTTTTACTTGTTTCTGTTCATTTTATTAATAGCGAATTCGATTTCGCGTTTATTGAGCAGCTATATTTCCGTATAATATTGAACTACAGAGAAAGTTGAAGAAGCACTGGGTTTTAACAGCAAAAACTTTGAAAACGTTTAAAAATGCAACAAATAACAAAAACTAAAACAACAACAACAAAACTACAAAAAACAACAACAAATTTTACATCGAATAAAAAATGTCGGAGCTATAAATTATTATATACACCTATACCTACCGAATAATGGTGTTTCTGGTCTAAAATTAAATTTTGAGGGTGTATGAAAAATTTATAGTATGCCACTACTTCTAGTTCCACTAGACCTACAACCTACACTATGTCTCGTCAAATGTATATCGAGTTTATCTTTTTTTGTAACCCAAAGCAATTATTTTAGAACTAGCTAAAGTTGCCTATTGCGGCCTCTTATGACCTCATACAACAAATTTTGTCTGCTTAAAATACGTTTATTCTTTATTTTTTAACACAGTCAAATATTCCTCAATAACTTATAAAATACTATTATTACTTCTTAAATTAAACTAAGTCTGTGCTCAAAATCAACTTCAACTTCCTGTAAGAATTTGCTCTCTTCAAACCAACATGGGTTTATTTCGGGCAGGTCTACAACCAATAACTTGCTGGAATTTGTCTCGGATACCATTGGCGGGTTGGCAAAAAGCTATCAGACAAATTGTATTTATACAGACTTTAGTAAAGCGTTCGAAAAGTTATCTAACTCCGTGATACTCTTTAAAATGGAAAAGTATGGGTTTCCCCCATTATTTCTAAAATGGACAGAGACTTTTTAGATAACAGGACATATCAAATTTTATTCCGCCATTCCATCTCTAGAGTCTTGAAGGCTTCGTCTGGCGTACATCAAGGGAGTCACTTGGGCCCGTTGCTCTATATTCTATCTATTGACGATATTGTCTCTGTGTTACTGTAAGGTCTTGATTTATGTTAAGCTTTTCGCTCAGATTAAATCAGTTCACGATTTCGAACAGGTACAGAGTGACCTTCAAAAATTTTACAATTGGTGCGAGAGCAATAATTTGTTACTCAATATCGACAGATGTGAGGTTATGACTTTCCATAGGATTCAGACACGAATCACTTATGATTATGAGTTCTCGGATTCCTCGATTCGCCGTGTGAATTCTGTCTTTGACTTGGGTGTCAAATTTGACCACAGATTGAATTTTATCTCCCATATAAACTATTTGGTATCAAAAAATAGTTTTATGCTGGGTTTTATAAAACGTTGGTTCCGAGAATTTTCGAGTCCTACCATAACATTGCGTGCGTACATTTGCTTTGTGAGACCACTTCTTAATACTCTAGCCAGGTCTGGTCTCCATTTTACAGTACACACATCGACCGCATCGAATCTGTTCCGAGAAACTTTTTACGATTTGCTGTCAGGCACCTACCCTGGAATAATTCATTATTTCTTCCACCCTATGAGGATCGCTTGAAGCTTTTAAATATGCACTTGCTTAAGAAACGTCGCATGGTTGCCGATGTAACTTTTGTGCATTAACACACAAATATGGATTCTCGGCTATTACTTAACCATATCTCTTTCCGTGATAGTACGCATAATTTGAGAAGGCTACCTCTGTTGCATGTTAACTCCTCAAGGTCTAACTTTAGCATGTATGAACCTTTTAATCGCATATGTATTACTGTTAATAATATGGCTGAGCATTTTGTTCTTGACGTTTCTAATCATGTTTTAAAAAAACGTTTATATAATATTTTTTGTTTAATGTTTTTGTGCATTGCATGTAATTTCATCCGATGCTTGGTTTATGTTTAGTTTAACATATTATGACAAGTGATGAAACGGATGTATTGTTGACCATTTATTTATTAAACGTGTTCATGCAGCGAGCTTGTGTTAACCTGGTTCTGATAGTCACATTAAAATTACAGTCGTTTTGATCTGTAATGAAACTAAAATATAAACAAGTAAAAAAGCTAGAATTGGTCTAAGACTAGATGAATACCCGTATTAAATTTCGTATGGTCACCGATCTATTCAAGTTTGATTTTGAAGTTGTTTTTCGCATATATGTATATTTCTAGAACGGTTTGTCGCACAGAAAAAATGATTATAACCAATTTTATAGGATTTCGTATTCTGCAGAAGTTTTTAGTACAATAAAAATGTCTTGGACTGATCGTTTTCAAAGTATACGTAAAAAACCTAAATTTTTATATATGTCGACGCGTTCTCAGGCACTGTCCAAATATATAGCGGAAAACGATTTTTTTATACGAAGGAGTTGCCCGATCATTTTCGAACTTAATTTTACTTTTTTTTTTAAAGTCCGTGTACAAAATTTCAGCTCTCTAAGTATACGCGTTCTCGAGTTATCGTGCGCACGGACGGACGGACGGACATGCAAAAATCAAAATAACTTTTAATATTATGAATGGGTGTCCAATCCATTTTGCTCTACCATCATTATTTCGAGGTGTTACAAACGGAATGACAAACTTAGTATACCCTATAGATTTCATCTAGGGTATAATAATAAGTAAAACTTCGAAATATAAGAAAAAAAAAATATTTCAGTAGAAATTCAATGTTAAATGTCTTCAAAATGCTGCTTGCTTAATCCATGATAAAGATAATGGCAATTCGAGGGATATGCATTTTCAATTCAATGCCATACATTCTTCAACACGTATCATTGTAGAAAATTTCATAGGTTTACTGAAAGGAAAATAAAGACGTCTTCAGTTTTTCACAGAGAATGTAGACTTAACGATAGTTTCAATTTTAATAGTTTCCGAATGTGTGTTGCATAATGTGTGTATTAACAATAATGAAAATATTATTGAGTGCCCTTTCGAAGATGTCTATATCGAGGAAGAAGAATTTATTGAGAACCTTTTTGAAGAGGGCTACTCGAAGAAGAAGAAACTGTAGCTGGACCTGAAAATAATTCTGCGAATAGAAACAATGATCGATGGCAAAGATTGTTTAAGAAGCTGATAGAAAAAGGCATATTGTAGTTAATACTTTAATAAATTCATTATAAACTTAAGCATCTTTTTTTTAACAAAAAATTATATCAAAGTTACATCTGTTTAAAACGAACTCAGTTTCAATTTTCTCAATTCACGAATATTTTAACTAGAAATTATATTTTAATCTGAATTCAAAAAAGTGAACTCCCTACGACTCTACATAAAGATTCTTCAGAGATCTCTTAATCTCTTAAATTTGGCAAATAAGAGATTTTATCAGAATTAGTATTCTACATAATTTTAACTTTAAGAGATTAAGAGGCTTTGGAGAATTTGAACACTCCCCTTTCAGTTAGCCCAACTGATAAAGCGAGGCGATGGGGGCCAAGTTTCTCAGAACTGTCCTCTGCGCATGGCTGATAATGTCAAATTGTGTAATTATTTTATATTTCACATACTTATACATATAATATACAGGGTATGGCTACATTTTGCCAAAGACTCCTCTCGTCCAGACAAGTAAAAAAATTTAGCAAGGGGGGGGGGTGACAAAATATCACCCTAAAGATTAATAAAATATTCTCTTTTTTCATTAAACACCCTATCCTATATATTCAAAAGTACGGGGTGTAGGTCTGTTTTAAGACATCCCCCCCCCCCACCCACCCCACCCTGTCATGCAATTTTTAACTTGTCTGGACGAGGGGAATCATTTGGCAAAATATAGTCATATATTAGTCTGGGACACCCTGTATCCGTATTATATAAACATCTACTTACTATGCAGCATTTTTATCCAAAATTTCGGTATTTGAAACAACAATTTCTGCGACTATCACGATAAGAGATTTAAGCGTACCTCAGTGAGGTCTTCTTATGTTAAGAAATATTTGACAGCTAATTATATTTGCTAGAATACCAAATCTCTTAACAAAAAATCTCCACTAAAGGTAAGAGGTCAGCTCACATCTCCTAACTCTACGCAGAATACCAATTTCTGCAGACGGGCTTTGACAGCCCAAAGATTTAAAAAAATATTTTTACTTTGGTAATAACCCAATATATGAATAATCTTTTACCTCTGGAATTTCTAAAATTCTGTCTGAGAAGTATTTTTGCCCTAATAACCCAGTACCTGAATATACATATCTCTGAGAATACTTTCTCAATACCACAATTACTTGAATGTAGCGTGATTGCTCAATGACAATTTTCCATTTTGTTTAGAAAAACATTTTTGCTTTGGTAATGACGCAGCCATGAGTACTTTTCTAAACTTGGAAAATACTCCCAAAACCACAAAATATCAACTAGTATACAGGGTGTTTCACAAGTGGTGGATAATAATGAAGGAGGCGATAGGTCATGTCGAGAAATGAAAAAAAATGTAATGCAGGGGGGTGCATTCTCAACCCTTTCCGAGATAATCGGGGTTAAAAGACTAAGGGTACGTGAAACGTAGGTTTGTACTAAAACAATTATATCTCCTAAACGACAAACAGTAGAAAGATGGTCAGGGTGCTAATTTATAGAGAACCTCATGCCCTTTGATTCAATGTGTCAGTGCTTCTTCTACAGTATGTACTTTAGAAGAAACGGTCTGCCAAACTTCAAGTTTCATCTTTTCTACCTCATTTTTTTGCGTTTGAAGCAAAAAAACTGAAATAAAAACCTTATAATTTTTTTTTCTGTCTTACTCCAGTTCGAAGCTAAGATTGTTTTCTTTAACACGCACTTGTTTTCATTTTGTATCTTTCACCGTTTATGAGTTATGACACAAAAATCAAGTAAGCTGTATACACTCTAAAAAATATGCCGGTGTTTTTGATTTTTTTTATCCACTTAAGGTTAATCTTTGACTTCTTTCGGAGTTATCTATGAATAATTAAACTCCAATTTACGGATAAAAGATTAAAGTAACTTTATCGGAAAAATAATTATTATTTTTTCACTGTTTGGTGTAAGTAATTAACAAAAATACAAGTAAAAAAGCTAGAACTGATCTAAGACCAATTCTTAAGATACCCAAGAATGAATGCCCGTATAAAATTTCGTATGGTCCCATCTGTGCAAGTTTAATTTTAGAAGTGGTTTTTCGCATATATTTCTAGAACGGTTCGTCGGACAGTAAAAATGATTATAACCAATTTCATAGGATTTCATATTCTGAAGAAGTTTTTATATGGCAATACCAAGATGGGGTTGCCCGATTTAGTCCATTTTCGAACTTAATTTTACTTTTTTTTTAAAGTTCGTGTAAAAATTTTTTAGCTTTCTAAGTGAACGTGTTCTGGAGCTATCGTGCGCACGGACAGACAGACAGACGGCCGAATGGACATGCAAAAATCAAAAAAACTTTTAATATTATGCGTGGGTGTCCAATCCCTTTTGCTGTATCATCATTATATCTGTGCGTTACAAACGGAATGACAAACTTAGTATACCCTATAGATTTCATCTAGGGTTTAAAAATGATTAGAGCCATAAATACTCTGGAACAACGTCACATGTTTGATCACGCCACAAAATAAACGGGCTCCAAGAATTTTTACGTATTCATGGATTTCTGAAAATTACCCCGATCGGTTAAACCATGTAATGATTCACCGAATTTTGAATCATTTCGAAAACGCAATTCACCCCTATCGCATGCATTTAAATATTTCACATTATGGATGGTGGCAGCAGATTATTAGCTGTGTTTTTCCGTGTACCTTGTTCTAGAACTCCCATATACTGGAGAGAACAAATTGTTCTGTCGATTGTAGCAAACTATTTGTACTGTTCGCCTCATTTATAATATATGAGGCGTTCTTTTGTGTATCTTTTTTTCTGTTTTGTTTTGCGGACACATGACATTTTAGAAGATGGTGAATATATATAGGTGGTTTGTGTAAAGAAAATTTGAATTTATTGTAGTTTTTAGGTTAGTGGCGAATGTGTTTAATATTCTACTGGATAAATATGTGCTATATATGTGCGATGAGTATGGAATAGAAATCCAGCAGCCAGTTTTCAACATTTTTATGAAGGAGTGCCATTTAACGTTCGATAAAAGGTTTTTTTTGTGAAAGCTGTCAAGTAGTAAAGTGGTAAAAAATATTTCAAATAATTTGGACAAGGTATTTGTTTAGCTTTATTATTTTAGAAAAATATAAAGATGTATCAACACAAACAGAATATGATTTAGAAGAAGAGGAATATTTTGCTTCACCCTTAAAGTAGGAGGGAATGAATGAATGAATGCCTCGCTCCATATAAAGTCAACGTGAACTGGACCTGATGTAGGGAAGCCATAAATTTTTCCTTGAAATTTAGAAATTTACTGTAAATTAGTTGTTTAGAATATTTATGCATTATTGGAGGCCGACGCTTACATGAAAGCATTGTATCTAAAAATAACTCCAGTCGCCCACCAAATGTTGTTAGCGGCCCAAGCCGTTGTCGGCTCTAATAACAGCGAGGCTACGCATTTCACTAGTATTGCGTCCACACTAATTAATGCTTTCTTTACATCAAATATGTCTAAGGTAATCTTTAATAATCAAACATCATTACCAGGTATCTCGGATCACGATTTAATAATGCTCACTTATGACATTTGCCTCGAAAGAGTTCGGATATCCCACACATATACCTATCGTTGTTATGAGCGTGTAGATCTCCAGGCGTTGTCGGATGAGGCAGATTCTATCCCATGGAATAGTGTACAATCTAAAACTACTGTGGATGAGCAGGTAACGTTTTTGTGTGATACCCTGAAAGACTTACATGAAAGGCATGTTCCTCTTATAACTAAAAGAGTGGTTAATTCTCAGTGTCCTTGGTTTTCACATAGAATCCTTAATTTGATTCATACTCGTAACAGAGCTTTCCTTATGTGGAAGCGATTTCGCTCCTCCAATTTTTGGGAGGAATATCGGATTCTCCGCAACCGTGTGACAAATGCCATTTACATCTCAAAAAAGAGGTATTACTCATCGATACTACGCACCGACCTTCCCAATAAGCAGCTTTGGAAAAATATTAAATTTTTGGGTGTAAAATCAACTAAAAGTACAAACTGTGAAGTTGATCCCGATACCCTAAATGACATCTTTTTGTCGGATCAACCTCCTGTCTCCACAGGATACAGCTTGACATTTTCTTCATTGTCATCATCTCAATCGCATGCGAACTTTTCATTCCAAAGAGTTTCTGAAATAGACGTATTGGAAGCTTTTAAAAATTTAAAGTCGGGCTCCATTGGTTTGGACTTGATTAGTCCCAGATTGGTTCGTCTATTATTGCCTAACCTTCTTTCTCCTTTAGCTCATATTGTCAACACTTGCTTCATGATGTCACGTTTCCCTAACCATTTCAAATTATCTAAAGTAATTCCTATCCCTAAAAGTTCGTCTGAATTTCGTCCAATTTCTATTCTTCCCTTTTTATCTAAAATCATTGAGAAAATCATGTGTACACAAATCACTAATTTTCTGTTAAGTAACTCTCTCTTACATAGCTGCCAGTCTGGTTTCAGAGCAAAGCATGATTGTATTACCGCACTGCTGAAAATTACAAATGATATTAGAGAAAGTTTGGATAATAATATGTTTTCGGCGGTCGTTTTTCTTGATTTTTCCAAAGCATTCGATTCAGTCGATCATGAAACACTTTGCTTAAAACTGATAAACAACTTTAATTTTAGCATACATGCCGTACGGCTGATTTCTGACTATTTATGTGGACGCTTTTCCACTGAAAAGCTCTCCTCATTCAAAGCAGTCAATTCGGGTGTTCCACAAGGCTCTATATTGGGACCGATCCTGTTCATTATGTTCATCAATGATATATTTGGCTGCCCTCAACATTCTCGTTTAAATCTCTATGCCGATAATGTACAATTATACATCTGTCGTCCTATTGGTTTGGCTGAGGATGGGGTGTTTTGTATTAATCACGATTTGGAATCAATAAATAGGTGGTCAGCTTTGAACAAACTTAAATTAAATCCAGAGAAATCTAAATGCTTAGTTATTTATAAAACATTGCTTGATCTAAACAGCTTTCCCGTGGTTGAACTCAACGGTACCACTATCGCTTTTGCTCAATCCGCTCGAAACTTGGGTGTAATATTTAATAGAACCCTTACGTGGAATAACCATATAGATATCGCAATTCAAAAAGTATATAGTGGTCTCCGCACACTGTGGTCATCTGCCTCATATACTCCACTCTCAACGCGCTTATTACTAGCTCGATCTTTAATTGCTCCTATAGTAACCTATGGGTGCGAGGTCTTCTGTCAACTTGACTCGGAGTCCTTCTATAAACTTAATATCTCTTTTAATTCAATAGTGCGATATGTTTACAATCTTCGGCGGTACGATCAGGTTTCGCGATACGTCTCGTCTATTTTCGGATGCAGTTTTTCACTTTACCTTAAGTTTCGGTGTACCTGCTTACAATTTGCTAGATCTACCAGGATTGTAACATTGATTATTCCTCGGTCCAATTGTGTTACATCAAAGCGCCAGTTCTTCGTCCACGCTGTCAGAATTTGGAACATTTTACCAATTTCTTTGAGAAATTCTTTGGGGATCCTCACATTCAACTGCTTCAAAAACCTACTGTTTGAATTTATGAAATCTAACTCTACTTTATTTAATTTCTAACTTAGTATATTGTATATTCACATCTAGCTCGATTGATTGCTTCTTTATTATTGCAATTATTATCTCAGTTTTAAGTTTAGTTATAGGTTTACATACTCCTTGTTACTATTAGATACAATTATTTCTTTTTTTTTGGAACATTATTTCAATATTTTGGAGTTTCGATATGTTAAGTTTTGTTTTTCTTTTGATTTTGTATATACTTTTGAACTTGTACTAATTATAAGATCCCGCATCTTCATTGTACAATGCCTTAATGAAATAAATTGAAATTGAATTAATGCATAAAAATTCTAAGCAATAAATTTTCAGTAAATCTCTAAGAAAAAATTGAGGCCTTCTCTACATCGGGTCGAGGCTTCGTTGATTTTATATTGGAGCAAGGCATTGCTGGCTTAACTTTTCAAGTTGGTTGAGCCATCGTCGAGGCACCGTCGGCTTTGTATTAGAGCGAGCGTCACAGATTTTTGTTCTACTTGCTCAGACTTTGTATGTTATTAGTTTGTATATGCCGCCAATGTATGTATATAGGTACTTATAATAATAATATTAATGTTAAGCAATTTTGATATATCATGTATTATAGCTTCGTCTATTGTGATAAGTTCTATATCACCATTTATTCATTGTATTAACAACTATAGAGCTGTTGCTCTTATGAATATTTTACCAAAGTTGCTTGATAGCATTGTAGCTACTAAAATATCATTTTTATGCAAAGAAATTATCTGCTCTGAGCAGCATGGTTTTCAAAAGGGAAGATCAACAGTCACAAATCTAGCCTTATTCACGAATTATTGCATCAATTCCATTGAGGAAGGAGCTCAAGTTGACTGTGTATACACAGATTTCTCTAAAGCTTTTGATAAAGTATGCATCCATATTTTAATAAATAAGCTTAGCACTCTTGGCTTTCATTCAACTTTCTTAGATTGGATCACGTCTTATCTTACAAACCGTAGACAAATTGTCAAAATTTATACAAACTATTCACGCATCTTCAAAGCAAATTCTGGAGTTCCTCAGGGTAGTCACTGCGGTCCAATCTTATTCAATATTTTCATTAATGATATTTGCTCAATATTTAAGTACTCACGCTGTTTAATTTATGCTGATGATTTAAAGTTGTTTCTAAAAATTACCTCCTCAAATTCATGCCTTCAGTTACAAAATGATCTTGATAGTTTATCTGACTGGTGTCGTCGAAATAGTCTTAATTTAAATACTTCAAAATGTCATGTTTTAACTTATAATCGTTCTATAAGCCCGATATGTTTTAATTATGTTATTAATAATGTTTCTTTAAATCGTGTTCGTGAAATAACCGATTTGGGCGTAGTTTTTGATAATAAACTATCATTTGCAAGACACATAGACTATATATGTTTAAAATGCTATAAGCTTGTTGGCTTTATAAAAAGGAACTCCAAGGAATTCAAAGACGTTGGTACTTTTAGGACTTTGTTTACCACTATTGTTCGTCCCATATTAGAATACGCTGCAATCATTTGGTCTCCCCATTACCAAGTGCATATCAACAGATTGGAATCTATTCAAAGAACATTTACACGTTTTATATGTTACAGGCTTAGTATATGGGGGGACAACTTACCCTCGTACGAGTCAAGACGTTTACTAATAGGTTTATCAAGTCTAAGTTTCAGACGTGACATGCAATGTGCTTTGTTTATAAAGGATATTCTGTGTTCCAATATTTTATGCCCAGAGCTTCTTAATATGTTGAATTTATATGCTCCAGAAAGAACTTTAAGAGCAAGAAACTTACTTTATGCTTCTTCTCACAGAACCAACTATGGTTATCACGAATGTGTGAATAATTGTATTAATAAATTCAACTATTTTGATAAATATTTAGATTTCTCTGCTCCAAGAGATAAATTTAAGCAATCTTTATTAATGCTTGAAAACTTAATTAAGTAGTAATTACAAAAAAATTTGTTTTTAATTTTAGAAATGCAATGTAATTTCAAATTAAATTACTTATTATTTTTGTATGAAATTCTGCTTCTCAGTAGACTTAGTATTAAACTAATCAATTAATTTTTAAGTTTTAATAGTCTGTAGGAGACGAACTCTGTAGACTTTAGGTAAATAAATAAATAAATAAATAAATAATTATACAATTATGGTGGGCACCTTATAACATTTGTACATGCTATACAATGATTAAAATATTATTTTTGTTAGAAAAAAAATGTAATTTAATTAATTCAATAGTAAAGTATACAAGGAAGCTGCTTGCTGTGCAACAAGTACAGACAATTCATAATTCTTAAGTTTTTTTTTTAAGTTTTTACTAATCAGCTAGCGCATTATCTCAGCACATTGCAATCAACCCGGATGCAGTGGCCAATGAAGTGCAAGCACTGGAAAAAAATATGATGAATATATCATTTTTCATATGAAATACCTTAAATCGAGTTAAACAAATGATTTACTCAAAGGCATTAGAACTTTTTCCCGATCCTTCGCTTTTCCTTGTGAGTCTAACCCAGTCCTGTAAAGTACTTAAGTACATTGGTACTAGTATAAGTACTAGTACCTGGACTTGCACTTGAAAAATTTTGAAGTACCAGTACCGGGACTTGTACTTGAAATGTTTTTAAGTACCAGTACCGGGACTTGTGCTTAAAATATTTCAAGTCCAGGTACTGGTACTGTACCGAAATGTTTTTAAGTACAAGTACCGGGACTTGTACTTAAAATATTTCAAGTCCAGGTACTGATACTGTACTGGTACTTGTACTTGGAATTTTACAGGTCTGGTCTAATCTTGCAGGTATACTTGTGCTATATAATGACGCGCTTCTTTTACGTCTTGGCAGTACCAGACAAAACCCTCAGAAATTTTTTTACTTCTATCAGTTTTTCAACTACCTACATATTTTTTACTTAAGTTCACAAATTAATGATTGGAACCAACATAATGCATAATGGGCAATAGCTAAACACTGAATCACCTCAACACCACTGTATGCAAGGAGAGAAATGAATAAAAAGATTAATAACTTTTCTGATAGTATTACTAAAACGCTTCTATACTAAGTACGCAAAATCAAAGATTAAGCATTTATAATGCTTTTTTTGTCGCAACATATGTAAGTATGTAAGCTCCGCAATTAATTAAAACATTAATTAATTTAACCCCTAGCTAATTCACTGAGAATAAAGTTATCATATTTACGACGCTTATCACAAATTGTTTGAATTCTGAATGACCCTATAGCTGTCATTCACATTTTGAATTAAAAAAGAGTATTGAATACTTTAACCTTGTGCGACTAAATCAATTGACTTCAATTTCTGGTATGTACTACTTTAATTAGCCACCATTTCCGTAAAGTCGTCTGGTAATCTTATTTAAATGTAATGAATATCGTAATTTAGAGTGTATTGTCGCATATGCAGTGTAGTCATCTGAATATTCAGAAGCTCTTCAATTTACCAAGCAAATTATCACATATTTTAGATTTATTACGAAATTTATGGCAATAAAGTTTATTAAGGATTATCTCGTTTAAGTAGTTAAAGAGAAGAGAGATGAATTCATTTGCATGATTATAAATTATATTTGTTTTATGGAGCACTTTTAGATATGTTCAAGATTATTATTATTATTAGAAAAACAAAGAGAAAGTATCATATCCGCACAAAAAAAAAAAAAAAAAAAATCGTGCCGTGTTTCCAATTGTAAAAGAAATTAATCATTTCATATAAGATTATACAGATGACGAAGAAGTATCCGTGGATGCAGAGAACGATTTTATAAAGCCACTCGAAAGAAGAATGTGAGAAGATCACGACTTCTAACGTAGTAATGAATAAAGAAGATAAATCAGAAAGTCTTTTCTTTGATTTTCAATTGTTTGCCCTTGTAACTCTGAGATATGATATGAAACTTAATGTTATCTATCAGTAGATTGGTGAAAGGTTGTTGAAGTTAAAGGTAGTAAGACTGGGTAGAGTTTTAAAAAGATTTGATATTCGAACCAAGGAATTAAAAATAATGTTGCTTTTTAGAAATAAAAACATTGGACAGACATACCTACATAGTTTTGCATAAAGTAGTTTTGCTCCTATAAGAATACTACAGCGAACCATGCTTCATCAGATTTATTTTTATTTTCTCGTTTTTTTTTTAGAAATTAAAATTTTATTTCTAGCAACAATTGCAGCATCTAGTATGTGTATCGCGTACTATGTGTACTTGATTAGACTCATTGATCAATGTTTGGGTGGTTCTTAAAATCGAACCCATACAATTACATACATATATTGATTTGTAAAAATGAAAAGCTGAACTACATTATGCAACGGTTTTTCCTTTCAAAATCTCTAGATATAGTGGCAGTATAGCGACCACATATTTTTAAAAAACGATATAAAAACGCAGAAAGAGTTACATTTCGGGTACAGAGTATCATAGGTTATTTTAAAGCAAAAGTTTTGGGCTTCTTAAATTCAATATGAAAAATTACTGTTGATGACGTGTTTTTTTATTGTTATTAAATAAAAAAACTAGTTAAAATTCCAAAATTTTAACTTTGTTCAAAACGGAGAAAAGGAAGAGTATAATTTACAAATCATTGGAAAGGTCCAACGGTTATCCATCTAAAAAATCATTATCATAGAGTGTAACGTTAAGAAGTTACAAGGTGATCTATAAAATCATACCCAAACACTTCAGAAAAATCAGTTGCAGTTTTAAGTAAAAATTACATTAAAATCAATGAATTTTCCAATGATTTAGAGCTTATGTACGGAAGACGTTGTTACGTTGAAATATCGCTTACTGAGTTAACACTGCCAATATATTATTGGACCAAGTACGATTTTCATTAATTTGTCTTAAAATTACTGAAACTAACGACATAAAGTATCACTGGAATACGCATATAATTTCATTAAATCAAATGCCCGATTTTCTTAACATAATGAAAATGTGTCGTTCTATCCAAACAACACCTTAATTCTATGATTTTAGGACCTTGAAAGTATAAGACAGCTCATTTGATATAACATATTTTATGTTATTATTAATGTAAAAAGTTACTTGAAATTTGTATATTTTTTCATATACATATATGTATACAGGGTGATTCTGATCAAGATACCTTCCGGTATACCACGCGATTCCTTGAGGTAAGCTGATCAAAAAATTGTTCCACATACCCCCCCCCCCCCCCTTCCCCCCACCCCCCGACGAATTGCTCATAAGTTTTAAACATTTCCCTAAGTTTTTTCAAGTGCTGGTAATTTCGAGAAAAAAACCATTGCTCACTTTTTCCAGAATACTAATTGTTTATATTATAATGACGCGAAAATGAGATTTGCTACAATAAATGCAGTGAATGCACACTTTGGTAATACATATAAAAAAAGATCTTTGAGGAATAGGTATAGGGAAATATATTAGGAAATAGAATAATTGTGTGTATTAAAAAACCTACATATGTACAGTAAAAGTCTCTTTATTAAAATTAATTTTTAGATTTCTACATATGTATATACATACTAGAAAATAATATTTAGTCGCACTTCAATCTTATAACCCTATTACTGCGTGGTAAATAATATACATGAATTGGTGGCACATTAATTAGGAATTAGTTCGTAATTGTTAGTGTTATTTTCTGCAATATAGGTTATTAGGTGTTTATCATATGAAGCAATTGTTACCTCTTGACATAAAATTTTGGTTATTTTTATTAATTTTATCAATTATCTGATATAAATAAAATAAATCGGCATTGATTTTTTTACCAACAAGAAAAAACTACTGCTAATTGTCTACATAACCTACAATCTAAGAGGGCTTGCAGGCGAATTTCCGTAGAGTGTTTGAATCCAATTGTTAATACTAGATGTATTAGATTCTGTTGTACTCTTATAAAGACATACATAAGTATATATATATTCTCTAGTTAGATAGCTATGAATTTGTCTGAACTTACGATTACTTTCTTGCAAGATTCAAATTTGTCCTCGAATTTTATTCTTTTCCCGAGTCCGCTTTCCGACAACATGACGAATTTACATTAATTTCAATGCATCAAAGTCTACATCTCGTTCTGTAATTAAGATATTCAACATTTCAGTTAATAAAAGCAAGAAGACAAAGGAAGCTAAGTAGAGCTGGACTGCATTTTCTTTTTCAGAAATGTAATGTTCATATATATGCTTTGTGTCTATTATCGCAGGCACAGCTCGTATACAAAAGAAAGCAAAAGTCCTCAAGCAACTGCCATATTTAATGCGAAACTAAGTTGCTTTATGGAAGCTTATTTGAGCGAGATAAATTATTGAACGCACGTGCAATCGTACGCAATATTATATACGTAATATACGCGATGCAATAATAATAAAGGCAAGAGCTTTATAAATTTATCTCCTACCTCGAAAGCGTTCGTAAAATGCAGAAAATTTCCACTTTTCAAAAGTATGAAATAAATTTTCATCAAATGTACTTTCTGCAACAGATAATACAGAACTTCTAATATGACTACACTTAAATATGCATTTTACACCCGTAAATATCTTTCTATACTTTTTAAAACAACCGCATTACATGCGCATTACACTTGAAAACGAACTGACACTGTTCGATTGACAAACGCGACTGCGCTTGATTACGTGAGACGAAGTACAATTTTGGCAAACGGCTATGCTTTCCTATGTTTCTCTTCAAATAAGGGCAAGCTACATTAGATTATGAATAAATCACTTTCCTTCTAGGAACATTTATTTTTATTTCAAGGGTACTAAAAATCATTAAATCAATGTAAGTTTTACATCGAACTGACATTCTTTTTACTTATAACAAGGTTGCGATTCATACCATACATTAAATCAATCTGGCTTTCATCAATTTGATGCTGATTGCTGAATCAGTGAAGTGATATCTCCAAAAGGTACATTGATTCAATAAGTGAAATTTTCTTAAATCAATTAACCAGGCTTTAACTTGAAGATCGCTAAAATTCTTTAAAACAATTAAATCATTATAACGTTAATGAAAATATCTTAAAATTATTGAAAATTTCATCAAATTGTGAAATTTGTCATTAAATCAAGGAAAGGTAAAAAATATTAAATATACGACGGTCAGTTTTTAATATTAAGAATGTAATTTTTCAGAGTGAACATCTTTAAGTACCTTTATCTTCGAAACCGTTAGGATTCCCCTCCCCTACCCATACAATTTTTTGTTTGTCTAACAATGATCTATCCATAGCCTTTGGGTGTAACACCACATACGGGACACCCTGTATATCGGTACTGGGTGCCGGTTAGGAAATATTTCGATATTATTATAAAATTATAAGTAGATTATAAGTAATATCGGTATCGGTATCTGGCCTATATCGGAATTTGGTACCAGAATAGGAATACCTTAGAATAATAATATTACAAGGCAGAACATTACCAAACTCGTACGTCTCTACTTCTCTCCAAGTTCTTAAAGTCACACATCATCACGACAGAAGAAAAACGTTCGTTAAGCTTTCGGGTTTTCAACTTTGATGAGCAACAGCTTTAATATTTTTCAACTGGAGGTGATGTGGTACAGGGTGCGTACAGAAATGGTTGCCCATTGTCGCTTCTTCTAATTTTATTATTCTAAGGTAATACCAATACTCATATAATACCTACTGGAACTCCTCATAAATCTTCACTTACTTATAGAAATTATAAAGCATAAAGGATTTTTTTTTAGAATTTTATTTTTCTATGTTTTTATCAGTGTTGGGCGTAATCTGATTGCAGTGTAATTTAATTAATAATTCCATTACAGTTTTGTCAAATTACAAAGTAATCTAATTAAATTGTATTCGATTACATATCAATCAGATTACTTATGAGAGAATATGTAATCTATCAAATGTGTAATCTGTTACAATATAATTAGATTCTTTTGTAATCTAATTACATTGTAACAGATTACTTTGTAGATTACTTAAAAGTAATTAATAATATAATGAAATGAATCGAAAGAAAATGGTATTGTTCTCGTACGAAATTAGTTTTAGGGAGTTTTATGAAGAATTAGAATACAAATATCTTAAATATCTTAAATTTCTTAAATGTAATCACATTAATTAGATTAACATGTAGTGGGATTAACTTGTAATCGATTAATGTGTAATCAGATTAACTTGTAATCACATTACACGTTAATCGATTACATTATGTAATTATGGAAATGGATTACATTAGTAATCTGTTACAAAGTAATCTGATTACAGATTACATGGTTAATTGTAATTGTTAATCATTAATCAGATTACATTTTGCCCAACACTGGTTTTTATACTAAAATTTATTTTCAAGGCTGTGATAGTTATCTATATCTGGAGATATAAATTTTCGAATGTAGTACGGCAGGTGAAAATTAGGCCGTTTTTGAAATAAGGTGTATAAATACAATATGCGCATGTTGGCAATATGGCCACTGTCCGTAGTTTGGTTATTTCACGAAAGATCGCGCAAAATGTCATACGCATATATTACCATTATGCCACTGTAATATATGAACTGTAAATCGGATTAGTAGGTGACGCAAAGTGAGTAGTGTCAGCGAAAATTGCTTTTTTAAGACGTCGTTCTAATATTTACGAGGTACGTATTTTATTAAAAAAGAAAGAAAAAAGTGCTTATGTCTTGCAATGTCTTGTATTCAATACATCGGTATTGCAGCTTCGATTATGGAAAAAAAATTATTGATTTGCAGTAAAACATTAGATAAAAACAAAGCCTTACTTGAGTTTTACTTCATGTGCAGCAATACGCCCACCATGCTGAGTTGGCAATAGCCCATGGGCATATTGCTAGCACGTTATGCTCGTATTGTCAGCATGTAATCTCTTCACTTTCTTATTCTTACTTAATGTACTACTTATATTCAAAATAAATATTTCACTTGTAAGAGATAATGTTTTTTTATAATTTCAGACCATTTCATATTATGGCCATATTATACCAATACCGTGTTGGCAATATGGCCATTTACATATTTTTATCAAAATTAGGTAAAAAATATTTCAAAATAATCCTCCGTGACAATTATTATTTTTTTTGGGTCTAAACTTGTTGTACTTTATTATGATAAATAATTTCCGTTTCTTATATCTTCATTATCTTGTTAAAAAATAATCCCTTAGGGTGGGCATATTGTATTCACTTGCCTTATTTCAAAAATCTATATTTCAGAAAATAACGGAACAAAATTAACTTACTTACCTTATTATCATAATGCCCTCTTCAAAATTTCATCAAAATCGAGGAGTGTCAGATGACTTTCTATGGATAGATAAGGCGTAATGCTTCAAAATAAAAACAGAACAAAAAACTGTTAGAGCTCCTCAATAGTAAATATTATAATAATAATATAATTTTTTTTGGAAAAAAAATACTGTTATTAACAACAGCAAAATCAATCGGTACTGCCGTTTTTACGCATCATTTGCCATTTAGAAAAATCGGCTGTTTTGTGAAATCACGAAATTTCTTACCCCCTTTCATCCAAGTCGAATATGGTCGGGTCCAAAACATGTAGGTACAATTTGAACGTTTTCGTGTGGAACGCTGTTTTGTAAATTTTATTGTAAAACATATTACCAATAGTGTAAGACTATATACATATATTAAAAATGACATTGGAAGCAAGTGTTTGTCGGTATCATTTTTATTTATAGATTACATGGGATTTTTTTTTACGACATTGTTTTGTGGGATAACATTTTTGTGACACTTTTATTTTTTTGGAAATTTTGAAATTTTATGGAATTTTGTGCGCGAGTTTTTTTTGTTTGAAAGGCCTGATGTTTATTTATCCGTGCTTTTGTTTTTCTACCGATTCATAGCACCTATGACAACTGGGGTAGCCGTAACCCTGCACAAAAGTGTCATTTGCTTCCGTGTTTTAAACGCTGGGTTCGAGTTCATTGATGTTATCATCTCAAAATGCCAGCAATAATAACGAGTAAATAAAAACTGGAAATTTGTGTACTTTTAATTTATTATAGCATTATAGTTGAGGAAAATTATAACCTTTTTGAAGATTGTGGAAATGTGACGACTGTGATTTTTGGTATTTTGCGTGCTTGAATTTCAGGAATCTCCAATGAAGTTTCCGTATTATCAATTCACATGCTTCACTTTGTAAAAAACAAATATATCCATTGAGATCAATTGCTGGCACTTCTATATAGCATTGGTTGCAAATTGCTGTTATCTTCCGCAAAAAATACTATAAATTAAATTAAACGCATTATCTCACATCTGCATCCATTTTGTCAAAGTACCAAGGGTCAAATGTATCACGACTCCAAGACTTGCATCGCAAACTCGAACTGGTATTTGCTTCTTCACAAGTCCACTAACCTCGAAGAAAAAACGAAAACGCGCTGTATTCCTATTTGAGGAAGCGATCCCATTACCTAGCATGTCGATGTTTGGAAAAGCCCTCACAATAATCAAACTTATTGGCTACAGTAGGCATAAAAAGGTAATAATTTTGTCCCACCATACAAAATCCTAATGTTAACACTGCCATTTATTTGCAAATAGTTTTATACCATTCTGTAATTTGCTTGTTTGGAAATTTCTACCAGTATTGATATAACAAATAAATAAATAAATAACAGTTGTGTTTAACCCTTTATTACTATCCGGGGCCGAAAACGACCCCAAAAATAATTCATTTATGTTTTTCTTTAAAAAATAATGAAAATTCTCATCGTAATTGTTTTAAAAGCGTAAAGTATAACTGAAATTCATTCGGTGCCTTTATCTGAAAAATATAAAGGTGCTGGGGTCGTTTACGACCCCAGGGTAGAAATAGAGCAATTGGAAAATTCCAGATTTTTTTCAGGGAAAATTAACAAAACCCAATACTTAAGGTGAAGGAAAAGTTTCCAATGTTTTTCCAATTGTGTCATAAATATAGTGTGTCAAGAAAGACACGCCGAGGCCAATGTGTGTATTAAATGCTGTAGGAGTAAACTCGTTTATACCTTTGCGTCTTTCAAACTCAAGGGACACAGAACCTGGTAAAAAAAGATGCCCTTTAAAAAAAAAAATTGGCGTTATGTCTTCTAAGACCATATCTAGAGGAACGTGTTGAACGGAGCACTTTTCCTTCTTGGCTTAAGGACAGGATTGCCAGAATAGTTAAAAAGGAAATACATATTGAAGAGTTGGAAGTTCCTCGTGAAAAGAGAGCAAGGTGCGCTTCCTGTCCACGATAAAAAGATAGAAAAATCAGCTCGCAATGCGACAGCTACCACCGTTATACCTGCTCAATACATTATAAAAAATTGTGCTTTAAATAAATTGCATAATTAGATGCGGCATATGTACATAATACTATTTCTAAATTATTAAAATGTTCATACTTAAAAAAAAAACTTTTGAATTTCCTAGTAAAATCGGCTAAATTCATTCACAGTGGGGTCTTAATCGACCCCAAGGTAGGAAAATCAGGGCTGAAACTTTGGGTAGTAATAAAGGGTTAAAGATTAACGTATACAGTTATATTTGTTTGCATTTTTCAGCTTCATTATAGTAATTGGCTGCAATTTGTCTTGCGTTTATTATCATCAACCTTCAAAATTTGTTAAATCTTCATCCAAATTAAACGTATGATTAATGTCATTTCTTTTTAGCTCCAAATGAACGAAAATTGTTAAATTTTTCATATCAATTATATCAGCTAAAATATGATTTTATTATTAAACAGAACCGAGTAATTCTTTTTGTAACAAATGGTATCTAGTTAGTAGTTTGGCGTCATAACTACATTAATAAAAATACATTTTAAGTTAGAAGAATGAAACAATTCCATTCATTGAAGGTTACTTTCAATGAGGCGGATGTTGAGTTCAATGAATGCATATACTTACTTACCTACATAAGAAGGTAATAAACATTTTTGTTTCATGTAGGTGGGAAATAAATTTACGTCGCTATACATCAAACTTTATCCTCACTACCAAAGTTATCTCATAAAACTAATAAATATCAATTTAATGTGCATTAAGTCATAAACGGTAAGATAATGCTTCGTGTCATGCAATTGTTGAGGCGAACATACTGAATCATAAATTGTACTGAATATTTACATAGAAATTGAAGCAAGTTTCTGGTATTCAGATTAATTTAAGCGCGAACAAATACTTCAAAAATACCATCCCGAACACAAGTTGACTAATTCACGATATTTATTAACATTTTATTTGGTATTTTTTGCACTTCATGTTACGATGCCCCACTTTCTCACGAATAAAATAAATTAAATATTAAGCATAGATTATTTTAATGTAATTTTAGTTTGCATTTTTGAAATATAATTCCGCAATAACTTCATTATGTGTATATGTACCCACTTAAACTAAATTCTTTAAACTAGAACGTGTTTTCGTTGTACCAAAGAACATAGTATAACATAACTGTTAGATGTTTTTTGGTATGGTACTTCTGTTAAATGGTCTTTGGTTGTACATATTTAATGCATATGTAGTTGTGAAACTCGTTCTCAATAGAACTTCAAAGTAAACCACTTTTACACATAAAATAGTTTTTTTTAACGTAGGATCGAAAATTGTGTTTTGTAATTTTATTTATATGATTTAAAAATAATATTACTATCAACAGATTTCCTAACTCTTGGTTAAAAGTATAATACTCCTAGTCCTAGATAAATGTAATCCTATCATATTGTTTCATACGCAACCTGCGTTTACCAAAATAATCGAGCGTTTAAGGGAAGCTATACTATTCTACTAATTTTAACCACTAACTATGAAAAGGCGATTTTGTCGCGGGATAAACAACTAGTCGAAATTTGTACACCTACTGCCCAATGTTTGAGGGACTGCATCTGATACTATACAGTTGCTTAAGAAAATGTCACACATTGCTCAATATGATATAAAACTATTGACACTATCGTTCGACTATTTAGACTATCGTTCAACAAACTGCTAAATATGTACTTTCAAAAGTCACAAGGAACTGATATTTTCAATAACTTCCCTTACATGGCTGTCTATACATTTCTTGACATTTCCATGCACTTTCGACACTTTTGTGTAAACTGGGTAGTAAGTAATAAGAATTTCTAGTAGTAATCCACTCACACTCACTTTCTTCAATGGACAATTAACAAGTAAAAAACCTAGAATTGGTCTAAGTAAGACTAAATATTATGATACCCTAGATGAATGCCCGTTCGTAATTTCGTTCACCTCTCTGTGCAAGTTTCATTATTGAAGTGGTATTTTGCATATATTTTTAGAACGGTTCGTCGGACAGTAAAAATGATTATAACCAATTTCATAGGATTTCATATTGTGATGAACTTTCAATAAAATAAACATGTCTAGGACTGATCGTTTTCATACCATACGACAAACATCTAGATTTTTATAAGGCAATACCAAGAAGGAGTAGCCCTATTTAGACCCATTTTTTAAATTATACTTACTATTTTTATAAAAAATGCCGTGTACATAATCTCAGTTCTCTGCGTTAACGCGATCTCAGCAGTGTCCAAATATATAGTGAAACACGAAATTTTTGTATGGCAACGCCACGAAGGAGTTAACCGTTTTCTACCATTTTCAAACTTAAGTTTACTTTTTTTTTTAAAAGCCCGTGTGCAGATTTTCAGCTGTCTAAGTACACGCGTTCTCGAGTTATCGTGAGGACAGACGGGCAGACATGCAAAAATCAAAATAATTTTTAACATTATGCTCTACCAGCATTATTTCTTTGCATTCTTGCAAACGGAATGACAAACTTACGATTTCAGCTAGGGTATAAAAATGAGAAGAAATTTACTGCACTTAAAAATTTTAGTTTTTATTTTAATGACTATTTTCTAATTCTTTATATCGGAAAATATCTAAAAACATCGTTTATTTTTTAGGAAAACTCTGCTTTTATACCTTTTCCAATGATCAATAAATATTTAAGTTGTTGTATGACAATATAAGGAGAAACGTGTTTTATTAAGTAAATGTGTGCACACACGTCGACGGAATGGGCCCGCGCCACCGGTGCCGCTGTTGTCATGTGTGAAATCGGCTGATTTTTTTTTACATATCTTATATGCACGACGGCACCGCCACGGCCAACGGCTGCGGCTTTGCCGTCGTGTGTGCACACAGCGGCATCTTCAAATAAGTTAGTTGTAAGAAAGATTTTTTATTTTATAGCTCATCTGGCAACATACTGGCTACTTGGCTGTACCTTTCCGTAATGGAAAAAGGATCGGATTTATTGTTACAGATACGCCTCGGTCTTGTCGGGATATTCACGGAGAATAAAACACATTTTGAAAACTTGTAATATTGTCTTTTAGTAATTTGAATATTAATTACTTTTACGTGTTTTGATCTAGTACATCTTAGAAAATCTAGTACAGACCCGAATTCCTTAGGTTCTGAGGAGAATTTTGAGTACCGACACTCCTATACTCGGAGGCTTAAATAGCTATTTACAGGCATCCAATACTCTCCTTTTAGTATTTCCCTCTTTTTTATTCGAACTGAGGTACTAGATTTTTCACACCTTAGATCGGCTCTAACTCGGTAGGGCTATGTCCGCTCGGAAAACGGGTTTCACTGTTCGCCTCAGCTCATTACCAGCTACAATTCGTAGTAGATAATTTTTCTCTGCATTCTTTTAGGGTATGTTCAAAGTGTCATAATGCATCGTTTAAGACACCTCTCTGTGTGGAGGTGTCGGACCTAACGTTGTATGAAACGTGGGCATTCCCAAAACCCTCGAGAATACTTCCCAAACCATGAAACAGAAATCTATATGTGTGCGTGCTTAGTCCGTTTTCTAAAATGTTCTATATTGATACTTATGGAAAAGTGCTAAACATTGGCTTTATATATGCTATAGAGCCTAAACTACTATCCATACATGAAAATAGTCTTTTAGTAATTTAAAATTTGGTTCGTTACCTTCCCAAAGGCTACACTTTCTATATACCTTACTTAACAAAATAATAAAATAGTTTTGATTACAAAGTAACCTTACCATTTTACGCTCAATACCTCTCAGCTGAGTGATAATTGCATGTGTGTATGTGCAGCCGTAGTCCGAATCTGTAGGCAGCTACATTCGATATCGTCAGCCCACGGCATGCCATGACGGCACAGCGACATTACAATGATAACTCAGCAGAGAATTTTTGTTTGAGGAATCGTAGTCATTTGGTTAGGATAATTTTTTTTAAATAATTTTGTTAGGAAAGGTATGAACATTTTATTACGGTTCGGAAGATAAGAAAGCAAGCTTAAGATTAACAGAACGCCATTTTTTTTTATGAATGCTAGTTTAGGGTGGAGGAGCTATTCAAATCAAACTTTTGTCACTTTTACATAAGAACACTGCAAATATATTATAATGTAAGGACTACGTTGGGCCTCGCATGTGGTAGGAAGGGAGTCTGTTTCATGGCTTGTGAAGTATTCTCGAGGGTTTTGGCATTCCCCTTTGTGTTGACCAGTGTTATCATCAAACGTAATTATACTAGTCATATGTACCGTTTCCTTCAATCAGTTATCATTAGAATTCTATAGTCTGCGACGTCGTTTGCTCGGGCGCCAATAGTTCGGTCGGTAGCAAAATGTCGAAATTTGACTCGTAGCTTCCGTGGAGTAAATGACAACAGCTGGTTTGACTTCAATTTAATTACTTTATTTGCTTCTTATATAAATAATTTATATATAATACAAATTATTAAATATTTGCTTATTATAAATTTAAAATGTTTATATGTAAGTGTAATTTGTCTAGATTCCCTTTATCTATTTGATAGGTATGACGGGAGGGCTTCCGTTGTAGACGTACTAACTAGTGGATTCCGTTGCTCACGTATTACCACTAGTCTTTTGTTGTTCACGTTCTGGTGACAGGATTGCTTTCCATTGTACACGTACTGTACTGACTAGTGGCTGCCGTTGTTCACGTACCGGCAATAGGATGGCTTTCCGTTGTACACGTAACAACTAAGGGCTTCCGTTCATACATGTGGAACCAGTTGTTCACGTATAGGCCGGGTTTGGAGGTAGAGACGGATATTCTAGGCTCCCTGGGCAAACCAGTTCAACTTTCTAGAATTCGGATAGGATTTTCGGGTGGGAGGTTGAATATGCCTAGTAGAGTAAGGAAACGCACACATGAGTAATTTACGACTCACGTGCGCACACGAAATTTCTCACTGCTCATTACTCACGAGTGAGTAATTCAACATGGAAAAAAGAGAAATGTAAACGTATCCAACCACGGCGGTAATCGCTAACACTTCTCTGGTTAAATAACTAACCATGATTCGATGTGTTATTTACATATGTATCTCCTGGTTTTTTTCTAAAATGTTTTATTTGCACCTGAATTATTTCAAAAATATATTCGTTGTTTGAGTAACATTTCAGTTAAAATTTTTTTCCAATGCTGTGTTAATAGTACATCCACTGTAAATCAATCGAACGTTGATATGTCAAAAAAACATATCCCTTGTTAATGACAGAACTCACGAACAATCAAAATTTGTATAAGATACAATTTCATTGTCATAATTACAAAAGTGATGTGTATGAAACATTTTCTATGTAAATGACACAATTAATAAGAAATATAAATGTGTATGAGATACACTTAAATTGTAATATTTACAAAAGTGATTTATAATTATTTTGTTAATATAACATTTTCTAAGTAAGTGAAACAATGACGTAGAAATAAAAGCGTGTATATGATATACCTTCATTGTCATATTAACAAAAGCGATGTACCTTATTTATTTTATAACGTGCAACGGCAAAAAATTTGCCTTTAATTGCTTTTCTTTGTTTTTTCGTGTCTTACGAGCTTCGATTTGAATAGAGTTTTACACTCAGTACCATTACTCGTTTCGGTTGCAGGGAATGTTGAAACAAAATTTACCAAAATGCTACAGTACAATAGACAACACATATTTTCATCTTCAAAAAAAAAAATGTTATTCTTTAATTGAACATTAATATTAATTTTGCGCATATATTATACGGGGCATGACTTTCATAGAAAGATTTATTAAAATCATGTGGCTATTTTTCAATCATAAATTCTTAATCCTTCATACTAAATTATACACAGCTTTAAAGTTAATAAGTTATGTAGTTCTTCTAGTTCGCACATTTTGAGAAGTTCAACGACGAAAATTTCTCCTATAATTGTTTCCATTTTGGAACTAGTTATATACTAAATTTTGCACGCCAATTACTTTTACTTTATATCTATTATTTTGCACAGCTTATTATATTATAGAACTTTTTTATTTTATTATATTTTTGTTATAGCACTTACTTTGCACGACAAAATTACTTTAAACGATGACGACGTTTTATTTCACTTTATTACACGACTGCACTTCTACATGTAGGTACATTAAAAATTCGAACGAATTCAAACAGTAACAAAATAAAAGATACAGGATATTGCAAATGTGTATGATACGTGCTTTAAGTGAAAAGCATTTCATACTTCGCTTTCGCAGCAGAAAGTTGCAGAACAGACAAAATTCTTCTGACTGGTACATTGATTTTTCGTGAATAGTTTGAAATATTTTCCGCCGAGCAATTTGTCGCATTTGATGAAATTTTCAGAATTTTTGGTTAGGATCGCGGTATACAGAAGCAATATGTTATGAGCGTAACAAACAATTTTTTTTATACCCTAGATGAAATCTAAATGTATTTAATGTATTAAATTACATTTGCATTAATTTAAACAATAATTTCCTGTAGAACAGAAGGAATACAAAATTCAACAAAAAAATCTCTTACAAGTACTTCTCTATATAATACATCTCATAAAAAGCAAATTTATTGAGAAAAAATCTGAAATTTCTTTGAATTCCTTTATTGCATTTTTTCGACATTCCTATACATTGTTAGATAGGGAAGAAGAAAAAGCATTTGTTATCGAAGATAACTTAATATCCTCATATTTTACAATTTTTTTCTAATAGATGGCGCCATCTGTAAACATGATTTCAGTCATTCGTTAAAAATTTCGCCTTTGTTTTCTAATTTGGTACATGTAAGGCCATCTGTCCAGAAGAGGTAACAGATTTGGTGGCATATCTATATATAAAATCAATGCTTTGAGGTATAAGCGCGGCCAACGTTTTAACTGTCTTTGTATCATTTTTAAAGGAATCAATTTGATCTCTCGTTGTAACAGTCTTTTCAATTGGTTTATATTTTCAACTTTTTTCTTATTAATTTGGTTTTTTAAATATCCCCATAAAAAGTATTCACTTGGTGATAGGTCCGGTGATGGTCCATATGTTGGGTGGAATAAAACGTACTCCTTTTGTTAGGAAATCCAATATCTTCTTTGACGTATGCGATGGAGCCGAGTCCTGATGAAATATCCAGTCATTTTCGGGATATAAACTCTTCACATTTTTTAATAATGGCTTTAAACATTTCTCAATATAGTAAACGGAATTAATTTTGGCACCTGGTTCAACTAAAATGGGTTTTGTGGCTCCATTGTTCGAAATACACATGAAAACCATTACGCCCATCGGGTGGGACGCCATTTCTTCGTGATTGTTCTCGACTTACGTACTGAACGTTTAGCGTCGCTGACCGTCGGCATTCGTTAGATGAAACCAAGCTTCGTCGACCGTCAGATACTTTTTCCACTTATTACACTTTAGCAAGTTGTATAGACCACGAGAACGTTCATGTCTTTTTTGAATAGTATTTTCGGAAAAATTTTGACCTTTCGGTTTTTTTAGTAATTTTAATTTCAAAATACTTTTTAAGGTGTACTGAATAACTCTCTTAAACACATTAAAATGCTTTGCGAGATGTTTTTGTGTTGAAGCATTATCTTTTAACGTCATCTTTCTTAACCCGCTAATTTGCGATTTTGTTAGGCTCGGTTTTTTTCCACTACCAACTTTGCGTTATTGCGATCGTAGAGCTGGTAACCCGTTATTGTCATTGTTATATGACAGCTTCCCGCTAACTGGTAGCATAGGAATGAATTATGTGACTTCAAATTAATAATGGCAACTTAGATTATTGTTTTGGATAGGTGCTTCAGTAGTAAATCTAATGTAAAGTCGTTCGGTCTTTTAATGTACACCTGTAATTGCCTCATAAACTGAAGCAAGCCTGCAGCCACAGAATATTTTAACCAAATGAGCAAAATAACAGCAACAAACTGTGTTAACGTATAAAATTATCACTATTATCACTACTACTGTTCTAATATTGTAGATACTCAACTTGTTAGCATTTTCAGCAAATGATCACGTATAACAAGTACACACACAAGGAAATATAGTAAAAATGCTTTAAACTGAATATTTTCAATGTTTTTTATGTTCAATTACATTTGCTGTAAATTTCTAAGAAAAAATTGAGGGCTTCCTTACATCAGGCAGAGGCAAGGTATTCTCATTAAATTTTGACACATGTGCTGTGACATAATTTCTTCCACTAATGGTGGAACGTGGTTCGTACAGAGAATACCTTGTATTCTCGAGGCATCGTTGATTTTATATTGGAGCGAGGCATTGCTAGCTTACCCTTTGGTTACATCAAGTCGAGGCATTGTCGATTTTATTATTCAAGCGAAACATTGCTGGCTGACTTATTCAAATAGATACATTTTGAGGCTGTGTTTGTTTCCTGCTGCGAAATTAAGATAAGAAAACGAATTCGAGAGGCTAGCTTCGTCTTCCTCTCATTCTTATAATAGCTGATCTTGTCTCTGGTTGCCGAAATCGAAGACGAAGACTAAGATACTGGTAAGGCCCTTAGCGTACTATAAAATGTGAATTCATATGAAATCAGCTATATATATATTTTTCTGTATAAAAATTAATTCATTTTGCAAAATTCCTTTGAGTGGGCGCTTTATACCCTAGATGAAATCCAAAGATAATACTAAGTTCGTCATTCCGTTTGTAACGCTTTGAAATAATGATGGTAGAGCAAAATGGATACCCACGCATAATATTAAAAGTTATTTTGCATGACCGTGCGTGCGCACGATAACTCGAGAACGCGTTCACTTAGAAAGCTGAAATTTTGTACACGAACTTTAAAAAAAAAGTAAAATTGAGTTCAAAAATGCGACAAATCGGGCAACTCCTTCGTGGGGTTTCCATACAAAAATTTCGGTTTCCACTATATATTTGGACACTGCCTGAGAACACGTCGACATAGAGAGCTGAAATTTGGTACATCGTGTTTGTATAGTAATAGCAAATAAAATTTCAAAAATGGACTAAATCAGGAAACCCCTTCTTGGTGTTGCCATATAAAACCTTATGTTTGTTACGTATGATGTAAAAATGGTTAGTCCTAATTCTTTAGAATATGAAATTCTATAGAATTCGATATAATAATTTTTTCTGTCCGACAAACCGTTCTAGAAATATATTCGAAAAACCACTGAAAATCAAACTTCCACAGATGGATGACCATACGAAATTACATATAGGCATTCATCTAGGGTATCATAAGAATTTGTCTTAGACCAATTCTAGCTTTTTTACTTATTTATTGCTAAATTGCCGATCAAAAGTGATAGTATTTAATTTTTAACATAATCTCTACTGGAATCTTTATTATTATTCTATTAAATGAGACAATGATGTAATATTGTGTAGGTAGTAATAAAATAAAATTTGAAAATTCAAGTTAAGTGCTCTTATTTTTTATGTCATATTGAGTACAATTTACCAAAAGTGTGTGCAATGTACAAATTTGTTGTAAAATCACATTTAAAACAAATGTATTATAACAAATAATTTAGTGTTGTGATAACATTTTCATTCTTTTTAATACATTTGTTATATACTTTTAAAATATACTGCCAAAACATTGAATATGTGAAAAGCGATGTTAGAGCTACAATTTCGATTATTTTGAATACACTTATTATGTTTATCTAATAAATGCCCGGAAACATTTGGGAAATGTACTATTCACAATTCACCTTTTTCCGTGAAGGGAAGAAGCGCCCACTCGCGAATAAAAATTTTAATCTTAATTATCCATGTTTTCTACATAATGTAGGTATTTCAAAAATGAAATTGCACACAAGTTGGAAATGAGCAATGAGAAATTTCGTGTGCGCTTTTTTCCCTTGAATTACTCACTCGTGAGTAATGAGCAGTGAGAGATTTCGTGTGCTTTGATCACAATTTTTAACTCACGTGCGTGTGTCTTTCCGTACTCAGGTGCCCAGTGATTCTCTATTGCCCTACTTATAATACGGATTCAAAAAGTAACTATGAATTATAGGCGAAGCAAAATTTCATGTGGAAAACTTCACAAATAGTTAAACAAATATCTAGCTATATACAGGTTTGTTACAAGTCTATGGTAATAAGAGAAAAGTTTTAAATATAACCTGACAAGGAAACAATGCAGATAGTCTTCTGCATTTTTAAAGGTCTTTATTAAATGTCCCTATGATCCCTGTTCGTAAATTATGGGCCTTTAATATAAACATTATTTTTCATCCACATATTAGAACTTTGTCTTAATTTTGAAGCTTTCTCAATCATTGTGACGTGATTTAGTAGGCGTTCATGTCAAATTTCGAGCTGATCGAGGTCGTACCTAAGGAAAAAGCTTTATTTTTAAATTGACTTGGTTCAGAATGCGAAACTTTTCTTTTCAGATATGTACTTATGTTCCTGTATGTCCTCTTTAAGCAAGATCAATACTTTAGTACGGTTTTAAAAGATCTAGTAAATTTTGAAGAGAAGTCTAAGTGCTTCTTTAGAAACGAATTTTTCTCTTCGGGATCATAAAATAATTCTGTAGTTTATACCTAGTATTTCTTTTGAGAATTTTTTCGATTTGATTAAAAATATCTTCAAGCTTTTGATTGAATGGCACCTAATCAAGAAAAAAAGATCTGCCTACATTTCATGTAGTGCCTAGACTTTTCTTTTAAGCCATTTTCGATGGATAGTGCAAAAAACTCAGAAAGGATTAGGTACATTTTGGGTACAGAGTGTAATAAGTCATTTTAAAGCTAAGCTTTTGGGCTTCTTAAATCCAATATGAAATATTGGTGATGATGTTGTATTTTTTGATAAAATTAGTAGTTAAAAAAAAACACGAGTAAAAATTTACATCATCATCATGTGGTGTATCTTTGTATGGTGTTTATCTTTAAGTCCCGTTATCTCGGAAACCGTTAGGATTTCCCCCACCCATACAATTTTTTGGTCGTCTAAGTATGACCTATCCATAGTCTTCGGGTATTACATCACTTACTGGACAGCCCCTGTATACAAGAAGAGATGCAACGCTCGCACAAAAAGCAGATTTTTGATAATTTCATATTGAACATAATTTTGAATGATTGCTATTTACTATTTTTTATTTGAAACACAAGAAAAACAGCGATATTATTATTGATTTTAAAGTTCTTGATTATAATTTCATGAAAAATTAGGCAAATTTTTATAAAATATATAGAAATAATTCTCAAAAGTGAGGAGTTCCTCCACGGCTTCACCGCTGTTGCCTAAATCCGGTCTTGCATATAGGAATATTGCTTAAAATGTAGGGAATGTTCCCTAAAATGTAGCGAATATTCCCTGCATTTTAGGCAATATTCCCTACATTTTAGGGAATATTCTCTACATTTATAGGGATTTTTTCCCTAAATTTTGTGGCAACAATTTGTACATTTTTACAGTTTACTTGAAGTGTTTATAAAAAACCAAACTTGAGAAGATAATTCGTTTTCTCAACCGGTGCATATAAAATCTACCCTAATCTGGAATGATTAATTCATGCTACTTTATTATTGTAATGCACCTTACTCTATAGTTTTTGCTCAATAATTTTAATTTTACTTTAATACATATCATACGAAAGAAATTGTGTGGGAGGGGATGAATCAACTCTAACGATTTTGGCCATTTTAAATTGAAAACCTTGCACTTCCAAGGCCAGTAATTGCCACTTTTGATAACTCTTCGTACTTTCCATAGAACTTAAGGTGGATAAATTTTAGAGTAGAAGACGATGTTTAGTACCCGTACATTGAGGAATTTTTTTTTCTACAATGTACAAGTCTAATAATAATATCTATACCTCTCCACCGTTGTAAAATGAAGACCGTAGAAGGACAAGTAATTCATGACGGACGGCTTGAGTGCAGTACAATCTTTCGAGGAGAGTTGCTGATTATAATGAATTGTGTGAATGGTTTTTGAATCTAAACTTTTTTTTATTATATTCGCCAACTTTTAAGTTCCAATTTAATGCAATAAAAAACAGAAGTCTATTTAAATTTAGTAAGCCTTTAGCTACGATTTTAAGCTCTTGCTTTATAAACTCTCAATTCCGTTCCTTCCTTGTATTTTAGTAACTTGGTTGGAGTCATGTTTGGCTGATAGTGCCATTTAGATCAGAGCATTCAAATATAATATTGTATCCGCTTTTTCCGTAGCTCTGCAAGGGAGACATATGAATTTGTTGTTTAAGATTTTATACATATAAACAATCTACTAAGCGTAAGTAAGTTAACTGTCATAAATTTCGGAATTTTAACTTAATTCTAAAATGAAAAAACTAAGTAAAAGGTCCAAAATTTTGTTTATACATCACCAAAAGTTTAAAGATGTAAAAGAAAATGTTTTCAAATAGATTGTAAATTTTTTCATTGTTATTTATTCTTTTAAATTTAATCTTCTATCTTTGTGCCTATCTGTTTATATAATCTGGTATGAGTTCAGCCTTATAGATATATATATAACTCACCTTATAGATATATATATAACTCACAAAATATTTAGAATGTTCTTCGAGACCATCCCAAAGGAAAAGATCTAATTCTATCTTACCCTCCTATTTGTCCAATATAAATATTTTTAATACCAGTTTTCATTATATTTTATGAAATCTAAATATACTCTTACTTTATTATTATTATTATATTTCTCTCATCCTGCTATAATATAATAAGTTTAAGAGCTTAATTGTTTAGTTGTTCAGAAATAAGGTTAACATGAAACATGGAGCTCAGTTTCCTAAAGCAAAAAATTGTGAATTCTGAATTTCATCAAATAAAGCTTCTTGCGCTTTTTACTTAAATTGATTTTATAAAATAAATGCACCGCATGCATCCTAAGCATCATAGAAAACTTCAAACTTTTTGCAATTATGGTGCATGCTTCAATATTAGTTTCTCAGGAAATTGAATCATTTTTATCCAAGCTCATCAGTATTCAACTTGCACGTTAAAGGTTCGTCTCTTTTATATGTAGCGTACAAACAAATTTTCACAGAAATGGTATGAAATGTAACATTCTGTTGCTTGATGTGTGAATATGTGTGTATACATATATATATCTATATGCATTATATATAAAAGTTTCAATGCGATGAAGTTATAACGTATTTCGAATGTGGTATGAAATACTTAAATACCACAACAAGTATGCACATATACATATAACCTTTATAGATTTGAGGGCAGTAAGGACATTGGAAGGATTGACATGTTGCTTGGATAATATAAAATCTAAGGACTGGAGTTATCGTCTCAAAGTAAAGTACACCCATAAACTCGAGGTCACAACTAAACGATGTTCCGTTAAAAGCTTTTCATATTATGAGAATACAAGGAAAGTGAGGGTTGCAAAATACAGGAACGCTAGCCTTCAAAAGAGACTTAACCGACTAATAATAAACTTTTGTTCTGTTCCAAAAATAAACGATGTATTTCTTCCCCTCCCCTTTTCAGTTTGCCATTTGCTCATAACTTCACCACTGGCGAAAATTTGTTTCAATTTCATTACTAGAGATGGCAAGTAAAACATTTTCAAGGCTTGTCTACCTGATACAACAGGATAGTGTGGGTGAAAAGAGCAACTTTTAAAAGGTATATTTATATAGAACTGGACTGTACAGCTGTTGTGTCCTTTTTACTATTCGATAATAATTATAGCTTAAAATGAAAACTGACATTCAAAGAGGTTTTTAGAATTGAAGAGTTTCCGGTTTTTTAGTTAAATGACCATCAGCAAAAGACGTACCTACTTACATATGTGCATTGTACGTTTGATGGATTCAATATTTTTTACCATATTTTTTCACCAAGAAGGGTTGCTCGATTTGGTCCATCTTTGAAATTTTATTTACTATTTCTATGAAAATACCATGTATCAATTTCAGCTCTCTACGTGAACCCGTTCTCAAGCAGTGCCTAAATATATAATGGAAAACGAAACTTTTGTATGGAAATCCTATGAAGGTGTTGCCCGATTTGTCCCATCTTCAAACTTAAATTTACTTTTCTTTTATTTTAAAAATCCCATGTGAAAAGTTTCAGCACTCTAAGTGAACGCGTTCTCAAGCTATCGTGCGGACGGACAGCTCAGACGGATATGAAAAAATCAAAATAGCTTTTTGTATACGTTCTATTATATTTTCTATCTATTCTATTCCAATTTAGTACAATATTTATTTATTTATACTATTTTATCTATTCATATTTATATTTAATTCTAACACATTTTTCTCTTCGATTTTTGGAACTTTCTGCCTCTTATAGTTTGTGTTTATTATTAGGGTTCCGTACCCAAAGGGTAACAACGGGAACCCTATTACTAAGACTTCGCTGCCCGACCGTCCGTCACCAGGTTGTATCTCATGAACCGTAATAGGTGGACAGTTGAAATTTTCACAGAGTGTATTTCTAAAAATTGTCGAACGTCAAATCTTTCGAAGTTATAACATCTTGCCTCAGATATATTATGTACCCTTATAAGAGTTTTCAGAGAAAATGTATGGACGTACATATATATATTAAAAAAACTTTTAAAATAAATATTTTTTCTAAATAAATTGCATTAAAAAGTAAAAATAATTTTTTCTCTCTTAGTGATATACACAAGAAAAATGTCATTGCAAAATAAGCATATGTAATAAAATAAGAGCTCAGACAGACGAGATAATGTTAATACATTCAATTTTAAGATTTAATCTGAGTTCTAGCATTTCTTATTTTGTAATGAAAGTTTTCTTGTGTATATCACTGAGAAAAAAAAAATCTTTTTTAATTTTTAGTGCAATTTATTTATTTTAAAAGTTTTTTTTTTAATATATTTTATTACAATTTGGAGTTGCTATTTTTCTATATATTTTTTGTACATGTTTCTCGGTCTACTTTTTGTTCATAAAAATTTAAAATTGATTAAGTGGTCTGTGTCGGCAGTGTCGCCGTCAGACCTCTAAACTAATTGTACCAACCTGGCTCTGGGAACGGATCGACCTCGCTTTAAACCGGCTTGTGGATTCGTTTTTCTAAAGGAATTCCCGTTGGTTACCTTCTGGTTGCTTCGACCGCTCATCTTGGTGACAACAGGGTGAAGTTATTACACTGCGATAATAATCATTATGGCCAGAATTAGTAGGCTCGTAAGTGACATCGAGATTGTTGACATTACGAACCACGTTCCCCCATTAGTGACGAAATATGGTGAAAATGAATAGGAAAGTACGATACAGAGAACACAATACTCTCACTCCTATCTCTGTCTTTCCTATAAAAAAGTATATACATTAATCACAGAATTACGTCACAGGCTATCAGCTGCAATGTGCCAATATATACCTTGGCGTGAGATCGCCTCCTTGTCATTGTATTGGATTATCTTGTTCTGAATTCTTCCTAAGGAATGAGTGCCTTGTCCGTTGATATATGTAAGTCGTCTGTTGTTAGAATATATATTTGTACTAACATTTGGTTTCAGGATTCTGGTAAAATTTCGATCAAATTCAGGTTGGGTAGGGAACGGTTTTGTTCAGAGAATTGATTCAGTTGAATAATTTTGAGTCGGTGTTTAGTTGCACCTTCGTATTTGCGTATCCTATTTATTTGACTCTGCGTTATTATACCACAATATTATTTCTTGTCTCTCTAATTTTGAAATTGCAAAGTGATTTAGACATGTGATATGTAGCACCGTGTAGGTGATAAACAAAAATAGTAATGAGTTTTATCAGCCTGTCTTTCTGGAGGGCTTGCACGTTCAGCCTATATTTGTGCAATTAATTTAAAAGATTAAATAATAGTTCGTGTTATCTTCTAAAGAATAAGTAATCTGTTTGAAATGGTGTATATCCTCACAATTTAAGCAGAGCAATTCCTGTCTCTTAAGTTATTTGCCACATAACAATATCCAGGGTCCGAAATTAAGGAATCATTTGATGTCTTAGGTATAGGACATCGAATTTATCGGAGCCTAATTTTTGGGAAATTAGAAACTAAAAGAGATATTTTCACCACTGATTTATTCTGCATGAATTGCGATTATGATCCTGCTGCCTGATACAGGAATGACAGTCAACTCCGGTCATTACTGCAATCCGAGAGCGTCTTACGATATACCTTCAGCAGGTTTTTCGAAGACCAAGCAGTGGGTGAATATGGTTGTTTTTACTTTCCATTAATATATCACGAAGGGCTTGTTGTCGGTATTCGGCGTCTGTTACTTGGACCAGAAAACTTGATAATATATCCTGTCTCAGTTGTCTTCTTGTTAGATCTTCTTTTGCATGTTCTGGCAACCTTATCTGCGCATTTAGTTTATCCAGATCTATCTCAGTGAGCACACTCCACACAGTAAAAAATGTTTCCCTTAAGTGAGTGGCACCAATTTGTGCCACAAAGCTTAGTATTTTTCGATAGGATTAGGGAAAGCTCCACCTTGGAAAACGTAGATTAGGTTTTTATCCCTAAAATGCAGGTAGTTTTTTCCCTAAAATGTAGGGAATTTTCAATTTTTTGTTTGTTTTTGTTCCCTAAAATGTATTGAATAGGTAAACTACACATTTAAAAAAACATAAGAATGAAAGCTATTCAGCTCATCCTTATGTTTTTTAAAAGTGTAGTTTACCTGCACCAATCGGGAAATTTACGTACTATATTCTACGTAATATACAGGGTGTTTCCCCCTTAGGAGGTCTACACAGCAGGAGATGATAGTACTCACCTAGAAAAACAAAAAAATGTATAGCAGGGGGAGGGGGCATAATCGACCGTTTAGGAGTTACAGGGTGATTAAGAAAAAAAGCTAGTTTTTCACAAAACACTCTGTATTTTAAAAGGTACTAGGCGCACGGTCAGAGTTGAAAGCTCATTGTATACAGAACTTAATGGCCTTTCCAACGACCGCTCAACCAGCCTCATACCCCCCCTCCTCTCAGGAGTTACGGGGATCTAAAGAAAATATTTCGGATTTTTTTACTTTGTTTTTCACTTTGACCTTGACGGTCGTTAACACAACTTTTTTTTATAAAATCTATAAACTGTAGTCTTTTAGTCAGATGTGTTATTGCTGACTTGAAGTGAATACCTGAAGTGTCAGTGTATTAATTCTTCTTAATAGTCAACCAATTTAGATGATCTGCACTACTGTTGTCTTGGGCGGAATACTTGATACGGCAGAGTATTCATTCTTCTTAAAATGTGGTCAATTTAGGTGATATGCACCAATGCTGACTCGAGATGAAAACCAGTATTCGTTCTTCTTAATATGTAGGCGACGAGAAACAGTGTGTGTTGAAGAACGCCGAGAAATTGTATTTCCAGGACTTCGTTGTTGTGGTGCCAGCAGCTGCTCCGTAGATTATCAGTGGTGTCGACCCTCGACGTTAGACAAACTGTGCCAATGGCAATTCGGCTGTTCGATTAAATATGTGACGGTGGTAATCAGCGGGCAGGAACAGAAAGCTTACCCATAGAATCTTGAACGTTGTCGATTATAACGGAAGTTTACGGCTGACTGCGCTGTCGTGGTTAAGCAACAAATGGTATTGCCTGTTACAGCACTGAACCCATTTGGAAGAAGTTGGGACTGTCCCTATGACAATCGATCTGAAAAGTAACTAGAGAAACAACGCTCAACAGCGATGGTGCCTATAGTGCAACTGTTGGTTGAACCGTTACAGCACTGAACCCATTTGGAAGAAGTTGGGACTGTCCCTATGACAATCGATCTGAAAAGTAACTAGAGAAACAACGCTCAACAGCGATGGTGCCTATAGTGCAACTGTTGGTTGAACCGCTTGAGACAAGAGTCCTAGTTGCTTCTGTGTTAGACTCGAAACCGAATATGATTGTCTTTAATGTTAACCTGGACTAGCAAATACGGAGGACATTAGAACGCAGTTATTCAACTGGTGGATCTAGAGTTCATTCCTTGTAACAAAAGTCTATAAATTATTATGCCGTAAAGGAAAGAGTCTCGTTTAATTTGTTGTCAGCCTTATTCGCTGATACTTTATTAATTGTACTTATTGTTTTATTATTATTTTTTTGGTGTTCCTTATCGGTTGACATAAACAATTACAATACTTAAAGATAATTTTTGTTTTTTACAAATCACAGCAAGAGCCTACCTAGCTGAGACCTTTTTACGTTCGACAAAGTATTCTGGCCGCAAAATTTTGGACTAGATTTCGAAATGGTTAATCAAGCGTTCGAAAAGGGCGTGCCGGTAAAGACGCGTCGCCACAGACTGTTCTTTAATTTGACTTATTATACCTTATGCGCTGTCTGAAGCTCCTAAAGAGTTATCAGCTTTCAGAATAGGTTTTGAGCTAATACTCTTTAACAGCTGTAGGGTATAATAGATCAAATTAAACAGGAGTCTTCTAAGTAAACAAAGGTAAGAAAATCCGAAATTTTTAGTTTGGTCAAGCATAACTCTTGAGTGGAGAGAGGGGCTGGTTGAACAGTCGTTGGAAAGGCCATGAAGTTCTGCATACAATGAGGTCTTAACTGTGACCGTACGTCCTGTACTTTTTAAGATACAGGGTCTTTTGTGAAAAACTAGCCTTTTTTCTTAATCACACCCTGTAACTTTTAAACGGTTGATATTACCCCCCCCCCCCCCCCCCATACCATACAATTTTTTGTTTGCGTAGGTGAGTACTATCACCTCCTGCTCTATTGGTCTCCTAAGGGCAAACACCCTGTACAGGTTTTCTGGTGCCAAACACCTAAATTCATTGTCCATTGATTTGGGGAAATTAAACTAATTTTTCCTTTCTATTGAGAAAATGGCATTTGCCATTTCTGTGGAAAAGCTAGAGGAAGAAACCAATCTTTTAAGACTTATTTCGTGTCATTTTTAAAACTAGGCTAGGATCAAATCGAAACAAAATGGGAAGTAAAGTCAACCTGGTTCATATGTATTCGTGAAACATGCATTTATATTCAAAATATCGTTTCAGGTTTTGAGTAATTCACTCAGCAAATTTGATGCCTTTGATTCCCAACTTGTGCTACTGTGTGCTTCTTCATTAGGTATTGCATACCAATTGACAAATTTTGTAAGATTCTTGAAACTCACGATATATTTCGTTACCTGCCGTGGTTTCTTCTAGGGAGTCTATAGTATCACGGTGAACTTTATTGATGGGCTGTTCCACGATGTCCGTTATTACCATCGTCATTTTAAATTGGGGTGATGCTTTCATTGTCTGGCACTTTGGGCATTTTTTAAGATATTTCTTGATGTCACTAAGCATGTGTCTCCACCAATATTTGCGTTCTATGCAATTATAAGCTATTATGACACCTTGATGGCCGCCAAAAGGAGAATGGTGATAATCTTTTACGATTGTTTAGTTATCTATGGGGCTCGTAATTACTTCGGGTGTTTTATTTGTTCTTATATTTTGGTCAAGCATTACTGCGGTTTGTTTATCTGTCTCGGGGTCTGAATTTTGTTTTGGTCCGCTTTCATGTGACATTTAATCACCGAGTTGGAGCTATTTTTAGCCCCTTGGGCTTTTTGTTTCTGATCACGAGTGACAACGAAACAATGTGCGGTTTTTCTTTTTCATTTTCCATCCTGGGGTATTGCTTTCCTCCACATCTGAGTCCATGCTGTGGTGGACTAGGGCTTTTACCGTTAAGGTATTGCCTGAATTGTCTTCTTTTAATGCTTGTGGTATGCGATTTAATGCATCAGCGTTAGTGTAGTACTTCCTGGTTTGTATTAGATGTTGTAATCGAATTCGGATAATTTCTGGTGAAATCTCACCAAACGAAAAGTTGAGTCTTTCACATTAAAGACGCCTTTGAGAGGTTGTCCTGCAATTTTTTGTAGCTCGGATAATAGCCAATAACTCCTTCTCTATACAGGTAATGTTTCGACGCATGTCGTTTTACTTGGATCTGGTAGTGCAAATTCACTACCCCATTTATATTCGAAATAAATAACTTCTCGTCTCAGAAACTGGCACTTTTCTGGCTGCAGGTTGTTCTCTCTCAATTTGTCGAAGACTTTTCACAGTTTATCATTGTGGTATTTTAAGTTCTTGCCATAAATGACAATGTCAAGGTAAACGAAACATTTAAGATCTTGTAGGCCTGTCAGGACGAAATTAATGAGGTGTTGAAGTGTAGCTAGTACTGAATGCAGTTTTTGCCGATCTTTTTTGTCAACAAAAACTTGATGTGATAGTCGTTGGTCAAATCGAGAGTGAAGAATAACCTTGCATTACCTATTGGTCTCAAGTAAAGTACATATGTGCACGAAATAAATGTCGCATGTTTGAACATGCATGAAAGATGAACAATTTGCGGAATCGAATTTTTTAAGTTATTCAGGCAGTTGGCCATGTTAGTTGTTCAGTATGGAAACAAAATTTATTTAGTACGCAGTTATTTTCAAAAATGTCATCGATTAAATTGGAACCCCATCGAAATATTATTGCACAGTTCCTAAGTGATCCCAATTTGACGACAAAACAAATTAGTAAAAGAACTAAAAAAAGTGTGCGAACAGTGCAACGTGTTTTAAAAACTTTTAAAGAAGGGTGTAATGAACCGAAAAAGGAAAAAAGAGGAAAAAAAAAGGATGTTTAGACAAAAATTTAGAAAAAAAGATTTTGAGGGCATATGATTCAAATCCATGTGTATCCGTGCTGGATTTAGCTAAAAAATATAAGGTTAGTTCGTCCCTTGTGCAGAAAATTAAAAACAATAATAACATTAAGTCGTACAAAAAAACAAAATCACCAAAACGGAGTGAAAAACAAGAAAAGCTTTGTCATACTCGCGCAAGAAAACTTTTTGAAAATTATTTCATCGGTTTTAACGGATGTGTGATAATGGACGACGAAACTTACGCAAAAGCCGATTTTAAACAGTTACCTGGTCAATAGTTTTACACTACATGTGATCCTAAAACTACTCCAAATAAGTTTAAAACAATTGCAATGGATAAGTTCGGAAAAAAATTTCTAGTTTGGCAGGCCATATGTACATGTGGGCAAAGAAGTGCACCGTTTGTGTCAAAAGATACAATGAACAGTGAAATTTATGTGAAGGAATGCCTGCAAAAGCGACTTTTGCCACTAATAAGAAAGCACACAGGGCCTACAATATTTTGGCCTAATTTAGCAACAATACATTATTCAGGTAAAACTTAACAATGGTTTACAACGAACATAAAAATAGCAATCCGCCAAACTGTCCACAGCTTAGACCAATTGAAAAGTATTGGGCCAATATTAAGGGAAAATTAAGAAAAAGTGGTAAACTAGTGTAAACCATTCAAAAGTTTAAAGTAGAGTGGAAAAAAGCTACTACTAAACTGAGTGACGCTATTGTGCAAAATCTAATGTGTAACGTCAAAAGAGACGTTCGAAAATTTTATCGTACAAACGAACTAATTTAATTTAAGTGTATATGTCATTTTTTTATCTCAATGAACTTATGAATAAAATTACTCTAAGTTAATTTAAAGTCAATCTTTTACTTTTACTTTGACCTCAAACACACGACATTTATTTCGTGCACATATTTTATATCCTCGATTCGGGGAAGCGGAAATGCATTTTCGTCTAATTTGCGAAAATCGACAACAACGCGCCACCTCCTTTCACCGTCAGGTCCCGTTTTCTTGGGGACCACTAATAAAGGTGAATTCCCACAGCTTTTGTTAGATTGGACTGGTCTAACATCTCTTTTTGCTGCTCACTAATTATTTTCAAGTATCCGGTATATTTTTTGATTAATTAGTGCCTTATTTTACACCAATGGTATGTTATTCGTTATTGCATTAGTATAGGCGAGTTTGTCACCTTTGAGGAAGAAGATATCGTTATACCAAAGTTAACTTAACAATAAGTTAAGAAGCAGGCGAGATTTCCGACTGTTTTACATTTAAAATGCACACGGCTAGAAAAGGAAAGGGAGAAGAAAAAAAAATAAAAAAAAACTCAAACTCTCTTTAAAACTTTTATGAACATCATCCATAACGACAGAATCGTATTTCGTCAGGTAGTTCTCATAAAGTTTTCTCGGTCTTGTTCTTGCTGTTTTCAATCTTCTTCCTTTTTGCTCCTTATAGCTCCTTAATCCTCAGATGTTTTTATATATGTGCACTGTAGATTTTGATGTTTCTGCTAATGTCGCTCTATCTCTTTTCGAAGTTCCCGGTTTCCGAGAATAAGTACACTCCATCTGTTTTATGACGTCTGGACGGGATGGTCCTGGTTTTCTATCTGACCCACGTATCCTTTCTATTGACAAGCCTCGCCAATACTTGGCTATTGTCCTTTTTACAGTGGAATAACTTGTATTCAGGTCTTTTAAAATTTTTAAAAATGAAATTGTGTGATTTTCCAAATATTTTGACAATATCATTTCACGCACTTCTCTTTCGTTTCGAGACATTTTAACTATTTCACTTCCAATACACGAATGATTCATATAAACTTAGAGTTCAGTATTTATGGAATATTTTAACAAAAAACTCCAGACCTGGATTATTGTAATCTTGCAGATATAAAAATAAATTAATATGTACATTTTTTCTGGACCACTCTTTATTTGAACAGCACGTGCTTCTGTTTACATTCGTTTTGCTCGGAAGAGATTAAGTGGGAGAAAGTCATTCTCTGAAACTTATCTTTTTCTTAAAAAAGAAGTACAATATTATGAATAGTTTGATAGGATTTTGAGGGATTGAATAAGATTTTGTCGTTCAGGTAATCCTAGGTTCCCTCGATTTTCGTTTTTAACCTGTTGTTTCAATCACATTACAATAGTGCATAGCCAAGTTTTTCTCTTCCATTCATGCAAAAGACGATAGTGACATTATTTGTTTCATTTTAAAAAACACGAAAAAATTCCAATTTTGTTCGGCTGCTTCTTATTATGTTATCTTTGGTTATACTCTTCGCAGAGCTCTGATATAGAAGCTTTTCCGTCCGAGTTTAAATTTGGGTCCAAGCTCAGCTCCTGCTCTATCTAGCCTAGAGATACGTGGGTTTTGTTTTGGGTCTTCCGGATTCTAATAATCAGGGCAGAAAGAAATATCTTACATGCTGCAAGATTGCCGTTTTTACGTCTGAACCTTCGGTTAAACTATTCTTCCACATATATTTGCCTCTTGCTACCTGGTTATCTTGTTTTGGTCACTTTTGAGGCTTGACCTCACTGTGTTTAGCAGGTCGCAGGTAATTGATTCCTGTTTTTCCACAGTTGAATTTGATACACCTTGTTTGGCATTACCTTAGGTTGTGTGGGGCACTCATACACGTTGATGCACGCAAGGTCCTCAACACGAGCGGACGGGGGAGCAATATGCGCCTTTAATAAATATAGGTTTTAACGACTCGCTCGATTACCCGAACGACAAAATCTTATTGAATCCTTCAAAATCCTATCAAACTATTCATAATAATGTAGATCGAGTCACACTACCTCAATTTTGTAAGATAAAGATAAATTTCGCTTTGGCCAAGGTGCTGAAAGGAGACGTAAAATTCCTCTCACTAAAATTCCCATTTTTCCCGAAAATATCAGAGAATCCAGCATGAGTTTATCCCACTTAATCTCTTCAGAGAAAAACGAATGTAAACCGAAGCACGTGCTGTTCAAATATCATAGGAATTACAATAACAAATATTGATTTTGCTATAAAAAACATTGAATAATTCTCACAATATTTCAACAAAAACCGATTTTTACAAAAGCGCGGGAACATTTTATGAGAGTAAAATTTGAAAATTCCGCCCCTTCTAATATATTTACGAAAATGAATCATTTGCCATTTTATACTGCGTTAGTACATGAACACTATAATCACAGCTAGTGCTGCAACTTCTACTACATGTGAAGTAGATTTACTACACTTTAGCTCTAAGAATTGTTTACTCCACTCCACTACTACAGTTTTGAGAATTAAGGAAAATAAACAATAAATACCTATTTAATTAAATTTACCAGTCAAGAAATTTTTCGATATATATGTTTCATCAAAAATTTCTTATGGCCAGTTTCACAGTCTGTGTTTAAACCAAATATTTATCTAGTTTAAACGCGACGAATGGGTTTCACAGCTTGGCTTAAAACCCCGGTTTAAACTAGAGTTTAAACCGTGCCATCCATCGCTTTAAACTCATGATAAAAGTATTTGCAATGTATGACATTTTATTTTGACAGTAGCATTGTTTGTTTGTATCAAGAAAATAATCTTATTATGCACTCAGATTTAGACATTTGTAACGACGAAGAAGCCTTTTTGAGTAAAATTCAGAACTCTGTCGACGACCGAGATTAATTAAAAATCCGCCAAATCATTTTAATGAGTAGGACGACGTTGATTTTTATGCTATATTCCGTTTAAATAAAGAAATTTGTCACTTTGTCTTCGAATCTATACTTATCCGTTTTCTTGCACTTTACTATATGCCTTTTTTCATGCACTAGGGAAAGCAATAGCTCAACTTCACTTGTACTAAAATTTGCAGCCCTTTTGGATGGTGGCATATTTAAAATTAGTCAATATAACCTCGTATTTTTTATTTTTTACTTTTTGGTCTGTTTACTTTTTCCAATTGAGAGATTGATTGATAGAAAAATTGCTTTACAATGGCGGCGATAACTAATTTAGTTCACAATTTAATCAGTACTACCAACGTTACTAAAAGAATGCAGTGTGAAACCCGATTTGGTTTAAACTACGTTTATACTTAAATAATGGCTTAAATTCGACTGTGAAAATGACCATTAGCTTATCAAACAGTTTAAAGGAAAACTCATTAATTTTCTGTATGTACTGTACTTAATCTAGTTCAAAAATTTAATACTTAATTGACAATCATATGATTATCTCGGGATATAAGTCATAAGTATAATAAGAATTTTAAATATGTTATTTTTTTGTTATGAAGATTTATAATTTTATATGTACACTATTTTTATAAATAATATTGTTACATAAAATCTCTATAGCTTTAAATATCTACAAATATTTTAATAAAATTTCCTAATCATTCGTTCAGTTTTCTCATTAGTGGTTAACTGCGATTTAAGAATTCAATTTGTTAACAATTTAATGAGTTATATCTACCTAAATTTGTGCTAGTCATTTCATATTTTGAAATTATCACATCAAGCTAAGAACGATTAATAAAACAGTACTGTACTTAGTACCTACCTACAGAAAATTTTCAATTAAGCATAATGGAAGTCATTTGCTACACTTTTACTACACTTTTGTATCCGCATTTGCTACACTTTTAACACACTGAAGCAAAGATAACCTAACCTAATTAATCACAAGATAGGAATCAGCTGATCAAATTTGGAAATTTTTCGTGTTTTCTAGAATGAAACAAATAATGTCACTTTCGTCTTTTGCATGAAAAGAACTTGGCTATGCACTATTGTAGTGTGATTGAAACAACAGATTAAAAACAAAAGTCGAGAGAACGAACGACAAAATCTTATTGAATCGCTCAAAATCTTATCAAACTATTCAACTGGTCACACTACCTCACTTTTTTAAGAAAATGATAAATTTCACTTTGGAAAGGTGCATAATTAATAAACACATTTTTTTATGTGGAGCTTTAGTAATACTGTATTTGTATCTCTTTTGATAATAAACTTGGTATTAGAATATTGGTAAATCGTAAATGCTTGTAATTTCGATAAAAGTACTTAATTTTTAATATATTTTCTGGATAAAGATTTATCAAAAATGAAATTTTAAGGCACGTTATTGAGTAACCGAAGATGGAAATAGGCTTACTGAGGAACCGGGAACCTCAAAAGATTGGTTTACAATTCCATCACTCACTATGCTGCTTCTGGTATACAATTTCACCTCATACTTTGAAAAACCGCGGCAAAATCCTTTGAATAAACTTTTTTTTTTCATCCGCTTGCAATGCGAGTTTTTTATATATATATAAACTTACACGGCTTTGAGATTGACACGAAAATTGTTGATGATGGCCTCTCTTTAGTTTCTTATGCGTAGGTCTTCACTGTCAAATTCAGATACTTCGTTGAAGGTTGTTGGTTTGGGCTTGTCGCATTGACCCAGGAAAAACCATGAAATAACCGAAGGGGCGCGAAACAAATATTACTCACAAACTTTTTATGTTCAAGCTTGCAAATTTAGTAAATACTTTCGAGTATAAGAAAGTAAAAGCGATTAAAATTGTTTAAAGGTGTACAAATTTTACGGCGCTTATGCACATCAGTGTCAATGTGTTAGAAATGGCTACATGATATTTGCTCATTTTCATCTCCTTTAGTTATTAACTCGTTGTAAATTACACCAGATTAACTAACAGCTTATTTCTTCTTCTAATTATGTTTAATGGCATGCACATTAATAATACATATAAGAAGCAACAGCGTAGCAAAATTATTGTGGTGACACGTCTGGGCACAAGTGTAGCAAAATACGCGTGCTTCGTGCTGCAACGCGGAGGGTGGCCCATAAATCATGCGCGCTTTTTTCCACCAGGAGGGTAACACCTTAGAATATATAGAGAACAGGAAGTGCTTATATTTGTATACATTAGCGTGAATTTTCTTAGAGATTCTTGAAATAGTACAGAATGAATATATTGAAGAAAGAGACATCTTATGAAAAATGTATGTTCAGCTGCTTGATTTGTTTACGTTTGAAACAGCTGGGAGACTCCTGAGGTTCTTGGTGTAGTGACAGCTACTAAGAGCATTTTCGGTGGGAGCATGCAATATTTTCAAACATACTTGTTACCCCGCTCTCTATGTTGGTCCATACTATTCGCCTGTACTGAGCTTTCAATATAGCTGCAACAGATTCTAACACAATCAGAATTTGACTACGTTAATTTTGCCTTATCACACTTCCTGTTCTCTCTACATTCTAAGGCTGAGAAGCACCTCTCAAGTTAGGATATATTTTGATATTTCCTAAAAGTCACTACAAAATGTAGAAGGCAAGCAAGTAAAACATACAATTATAAAATATAATGGGCTGAGCTTAACACTACCATCGGTAATTGAATAACAATTCAATATATTTTTATAACCTTGATGAAATCTAAAGGATATACTAAGTTTGTCATTCCGTTTGTAACACCTACAAATAATGATGGTAGAGCAAAATGGATTAGACACCCATGCATAAAATTAAAAGTTATTTTGTTTTTGCACGTCCGTCCGTCCGTCTGCACGATAATTCAACAGCGCGTGTTTTTAGAAAGCTGAATTTTACATATAGCCCTTAAAAAACAAGTAAAATTAAGTACTAAAATGGGACAAATCGGGTAACTCCTTCTAGGGTTGCCATACAAAATATTCGTTTTTCATTACATATTTGGACATACCTGAGAACGTGTCAACATCGAGAGCTGAAATTTTGTACATAGTATTTTCATAAAAATAGTAAATATAATTTTAAAATTGGACTAATGAGGCAACCCCTTCTTGGTGTTGCCATATAATAATTCAGGACTTTTTACGTATACTGTGAAAACGATAAGTCCTATACTGTTTTAATGTACTAAAAACTTCTTCAGAATATAAAATCCTATAAAATTGGTTATAATAATTTTTTCTGTCCGACGAGCCATTCAAGATGTGCGAAAAACCACTTCAAAAATCAAACTTGTATAGATGGGTGACCATACGAAATGACATACGGGCAATCATCTAGGGTATTTACCAATTCTAGCTTTTTTACTTGTTATTGTTAAATTGCTTATATTGAAATTACCAGATTTCCTGCGGATTGGCTTAAGAAAGAGAGGTGCGAAAATTTGCGAAAAAAATGCTCGCCCAAAGGTACGTTATTGTAATTAAATAAAGCTCAATATACATAACTCATTTAAAATTAATTTAGACTTGATGTACTGTAATATAAATTTTAAACAAATTTAAAGAATTAAAAAAAAAGAAAAAAAAAACACTTGACAATTTATGCTCCACTTTATAAATATATTTGTAATTTTATTAAAAAACAAAAAATAAAGCCGACGCGTTTCGTTCGATTAGAACCATTATCAAGGCTAAACGACTACTAATTATTGATTAGCCAGGTCTGGTCTCCATTTTACGGTACACGCATCGACCGTATCGAGTCTGTTCAACGGAACTTCCTACGATTTGCTCTCAGGTACCCTTAAATAATTCATTAATTCTTCCACCCTATGAGGATCGCTTGAAGCTTTTAAATATGCACTCGCTTGAGAAACGTCGCATGGTTGCCGATGTAACTTTTGTGCATCAGCTGTTAAACGATAATATTGATTCTCCGTTTTTGCTCAACAAAATCTCTTTTCGTGATAGTACGCACAATTTGAGAAGGCTACCTCTTTTGCATGTTAACTCCTCAAGGTCAGTACGTACGAACCTATGGATCGCATGCGCATTACTGTTAATAATGTGGCTGAGCATTTTTTGTTGACGTTTCTAAGCATGTTTTAAAAAACGTCTATAATATTTAGTATTTTTTTCTATTTAACTTTTTTCAATTTTCTTCTTCTATATTGCATGTAATTTTATCCGGTGTTCGGTTTATGTTTATTTTAACATGCTAATACTAACACCGACTAAATGAAGAAAAGCATTTATTGTTGACCGTTTATCATCTATTAAACGTGTTACTACAGCGAGCTTATGCTAAGCTGGTTCTGACAGTCATTGTGATTGTGCTGACTAGATGCTCTGAGAGCTAATTTTAACTATAACAGGATCTAGCAGAGGGCTTCTGTTACTGAAATCAATTTGGTGGTCATTAACTAGAAAAGCACCATTCTTCTGTGCTTTCTGATTTCATAGATTTCATACTTGTCTAACATTTTTCCACCTTTTATGCAATGCACCAGTTAAATGTCGTTTAAATTAGCTGAATGTTTATTATCGTGTAGATGTTTTGCAAAGCCATAGATCGGGTTATTGGATTTACTAGATTTTATGTGTTCAGAAAATCTTGTCTTAAGAGTTCTTTTTGTCTTCCCTATATAAACTGCTTGGCAATCATTACAGTTAAACTTATAGACTTCACTTTTATACACTGCATTGATTTTAGGTTTTATCTTGTTATTGCATAGCAAATTTTTGAGAGTATATCTATTGAAAAAGGCTGATATTATATTAGCGGTTTTCAATGTAGGCTTGAATTTATTAGATAAACCTTCTATATGTGGAATTTTCTTTAATATGGATCACGACTATTACCCCGCACTGAATGGTATATGGAATCGACAACTTGATTGAAAGATATTTTCTTTAGAATACAGATAATTGTACTCTCTTTATATCCGTTATCAATGTCAATATGCTGGACAAGAAAATTCCGCATATAGAAGGTTTATCTAATAAATTCAAGACTACATTGAAAAACGCTAATATAATAATAACGCCCTCTGCTAGATCCTGTTATAGTTAAAATTAGCTCCCAGAACATCACCTTCGATAGATAATACTCGTTTAGCCTTGACAATGTTCTAATCGAACCAAACGCGCCAACTTTATTTTTATTTTTTGTTTTTTAATAAAATGACAAAAATATTTATAAAGTGCCAAGTGTTTTTTAAAATTCTTTAAATTTGTTTAAAATTTATATTACCTTACATCATGTGTAATATGTTTCACCAAGTGCCCACACAAAATACAATCAATATGATTAAATAATCTAGACTGTCCCTTTGGGATCGGTATAAATTAAATCGCAAGCTATAACGCTCCAAAGGTAAATACTTAATACTCAATTTCTATTCGTGGAACGGTGAATAATTCGAAAAAAAAAAAATCGTAAAGGCTAAAACACAATGTGAGCTAGACGATAAATAACACCGTAAAACACGTCGACAAAATGTCCGTAAAAATACGGTGGGAGCAACACGAACGTGACATGAATTGTCAATCCGTAATTAAATTTATTCTATCCATTGTGTTCTAAATTAAAAAAGATTAGTAAAGAACTTTGTGCGGCGTTTTTGGGTTATGAAGAGTTTAAAAAACAGAACCAGCATAAAAGAAGATGATGGGTCCAAAAGTTATATAAAAGTCGGCCGGAGTTGGGTTTCTATGCGGATGCGTATTTTCATATAAAATACGATGGTATTTTACCGCCTCAATTAACTTTTCTGCCATTTTTTATACCCTAGATGAAATCTATAGGGGTATACTAAGTTTGTCATTCCGTTTGTAACACCTCGAAATAATGATGGTAGAGCAAAATGGATTGGACACCCACGCATAAAATTAAAAGTTATTTTGATTTTTGCATGTCCGTCCGTCCGTCTGTGCGCACGATAACTCGAGAACGCGTATACTTAGAGAGCTGAAATTTTGTACATGGACTTTAAAAAAAAAAGTAAAATTAAGTTCGAAAATGAGACAAATCGGGCAACTCCTTCGTGGGGTTGCCATACAAAACTTTCGTTTTCGACTATATATTTGGACACTGCCTGAGAACACATCGATATAGAGAGCTGAAATTTGGTGCATGGTGTTTTCTTTGTACTAGCAAAAAAAATTTAAAAATCAATTAAATCGGGCAACTCCTTCTTGGTGTTGCTATATAAACATTTAGGATTTTAACGTATACTGTGAAAACGATCAGTCCAAGACATTTTTATTGTACTAAAAACTTCTTCAGAATACAAAATCCTATAAAATTGGTTATAATCATTTTTTCTGTCCGACAAACCGTTCTAGAAATATATGCGAAAAACCACTTCAAAAATCAAACTTGCATAGATCGGTGATCATACGAAATTTTATACGGGCATTCATCTAGGGTATCATAAGAATTGGTCTTAGACCAATTCTAGCTTTTTTAATTGTTATGTAACTAACTTTGATATTTTGTACGGCATTTCTTATTTGCTGACGTCAAATAATTCATATGAACGCAGTCCAAAATCTTAATTTTGCTAAACGTACCCTACGCGCGGCAAATTTCAAATTTCACTTAAAATTCGACGACAACGTCGAACGTGTCGTCAACATTGTATTGTAACACAATTTTAATATAAGTTAATAAAAAAAATGCTCCGGGCGAGCGGCAGCGAGGAAGCAATTCTATTCGAGTTTCTGTTAATCTAATAGCGAGCTGGAAGTTTTGGAAATTTCGCTTACTATGCGCACCACCTATCCGTCACTAGGACGAAGTCCAGTGAGTAGCCTGATTCTATTTCACCTCAGATAAGAGGTAGGAAGTAAACGTGGGGAGCTTCTGAATGTGTCTCTCTAAAAGTTTCGCGTGCGCGATACGGAATGCCAGCTTTCGCCCTTCACTTTCTTTTCGCGAAGGCTTCTCGGGTGGAGTACGCAACTAAACAACGTTAACTTCCGAATAGGCTGGGATAGTTCGTATGCGAACCCCAAGATTGCAAACGAGAAGTAGTTTAGAAAACACTCTTGTGTCAATAGTTGACTATCCAAAATCAGCTGATATATAAATTTCACTGTCAACGGTGCCGTCGACCTTTTATTTGACGAGAGAAATCCTCGTCAACTTTATAAAAGGTCGATGGCACCGTTGGCAGTGAAATTTATATATCAGCTGATTTTGGATAGTCAACTATTGACACAAGATGAAATTTGTTCGAGCCGGTGAAATTAGCGTGCATACACGGAACCGCATCAGCGGGTGGGCTAATTGGAAAATTGGTGTAATGCTAACAAAACTGGATACTTCGTGTAGTGCACTACCTCGACTTTCTTGTGATTTCTTTATGTGCGCCTGAGTTTTAAGGGCTAGTATCAGAACGAGATAGACATCGATCTGCGGCCAGTCAGCGGCGTTCATGGAAGCCCACTGGGTGTTCCGCCGGATTCCTCTGTGGCCAGTTTCTTAGGAAGTCGGGCTCGGGGATCTCTTCTTGATGCCTGTAGTTGGGATTCGGGTTGACTGTTGAGATCTGTCATGAACGCCTCCTAAAATCTTCTCTGAAAGTGTGATTTGGTCGCTGAAACCCTTCTACAATCCTGGAAGTTCCTTATAGGCTGTGTTTTGGTTTCTGATTTCTTTCTTTTTATAGGTAATGGGCCCTTTTCAGACTACAGCAAGAGAGAAGTAGAGGAAGTGAGGGAGTTATTCCTGTCGTTGGAAATAACTCTCATGAGTACCCGTTCGAGGCTGGATAATGTAGCCAGGAGAGAAGATACAGAATTGTTGCCGAAATTCGGGTAGTTTTCTTTTTATTTCGCTAGTGTAATTTTTTCATTCAAATTGAGAAGCCGATCCACGTAGTTGGTTAAATTATGATTGCCTACAGCGGCACATGAATTCGTGTATACGAGGAGGTCTGCGTGACGTCACTGATTCGGAGATTTAGGTACCCAGGTACCGGAGTGCGTTCTTGGAAGAATACAAAGGGAGATGAATAGTAGGCGGGAGCCCCACCGATCGTTCTCAGTATAGGCTTTTATAGGGCTATAATACAAGCTGTTGCTGCGGGACCTTTATAGGGACGCAAACGAAGAGGCCAGTGTTGGCCTCCACAACCAATTGCTTTGTGGACTATGCGTTTGTAGTTAGTTGACCCTTGGGATATCTTCCTGCTGGACTGGATTTCTCTTCAGTATTCTATCAGCCGACGGGTTTCATGAATTAAATTAATTAAAAAGTGAAGGAAAATAGAAAATTGTTTTAATGTTGGCTACGCAATTTCGAAGTGTGTTATAAGTATAAAGATAATTCCACTCAATTAATTAAAATTTTCAGAAAATAAATAACTGTGGTACCAGAATGAAGATTTTAACTAGTTAGCGGTATTTATCTGGAATGTTCGTTTTCTCTTATTGCTTTTGTTTTTTTTTATACAGCGTAGGCCGACGAAGTTTCCTGTATCAATTTGATTAAAAATTCAAAGAAAATAAGTAAATAATCTGGGAATAACTCCCCAGTTTCAGAAAGTGTTATGAACACCAGCATGATTTTAACTGGTTACCGATATTTACCTGGAATGTCCTGTTTATTTTATACAGCATAAGTCGCTGGAGTTTCCTATATCAATCTCATTAAAAATTCAAAGAAAATAGATAAATCATCTGGGAATAATTCTGCAGCTCTGGAGAGAGCTATAAATGTGTAAACAATCCACTCTTATCACTAGTACTTATCTGGAATGTTCCCTTTTGTCTGAAAAGCGAGATTGCGGAGTGTCGTTGGGCGCCCTTTCCCGTTTCGTGGTTCGAAGCAAAAAAAAAATCCTGTTCTCTTCTTCGATGGTTATAACACGGTGTAGCCTTTTTTACACTACTTTTATTCCTGATAGTAAAAACTTAAAAAAAAAAAAAGAAATTCAATCGACACAATTTTCATAATTTTCAAAATAAAACTTTTCTTTCAAATCTATTTTTGTTTCTTATATGAGGCGATTCTTCGTTTGATCTACTTCAATCTAGGTTCACTTCGGTCTTCTGTCTTCCATCACCTCTTTTTTTTTTGCGCTTCTTCTCTCCAGGCGGATAGATACTGCCAGCTGAATGGGGGCCGGACCTCGCCGCATCAGGAGACGCTGCGTTATATCTTAGATTTTGCTGGTCCCCTCTCAGACACACTGCTTCGCTTTCTTCATCAGCGTACTAGCGTACACTTGAGGCTTCAACAGGCCTTTATCTTCATCGCGGGGGAATTCTAAATATTTTCCAACAGTATTTTATACCATACACCAACGTGTTATTAAAATGAAATGACAGCGTTTTTTACGGCGCTATTTGTCGTGTTGTTCACATTGTGTTTTAGCCTTATGCCTTAAAAAGATTGCAGAATGTTGTGTCCGTCCTAGGCTGCGGTTACGCACTTACGCACCTCGCCAGTAATACTTACCCCAGCTACCGTCAGCTGTAGCCAGCAATTAGTATGCTTTTAGTTTAAATGGTGTGGTTACGAGATAAAAATCCTACAAGCGCCAGGCACGCTTGCTGGTAGCTGCTGGCGCCAGTGCTTTTCTGCGGTGGAGTCTTTTATATTTAAAGTTTTCGTACAAAAATGGATGTGGAAAAGCTGGATAGGACTATAACTTCCTTATCACACATAATGAAGAAAATAAGTGATATTCAAAAATTGCGTTTCCTCCTTTCTTTACAAGAATGTAATAAAAAGTACTCGCGGTAACTAGACATCATAACAACTGAACTTTGAAAATTTTGAAGGTACTAGCTCAAACCACTTCGAATGTACAGCGTAATGCCAGCTTGTACTTGTGCTGCTGCTGAGGTACGTAACCGCCATCAAAAACTAGCCAGCTCGCACATACAGCTGATCGTACTAGCTGGCGCCAGCATTACTTACGGAGTTTGTAATTGCACTCTTGGAATGTGTGCCTAACGAGCTAAATGCTGGCCAAATTCCAGTTTGCATTGGAAATTTAGCCAGCTAATTACAGGGGTGTGCCAAACTAAAGTGGAATTTAGCCAAATACTCAGCTATCACTTTTATTTCTATTAAGCAATGCAATAATTGTGTGGAGTTTATTAAACTTACTTACATACATCAGTCAGCTCTTGGACTTCGTTCATAAATTGTGCAAATATACACAAATTAAAAAGACAACCGAACTTGTCAAATGTAAACAGACGCATTTGCCATTTAAAAAGAAGAAGAATTAGCAAGCTCGAAAATTTACTAAATGAAAAAGTAATAGATTTAGCCAGAATATAGCTCGTTTGGCACACATCCTTAAGCCCGAATTACAAGCTCGACTGTTCAGTCGAAGTCGACGATTAGGTGAGCCCCGAATTACAATTCCGACTGATCGTAGGATCAACCGTTGAGGAATTATTTTGAAGAAACCAATTTTTGGTACCTTTAATCCAAGATGGCGGACCGCGGAAAGTGTCTATGGGAAAAATCGAATGATTATTTCGACATCCTATACATTTGTTTAAATTTGTCTGGTATTTCATTTAATTCTTTTGCCACAACTGCTGCACTATGCTTGACATTTTTTGTAATATATGGATGGACCCAATATTTGCGTTTATTTTGCATTTTTCTGCCAATTTTATTCTCTAGCTGAAATCATAGGGTATTATACTAGGTTTGTCATTCCATATCTAGAAATATTTATGGTAGATCAAAATGGATTTTTTGCATGTCCGTTTGTCCGTCCTCACGATAACTCGGAAACTCGTTCACTTAGAGAGCTAACATTTTGCACACTCGCTTTAAAAAAAAAAGTAATTTTAAGTTCGAAAATGGAACCAATCGGGGAGCCCCTTCGTAGGGTTGCCATATAAAAATCTCGTTTTTCGCTATTTATTTGAAATTACTAAAAGGTGATGTAGCCTATTGATGTGATGTCCTCGCAATAAATCAGCTGCTGATTATTTTAAAACTTCACCATCACCCCATTAGTACATCAATAGTCTGGTGTGGCACTTGTCTAAGGAAAACTAATTAAGTCGGGTTAGTTAAAAATAAAAAATTAGTGAAAGAAATTTTGTTTCAAAATTAACACAAAGTGTGGAAAAAATAAAATACGAAGGTGTATGTGGGAATCAGTGTGTGCACACTACTGTAAAAGGGATAAATTTGAACAAGCTTTGAGAGAAATTTCGTGGTAAAGTGGAAAAGATGGCATGTTTTCTTGTCGAATTTTTTATTAAATTATACTCCGTACTGAAGAGTATTAGGGTTTCTTCCAATTAATTTTTAAAGCTCAAATTTGTAATTGACAATCGTCTTAACATGACTTCTTTCCGCGATACACGGAATATAACTCACCTTCCAGGAGCCGTTAAACTTCCTGGATTTTATCATTTATTATGAAAGATAGTTGGATTGTATTTTTTATCATGAATGATGGCTCATTTTTATTATTGATCGTGATTAATATTAGATATTTTCCTTTATCGTTTATCATGAATGATAGTTAGTTTTCCTTCAGATGTAAATACCATCTAAAATTTCCTGACTATATTAATATATAACCCACCACACACACAATATTTGCATTTATTTTGCTTTTTTCTTCCATTTTTAATGATAAAAGCAGCACAGGCTCTTCTTCCTCCTCGCTGAAATTAATCTTATATATTTGCGTTGCGATTTTGACATAGAAAAATGAAATGATTTAAAGGAGATGTAGCATTCCCTACTGATGTGATGTCCTCGGAATATATGTACATATCAGCTGCTGATTATTTTAAAACATTAGTCTAGTGTGGCATTTGCCTACTACAGTAAACATTTTCTGTTAAGAATGCTTGTTTTCGTCGCTTTTTTACTTATTTTATTTATGTGCTCACTGAAATTCTGAAAACAATATGCATATTTTTATTGTCAAAATTTGTTTTTAACAGAATAAAAAACAAAAAGTTTTTTTTTAAAATCCCTTGTATAACTCTATCTTTATAGAGCATATTAATGTTATATATTATTTCGTTATTTTGCGGCCAAATAGATGAGTGTGAGAGAATTTTGTTCGTTTTTGATAACACATTCAACATGTATTCTTCTGCTCTTTGCTATAATTCTAGTTTCTAGCACTTCTTCTGGACGAAATTGCCGACACTTTTTAAAGGGTGGTATGTTTAATGCAACTTTTTTCTTCAAGGATCTCAGATATATTAAATTCCCTATCCGCCAAGATAATTTCACCCGTTTTCAAAAATTCTATTCTGCAAATATGAATGTATCTGACTTAGAACCACCGTACCTTTGAGCAAAATGTTATTAAGCCTTTTTCAGCGATTGCAATAAGATAATTAAGACTAACTATTGTGATTTTTATAGTTAAAAAATAATATGATTTAGGTATATTGACATAAAAACTACTACGTTCCGTAATGATTTCGGTACAGTCAACTATACCTGTGTAAGATTGTAAATGTTTGTAAGGAAAACTCCAGAAATCCATCTTTTTCAGATATGTAGGGCAATGTCGTCAGGGTTGGCCTGTCGTCTAGGACGGCCATTTGCGATTTTTTTAGTTTTGACCACTAGCGCCACCAATGTTCGAGCGCGGAAAAACTTCTCTCAGTGATAGCGAACTTTTCGTGCCATTGCAGATTTGGAGCGTGAACGTAAAGTATGATGTGGTGTGCACTCAGCGGTTAAAAATTCAAAAAAAAGTTTTTTTTTAGCAGCAGTGAATACGGCTAGAAAGTGAGGAGAAAATATGCAATCATCAAGGTAGGCATTGTGAATGTATTGTGTGACTCATGCTTGAAAATAAACCAAGAGGAATATTCATTCCTGTAACATGTTTGGTTGTGGTGTCACATGATGCGACAATGGTGCTTTAACATAACATAACATAATTTATTTGGATAATGTACAAAGATTACATGATCTTAAAAGTACAAAGTGCAATGGTGTAATGACGGCAAGTCTTTTAAAATACAAATAGATTAAATTAACCAAACTTACAATAAGACAAATAGAAGCTGGGTACAAAAAGAGGAGAACAATCTTATGATAATGAAACAGATGAACTAAAGAGAAAAAAAACAATAAAATCAAATAAATAAATAAAAAAAATAAAAGCAATAAACAATAAGTAATGATAAATAATAAATAATACATATAATAATTAATAATAAATAATAACTTATCAACAATCAATAAAATAGGACAAAAATGAATACTGGAAAAAAAACCCAATAGGTATATATATAAAATGAGAAACAAAACTAGTGCAAGAAAAAGAAAAAGAAAAAAAATCAGTTAATAAAAAATAAATGATAAACAAGATCAAAAGCAAAATAAATTACAGTAAACTTATACATAAGAAAAACCAATGTTGCACAAGAGAGAGAAAAATATAGAGAGAGTGAAAAGAGATATAGACTAAAATCTGGGAAACACTCAAACTGCATGACTTTCAACAAATATTTGAAGTTTTTTTGTAAGCTTTGCAAAAGTTCTGCCGACAGCCGTGCATTGAAGATCATACGACAAAAGATTCCACTTGCGAATGCTTTGGAAAAAGTAAGAACGCTGTCCATACTGCGACCTGCAACGAGGAATCAAAAGTTTCTTATATCTAGTCGATTGCAAGAAGCTCAGTTTCTCGAAAAGGTACAATGGCTTCCGATTATAAATCAGTTTATGAAGAACCTTTAATCTGCGTTGGGTTAAGTAGTTTTCTAGAGGCCAACCAAGCAAGGTCGATATATAGGGTGATATGTGACTGGTCCGAGGCAGTTTGAATACATAGCGTAACGCATCATTGAATGCAACCAAGAGTCTTCTACGACAAATTGAGTCCAGAGATGAAAATATTATGCAACCATAAATAAAATGAAGTATCACCAGGGCTTTAACCAGTTTTTTTTCGCATATGAAGGGAAAGCAACCCAGAACTTAGCCACAACCGCCGTAGACACCCATATATTTTTCCAACTGTAAAACTAATATGATTGCAGCAGGAGAACTTCGAATTAAGCTCAAAACCCAAGCTCTTTGCGGAATCCACATAGGGAAGTCTGGTGTTATTTATAAGTACCGGCGGTAAATTATTGACATCAATGTCCGTTCTATAGATCGCTAGGCAACTTGATTTGACAGGATTCAGTTCTAAACTGTTTTGCACAGACCAATCATAAACACGCTGGAGATCTTGATTCAGTCTTCATACGCAATCCTCCGTTAAGCCAATTGGCCTGCTGAGATACATCTGCACGTCGTCGGCATATAGATGTATCACAGCATCATGGATTACGTCGGTCAGGTCGTTTATATAAAGGCTGAACAAAAGGGGACCAAGTATTGATCCCTGAGGAACACCACAATGTATATTCGCCAAGTCAGAGAGTGTCAGAGAGTGCTTGTCGTCAAGGTTGGCCACTTTGTGTAGTCAGAGTTGGCCCACTGTGATTGTGTGCTTGGATGATCCCCAAAACACGTCCAGCACCCATCCCAACAAAGTGCGCCAATAAAACTCCACCTAAAGGAAGATGCCCGGCAAAAAAGCGCAGAAAAACTCTCTTAGACAATACAATAATGTGCCATTCAAATTTTGCTAAAAAACAGAAAAATGCTACAAATTCAGCTTTTTATTTCATTTAATTAATTTTTCCAGGTCATTTTCAATCATTTCAGTACATTTTTCGTTGACTGGCCAACCTAGACAACACTGGCCAACCTTGACAGCATTGCACTTTTTTTTAAATGCCTATATTTTTGTCATTTTTCACCCAATCAATTTGCCATGTTCAGCAAAAGTGTTCCTTTTTCCCAGACTTTTCCAGAAATATCCTTGGATTGACAATTTTTGGTCAAAATTCAAAAAGGTGTCCAACCCTGACGACACGCCCATACATATAGATTGTTGGAAACTATTTTTCTATTAAGGCCGAATAGTTTATCAATTAAAATGAACTTCAATCCTTGTCGACATTTAATCAACGTTAGATCTAGCTGATTCTTAAATTTATTGTAGAGGTGTAAAAATTGTTTTTTATCAAATTCTGTGAAGTATCTGAACTCCATTTTGATCAATATATGAAATGTCCTACTCCTTTTTTCTGTTTCTGATGCTTTGTCAGCAACAGATATTTTAGTATCTGTTGTTTGTGATGCCGGAAGAAACTACACTCTAAAAAAAATTATAAACCAATGAGATTATAAGAGACGTATAAAAGCATAATTCAAAATCTTACTTTTCTTGTTTAAAAAATATAATCTTCTTGTTCTTGGAAGATTCTTTTGACTTTAAATTTCTTTGAAATATTCGACGCTTACGAGGAATTTTTTCATGAGTTCTTTTTGGAAAGTTTTTTGTCGTATAGCTAATGTATTTATAACTTTGGTGAGGCTTGCTTAACGAAAAATAATTAGAAATTATGATGAAATTGTGGCATAAATCAAGCTTCTCATCCGAAGAGATTCTTTGTACTTGGCATGTATAAAATGGTCGCTGCATCATTTGTGCTGGGTTTTTACCGCTTTTTATGACAACTTTCAATTTTGATTTCTGCATTTATTTTTGCAGTGTGGCACACAGCAATATGTTACTATTTTTTATACCCTAGATGAAATCTATGGGTATACTAAGTGTGTCATTCCGTTTGTAACACCTAGAAATAATGATGGTAAAGTAAAATGGATTGGACACCCACGCATAATATTAAAAGTTATTTGGATTTTTGTATGTTCGCGTGTACTTTGAAAGCTGAAATTTTGCACATGGCCCTTTACAAAAAAATAGTAAAATTATGTTCGAAAATGGGCAAATTGGGTAACTCCTTCGTAGGGTCTTAGACCAATTCTAGCTTTTTTACTTGTTTTAATTGCATTATATTAAAGTAAAGATCGTAGGTTTAAAATTAACAAAATATATTTATCGAAAAGAACAGCAGTTTAAGCCTAGTATGCACCTTGACGAAACGAAATTATCCTCAAATTCTCAAGTGGAGTCACAACACAATGAGAAACGGAAAAAATAATGCTCCAGTCTGTGGAGAATAAACAGCTAAATTTAGTCATTTGACACATTAACATATATTAATATAGCAGTTTACGTTACAACTGTTGCGATACTTGTGGATAAATTGAACCAATCCCCTACGGATAAGGTCCAAGATCCACTTGGGAGTTGCTCTGTGTTTGTGTGAGCTTGAAATCGATAAGGTCTGGAGTGCTCTGGTCTGATGCTCCGGAAACATAAAGGCTTGATGACAGGAGCTATCTCCTATGAGTACAGATCCGTTGCTAGAGAAGAACAATACTGGCTCAGCTGCTTGAACGAAGAAACAAGATTCAATTTTATTTAATACCGCTCTCAGAAAATCCAGTTCAAAGCCTAGATATGATTTTGAGGTCTACTGGCAAGAAAATAGAATACATATTATATATTGGCTATTTTTAAAAACATTTATTTGGAATGTTGGTTCATCTGCCCAGACGTGTAACTTGCAAACTAACATTATTTCAAATTACGCATTATTTTCATGCCTACTTACTAATACTTACAAACAGCACGCAACCGCTGCACAAAGTAGAATTTGAGAACTGATTTAAAACAGATTATTTACAAGAGGTTAAGTGGAGTATTGAAAAGAAATCGTGAATAAAAAACTTTCTAGCAACTTGTTTCAAAACATCTTAATCAGCTCTGACGTATGCTCCTAATAACTCCAGTTAACTTGAGAGCTCTGAAAAGGGTGCCGTCAATGTCAACTAATTAAGTACCTCTTAATATATACATAGGTACTGGTTAAAGTTCTATTTTTATCCTTAAGATGCTCTATGCTTATCTGGAATAAAGGATGAAATTTGCATACAAAATCCGGCCTACTTAATTGAAAATTTGTATATGGTTGAATATATGGGGGAAGATTTACCATGAACGATACATTACACGTAGTTATGTGGTATTATTAATTTTTGTAAAAGGCGGAATTAACCGCGAACATGCCCCACAAAGAGATAAAATTTATGTGTCCTTTGTTATATTAATTGGTGGAATCTAAACCAATCGATAAAAGCTTTCACAATGATATGAAGAAGAACAAGGTTTGTCAATGACTCCGAAGTCTAGGATGAAATTTTAATTGGTTGGAAATTATTTCGTACTATGTGGAGGTCTAATGCTGCTAGGTATGAATAATGAATTGAAAAATAATAATCCGTATGATATCCGTATGATGTATATCTACTTTTTAATTCTTGTTTAAAAAAGTAAGCTGCTAAATCGGCATTTTTTTTTTTGTTTTTTTTTTTTTTTTTGTAAATGTGTAAGTGATGGGGGTGATTATGATATTTCAAAGGAAGCAAATACGAAAAAAACTCTTACCTATTATACCAATCAGAGAACTATTTGTTCGTTAATGAATCTTTAGCGCTTAACCTAATTAGGTCATTGAAGTAACTTGTTATCCTGGTATTAATGGATATTAATTCCGAAATTTGTATTTAGAGCGTCACGACTCCGGAGAGATGAGGAGTAATGGCCTGGTTGACCAGTGATTGAAGAGGGCATGAGGCTCTACATACAATGAGATTGGTCGTACACTCTGCACATTTTAGGATACAGGTTGTTTCGTGAATAACTAGTATATTTGAGTTGTAGGAAGATCGGAATGAAATATAAAATCTCAACTTCGATCTCAACGGCACGACACTTTATTACAGACTGTGACTCTGCTTTTATTGGATATTTACAGTGATTATCATATTATACAAATGCAATTCTATTTGACGGCACTTCATGAACGTCACGCCGGTGTGTGTGTGTGTGTGTGTGTGTGTGTGTGTGTGTGTGTGTGTGTGTGTGTGTGTGTGTGTGTGTGTGTGTGTGTGTGTGTGTGTGTGTGTGTGTGTGTGTGTGTGTGTGTGTGTGTGTGTGTGTGTGTGTGTGTGTGTGTGTGTGTGTGTGTGTGTGTGTGTGTGTGTGTGTGTGTGTGTGTGTGTGTGTGTGTGTGTGTGTGTGTGTGTGTGTGTGTGTGTGCGTGTGTGTGTGTGTGTGTGTGTGCGTGTGTATGCGAGAGTGAGTGTATGTACGGCTATCTCGCAGGTCTGGGCGTGACCTCCTTTAAAGCTCATCGCGCTCTCTAGCATTAGGTTATATGGGTTGCTATTATACTATCAGTGTAAAGGCTTGCACCATTTCATGAAGTGGCTAGAAATTTCAGGCACATCGTGTAAAAACTCATTAAGCGCAAACTATTATACTATCTGCGTACATTAATGAAGTGACTAGACTTTTCGTGAAATGCTGAGTTACATCAAGTGTCTACGACATATATAAACTATACATACTTATATCATTTCAGATGTCAAAAATTCAAACATTCAACAATTCAACAATATTGATTCACTAAATATTCACTAAATTAGTATCTGACGAACGATCAACATATTATGCTTTCATCAATAGAGAATCATCAAACGATATGCAATAACGCATGAAAATTATCTACTCTTTTCCCCGCGATATTTAGCCAATAACTTTTTATTGATTCCAGGTATATTTTTAACCATAACAAAATCACCTTCTTCGTATATACGCGGCAGTTTATGTCTTTTATCAAAACCTAATTTGTTGTAATTTTGATTTTTCCTAATCTTTTCAGAAGCTTGATTCCTAATTTTATTAAAATCTCGTTCAGTATTTATCATATTTTACGTTTCATGTCAGGAAACCAGTACGATATTTTTAGATATTCGTAGCATTTATTCACACCCAAGTGACAAAGAGATTCGTGATGTTTTGTATAACGCAGTCATTCATTTGTTTAGGAACGTAGAATTGAACATCATCTTTATGTTTTCTGTGTACTAAACCATTTATTAGGGCAATATTTAAGCTTTCGCTTTTCTGCAATTTAGGTATTAACTTAAGAATATCGGGATCACGTCCTTGGGCCGCTACTAATGCAAAGTCAAACGTTCCCTCTTGAACAACCAAAATCTTAGTACAGCGACTTAAGGCGTCAGCATGAACAGTGTTCAATTTTGTAATCGAAGCTTTGCAGCTCTAAAACCTATCGTGACATCTTTTTTTGATTTTTTATTCAAAGTCAAAGTCAATGATTGACAGTCAGTGACAATCTTAAAAGTCATTCCGGTAAGGTATATGCTGAATCTTCTGAGAGCATATATTGTAGACAAAGTCTCGAGCTCGTAAGAATGGTTTTTCGATTCAACCTCAGTAGTTCTTTTAGAAAAATAGAGCACAGGATGAAGTTTTCCTTCAACTTGACACCATATTACTGGCTCCATAGCCTATACTACTTGCATCGCAGTGCAACTCTGTTTCATTCAATGGACTATAAATGGCTAGAATAGGCGAGCTCATTAATTTTGATTTTATTTCTTCTAGGCCAAATTTAAAAACTATGTCCTTCTTCAAAAGAACGTAAAGACGTTTAGACAAGGTAGTAAGATTTTTTATGAACCTTCTGAATTAAGATCCTATAACCCAAGAAAACTAATGGACATCCTTCACATATCTGGGAAGTGGAAATTCATTGATAGCACGGAGATTCTCTGAATTTGGACGTATCCCTTTATTGTTGACAACATATTCAAAGTACTCGGTTTCTTCATAAAGAAATTTATATTTTGTCAACCCTAAGCTGTAAACCTGTTTATGTATCTTTGAAAGACACAAGGAGCATTCTTGAGTTCAAAAGGAATTCTTAGGTACTCATACTGACCTATAGCTATCACGAAAGGAGTATACTTTATAGAATCAGCCGCCATGCGAACATGAGGGAAACCACTACATAAACCAAACGTAGAAAAATATTTTTTACCCCCGCAATCTGTCGAGCAAGTCATCTATCAATGGGACAATTCTAGCTTTCTTACTTGTTTTAATTAAAATCGCTGACGAATTAAATTTGCATACACGATTTAAAACCCTTGGGGAGATTAGATTTAAATCCCACTACTGAAAAATTTGCAAGGAGGCCGGAATGAAAAATATAAAGTCAACTTCGATTTCAACGGCACGACACTTTATTCCAGAGTGTACCGTTTTTTTTTTTTTTTTAATGTAGCAAGAATACAGTGATCGATATTTGCAAGGGAATTCTGTTAGACGGATTATCATATTATATAAATTCGATTGTATTTGACGAGAGCACAATTAGTGCTTGTCCATGTAATTATCTCCTACACCCTGTAACGGTTTAGATGCTCTCTCCCTGCCAGACAATTTATTGTTTGTTTAGGTGAGTACTATCAGCTCCTTCCCTTTGGACCTCTCACTGGGAAGCACTCTGTATAGGTGAAATATTATGCAAATTTACACCTAGTAAAAACAAATTAATTTTTGTTCCAGTTTAAAGCTAGAAATGTTACCTTTTACCTATTAAATTTCATTCAATTATCTCTAACAATTTAGAAGTGGACAAAAGTGCATTCTGGCGCACTTGTGCTCACTGCGCGTTGTTCGTAGCCGATAAGTGCTGCTTATTCTGGTTATTCAAAACAAAAGGCCTATGTATCATAAATCATGATGTCGTACTGCTCCTAAAGTAGTGGTAATATAATATCAAAGAACATCTAACAGATGAGATATATTTTCTTTGATAATATGCGTTTAAAATTGTGAGATTTTGACTATGTTATTTTCAAAACGGAGGAGAGGAGAACAAAAACCGTTATGTCATTGGAAAGCTGATTATCTCTAAATTTCAAATCATAATCATGTATCATTCAGAAGTCATAGGGGGAAATATAAAATATGAAAATAAAATCGTTAACACCCGCTCTTCTGAAACCTTTATGTATTCTTCTTCCATATGAATTTGTGATTGTTTCAACATGACATCTGTCGGTACTAGAAACGACAAAATAGCTTGAACACCGTGTATAATACGAGTATCATAAAAAAAAACCCACGTTGTGCTCCTAACTTAACACAAATGCAGACACTTAAAAGAAATCGCAATACACTTCATTGGCCGCATTCAATTATATTTATGTATAAATAAAATACTTGAGTTTTCTATTAATTTCATATCGGAAAAACTAGCATAAATGTTACAAAATTTATATTTGTCATCCTCCCTCTCAAAATGTAAGCCAAACCATGTACAGCTTACCAATTTACAGGTTGCTATTTAAGTTTTTTCGTATTACAAAGAATTATTTTATTTTTATTTTTATTTATTTATTATTTTGGAAATATTCGACCGTATGTTATACGGACTTATGCATACCCTTGAAGCAATCCTGAAAACATTGCGCTCACCGTTTGCAATCAGAAGCCGACAAAGATTATAGTATTAATGGAGGAAAAACTATAATTTCATTTTAAACAAGTTCTATAGTCCAAAACTATTGCTCCCATAGCAATGAAGTTCTAGCAAATTGCACCTTGTTTTTTTCCTAATGATGTTAAAAATAGCGTTCAAAGAAGCTTATCGAAATTATAGTGTATAGGCAAAACCCAAACTACATCTTACCGATCAAAACATGTGAATCATTAGAAAATAAACAATTTGACAATCAATGTGGAAGTTATAGTTTAAGCCTGACCTGTTAGTTTCTTTTAATGAGGGTAAATGTAGTTCCGGTCGTCTTTGATAAATATGCAAGTCATACTTCAAGTTTGTATATAGTATTACGGCTTGCTAAAAATTTGCGAAATGGGTCGGTACGAACCGTAACGAATCAAAAAATAGATTGATTGATTCTTTCAGACAACTTGGAGTAGGTATACTTGCTTTAAAGTTCAGTTACATAGCAAATCAACTAATGGTATAGAAAATTAGTTCAAATATTACGTCTCACCTTTAAAAAATATTGCTGGAAGATCAAAACAGTTTTTCTGGAATTTTTGTGTTTCTGAGAAAAAAATCACTCTAAATAAAATATTAAGAAAGTGGGAATGTAACACAAAAGACAGCTTTACGGCAGTTTACATTAAATCCTATGGAAGCTACTAGTTTAAAGTTCGAAATAACTTATTTACATAAAATATAAGACAATTCGTCTCTATCCTTAAGCTGCAAACACACACTTACATTCCTCACTTATGTTGAATGTAATGTCTGGCTTTAAATTAATTGGTTTTTTTTTCTTCCATTTCAGATATCGCAGACATTCCCGACGACATTAGGCACCTACAAAGCTTGCAGGTGGCTGATTTTAGTTCAAATCCAATTCCAAGGCTACCAGCCGGATTTTCTCAGCTGAAAAACCTTACAGTATTAGGTTTAAATGACTTATCGCTAACGTCGCTTCCAGCGGACTTTGGAAGGTAAGTAATAAAAGAAGGTATACGCGCGTATCACGTGCACGGCTTAGAGATTCATTATGACCATATTTTTGCTTTCATTTCACATCTTTCACTACTTTGCTTTGTAGGTAAGTTGTGCATTATGCTTTCATTCATTCAGAGAGTTTTGATCCCGAGGCAATGAATTTTCAAGCTTTGAATTTCAAGGGTTTATCTTTCTGAAGTGGCATTACTTTTCGGTTTATACATACATACATAATTTACCCCAATGTTTGTGTTGAGGTGCTAAACCAGGCCGGTTTAATTACCAGAGCTTTTGCACTTGAATAGCTTCTGTTGAACCAGCGGCGTTTAAATTAATATTTACGATTTATTAAAATGTTTATGGATATTACTGATCGCATAGCTGTTTTGAAATTGGATTTTAGAAATTTAGAAATTAAACATACTCGCCTTTCTGATCGTATGATTAATTGATAAAAATAAACTAGTTGAAACCCCTAACTGGAAAATTTTTATCTCTCAAAACAACATATATTACTGCCTGGTAAGTGGCCTGTCATACTATATCAATATTTTTTTAATCTTTTGCCATTTCTGTGATCAATAGAATCCCATACATCTATGTGAAAATAAATTGGTTCAAAGCTGCGTTTGAATAGATTTGAATAAAGCATGGCTTTATTCATGTGCAAGCAACATTTTGATTTTTGTAAACTTAAATCAGGACCATGCGAACGTACTACTCCAGAATAATTAGCGCAGTTTCCGATATGCACTTTTATGGGGATATGCGTTAAAACAATACGAGGCTATTAGCCTTCACACTGAAGACGGTGCTCATGTACGGTTATCAGACATGGAAGGCGACCAAACCCATATCACACTGTACACCAATATTTTTGCCGAACTCTACTCGAGTCGAGTCTCAATCGCAGTGTGGAGACGAGATTTTCAGTACAGGACACAATCGATAACAACAAAGCGCGGTTATAGCTATGCGTTTCGACACGATAATGATAATGTTCCGAAGCAGGCTCTAGAATGGAACCCACAAGGAAGCTGATGAATAGGAAGACATAGAGCCATTTAAAAAAAAACGATTCTATCAGAAGCTGTATCACTGAGTGGTGAATTAAAGGCTGCTACGCAGAACGGAGTCTGCTGGAGAGCTACCGTGTATGTAGATAGTACTATGTGAAGAAGATGAGGACTTGGCAGACTTTAAGAGGATGCAGCAGAGCTTTCCAGATTTCGGAAAAAAAAGTCCTTACTCATGAAGATTTAATTGAAATTCTCGATGAGGATGATTACGAAGCATTCTACTTACACTTTGTATATAAGTTTCTTGAAATATTAAAAATTTATTATCAAAGTGATGTAAGCATTATATCAACGAACATATAACAGAAAGTTTTATATCTCTCACAAATTTTACGAACACTCTCTGCTTTTTGGCGACCCGCCCCTCGCCGGTGGCGATATTACTAAAGATAACCTAATAAGAAGATAGGACACAGCCGAACAAAATTGGAAATTTTTCGTGTTTTTTGGACCGAAACAGGTAATGTCATATAATATACTTTTGTTTTTGCATGAATGGGGGAAAAGAGCTTGGCTATGCACTATTGTAGTGCGACTGAGACAACGAGTTAAACACAATAAGAGAACGTAAGATTACCCGAATGATAAACTCTTCTTGTATACCCTCAAAAAGCCTTTCAAACTATTCATAATAATGTACATCAGGTCACACTACCTCAATTTTTGAAGAAAAATTTAAATTTCGCTTTGGTCAAGGTACTGAAAGGAGATATAAAATTCCTCTCAAATGAAATGAATTCTCCCACTTAATCTCTTCACAGCAAAACGAATGTAGAGAGAAGCATAATTTTATGTGAGTAAAACGTGAAAGCATTTATTTACGAAAAAGAACCATTTGCCATTCTGTTTCGTTGCATGCAATTTGCGCTTTGAAATTTTTTATCTTTATTCATAAAAGTTTTAAAGAGAGTTTGATTTTTTTTCTTCTTTATTCTTTTTCTTGCCGTGTGAATTTTAACCCTAATAGGTCACATTTCAGTAGAATGGCATTACGGTCACATGGGGTCAATGTGACCACAGCTCTCAAAAAGTGCTCTCAAATTTCAACAATTAGTTCTATAATTCTAAAAAACTTTTTAGGTATTAACTAAGGTTCCCGGAAGGAGATTTTATAGTCCTTTTAATTAAAATTAAATGTTTAAATATTGTAAAATATCGGCGAAGTTAAGAGACGGAAAAAAAAAAACATTTTTTTGTTTTTTTTTGAAAATCGTACTTATTCAGAATTAGTTTCGATAAAAAAAACGATAAGAATCTACTCTTGAAACTTGATATTTTAATAAAAAAAACATTCCAACATTGCTTGTTTCAAGAAATGTATTTATTTTGAAGATCGAAGTCGCGAAAAATGTTGAAGAAAAATGGTCTTTATGTCACATGAAGAATCAATATAAATGGAGCAATAATATTTATCACACAGAAATTTTTTGCAAAATAATTTTTATTAAGATAATTTAATATGAAAATATATGAAAGTCTTATGATCGTCGCACATTGAGCGTTTACAAGATGGCAGAAGTGTATATTGTTTTTTTATCCTTGGCTCTTTTACAAATTTTATAACGTTGGCATTTGAATACGTATTGTCTTTCATCATTAGCGGGTAAATCTTTTTTCAAGATCATCATGATTCCATACCTTAAATTCACTCGCAAAGTTGTCATAGTGAGCCTGTCTTCTAAAGATAACTCGCGTAGACAATCCTAAGCGCTTACTTTTATATTTTGGCCAACTTTCAATTCCTGACATTGAAGAAGAATTCACGCATTTACAGCAGCGCAGCCTGGTTCAACATACCATAATGGATCCGCATCGGCCAACGGTTCGTTTTTCTAGAGGTGGTAAAAGAATGGCACAGCTTGTCGAAACAATCTTTACCCCTTTTAGTTGCATTATAATGCAATAATATTTATCTGGCTTTCTATCTTCGTAGAATGCGAGTAAGAGGAAGACGGAAGAACTATTTTTTGTGCGTATAGGACAGCAGCGTTATTCCAGTGGAAGAGAAACAGAATTCTTCATCTTGTTCTAATAATAAAACTAGCACGTGTCTTGAGCGTGGATTATAAGCCACTGCAAACAAGCATTAAAAACATATAATCACTGCACCGAAAAAAATCATTTCGCTTTTAATTTCATACTTACGTTACAGAAAATTAATTTTATTAATTAGCAGTACAAAAAAAATTATAGTTTTTCAGTCCAAAATACACTTAGGTCACACGGGATCACCGTGACCCCCCGATTTTTTAAGGTATACTCTGAACGAACACTGATGATTCCCAAGCCACGCTGACAGCACAGAAGTATAGTTAATTAGACGGATTAATGGTAGATGGCGGCCCAAGGCCTATTTCCACGATTAAGGGTCTCTACCAGAAGTTTGAAAAAAAAGGGTCAATTTGACCCCCGGTGACCTATTAGCGTTAAATTTAAAACAATCGGAAAACTCTTCTGTGTCCCAACTTGTCATTAAGATAACTTTGCTTCTGGTCCCTTTATACGCTATATTTATCACACCGTATACATAAACAACAGGCATAATCATATTTATGAAGCCGATAAGTTTCATCAACGAGTTTAGCTAAAAGCAGAGTTGTAAACTCGCAATACATTCCGAATTCACTGACTCATTTTGGCAATGCGTTTGAGTTACACATGAGTGGCAGTTGACACGACATTAGCCTGTGGACTCGTTGAATGAGTTTGCGATCTGAAGAGCCACCTAACTTATTTTGAGTCGGCTTATTGGGCCGGCTGTTTTAAAAGAGCCAGATGAAAAGAGTCACTTTGCCCATTTCTATTATTTAAATTGTACGTGGCAAGAAAAGGAAGAAAGAAAAAAAAATAAAAAAAAGACTCTCTTTAAAACTTTTATGAACAAAGACAAAAAATGTGAAAGCGCAGATTACATGCAACGAAACAAAATGGCGACGATTCATTTTCGTAAATAAATGAGAAGGGGCGGAGTTTTCAGATTTTACTCTCAAAAAATGTTCCCACGCTTTTGAGAAAACCGGTTTTCCTGAAATATTGAGAGAATTATCAAATGTTTTTTTTTATAGCAATACCAATGTTTGTTTTTGTAATTCCTATGATATTTGAACAGCACATGCTTCTGTTTACATTCGTTTTGCTCTGAAGAGATTGCGCCATCCCACACGAGTATTTTTGATGCAGTATCCAAACATATGCTGGATTCTCTGTTATTTTCGACAAAAATGAAAATTTTATTTGATCACAATTTTACATCTCCTTTCAGCATCTTGGCCAAAGCGACATTTATCTTTATCTTAAAAAATTGAGGTAGTGTGACACGATCTACATTATTATGAATAGTTTGAAAGGATTTTGGAGATGTTCAAGAAGATTTTGTCGTTCGGGTAATCCTACGTTCTCTCGATTTTTGTTTTTAGCTCGTTGTCTCAATCGCACTACAATAATGCATAGCCAAGCTCTTTTCCCCATTCATGCAAAAGACGAAAGTATATGATATTATTTGCTCATTGTTTCATTCTAAAAAACACGAAAAATTTTCAATTTTGTACGGCTGATACCTATATCTTCTTATTAGGTTATCTTTGATAGAGTGGTCATTTAACGAATTGCTCGGACTTATTGCGAATGAATAAGAAATTTTTCCGGCAGCGGCAACCAACATTGTGTTTTCAGTCATTTGCCGCTTATGGTGTGAAGCCCTAGATACAATGAGCGCCACGCGTTTTTTACGCGCCACTTTGATCAAACTTTTAACTTTGTGGCGCGTTGTTTCTTTTTACGTTTGTTCCCTGTTTTATTTTAAGAGAACAAATGAAATTACTGACATTTTGAAATAAAAAATTTCACTTTTTTGATACTACAGGGTTTTCCAATAAGAGGTGTTATTTTATTTTAATTAGCCCGCTATTTCGGTAGATGTCACTTTTGGAGCTGTCATTTTTTGACATTTGACAAGTAGAAACTACGCCATTAATAAAAATGGAACGATACACGATTCAACAACGCATTGAAATTATTAAAATTCACTATAAAAATGATCCGGAATTCCATCGAAAACTCATCTTGAGTGATGAGGCCCGTTTCCACCTCGATGGCTTCGTCAACAAGCAAAATTGTCGCATCTGGGGCTCGGAAAACCCAAGAGTTATTGTTGAAAAGCCTCTCTATCCTCAACGTGTGACTGTTTGGTGCGGTTTACGGTCCCGCGGGGTCATTAGACCTTACTTTTTCGAAAATGAGGCTGGAGCAACAGTTACGGTGAATGGATTGCGCTATCGACAGATGATTAATGATTTTTTATGGCCGGAATTGGATGGTATTGATCTGGACAACGTTTACTTTCAACAAGACGGCGCTACGTGCCATACAAGCAACGAAACCATTGATCTTTTACGGGAAAAGTTTCCGGAACGTGTTATATCTCGAAGAGGTGATCACAATTGGCAACCGAGATCTTGTGACTTAACACCTTGCAACTTCTTTCTTTGGGCCCACGTGAAAGAGAAGGTCTACGCCAACAGCCCAGCGTCGATTCAAGACCTCAAAGATGGAATTCGTGAGGCTATCGAAGACATAGGGCAACCACTTTGCGATTTGGTTATGGAAAATTTCATGAAAAGGATATGGTCCTGTAGGCGTGGTCGTGGTGGTCATTTGGCTGATGTTATTTTCCATTATTAACGGCATACCTTCCTCTTTATAATAAAATAAAGATCCGATCATTTATCTCAAAAAATGGCATTTTTCTTTGAATATCAAAATAACACCTCTTATTGGAAAACCCTGTAGTTTTTTAATAAACCTTTCTTGCTTTAATTATCATACTTCATTTTTTATATTCATTTTTAAATACTTTTCGCAATTTCAGCGAAATAATCAACACACCTCAGATAGTTCGAACTGTCAAGTGTAAAAAGACGCGTGGCATTGTATCATAAACACCACAAAGTGGCGCCACAGCAAAAACGCTTGGCGCACATTGTAGGATAAACGTGCCAATTCGGGTCTATTTAAGGAAATGTCATCCTTACAGGGTTTTTAGTAGAATTTACTTAATGTTGATTTTTTGTAGTACAATAGTAAGCTGAATATTTATATTTCAATTTAAATGAAAAACTCAAAACATTTATCTAGTCTGCATAATAATTGAAAATATCAGTGTATGCTGAAATCACCAGTTTGCGTCCAGTCTAAGCCCGTTTGCATTCACCAAGGTGCCAATAGGCGTCCAGGTTAAAAAAAACATTCTTCAGATTAAAACTAATTCAATTCAAATTTAAATTTCATTAAATTAAAAGGAAAAAATTAAGAAGGAATTATATAAATATTAAATAATGTGTGAGTTCGACACGCACTTGACCGGTTGTTTTTTTGAACTGTGCTTAAAAGGCTATCAGGACTACTTAAAGCTTTTTTTTACGGTTTCCGTTAAAATACTTTCCTACGCCTTCAGGGTAACTTTAAGACAATTTATTCTGTAATGATGTGTTTTTGGAATATTTTACTAGACGCACACGAAGGGTTCCGTACCATCGTAAAAAATTTAACATTATGTATACGCCAAACAAGACGTTTCTTGTATGGGGCCCTCTTAAATTTTCAATTTAATTTAATTTTTATTCTTTGTTGTTATAGCGGCAATAGAAATACACACTCTGTGAAAATTTTAACTATCTACGTATTACGGTTCATGAGATATAGCCCGGTGACGGACGGACGGACATCGGAGGCTTAGTAATAGCAACAAGTAAAAAAGCTAGAATTGGTCTAAGACCAATTCTTATGATACCCTAGATGAATGCCCGTATTAAATTTCGTATGGTCACCGATCTATTCAAGTTTGATTTTGAAGTTGTTTTTCGCATATATTTCTAGAACGGTTTGTTGCACAGAAAAAATGATTATTACCAATTTTATAGGATTTCGTATTCTGCAGAAGTTTTTAGTACAATAAAAATGTCTTGGACTGATCGTTTTCAAAGTACGCGTAAAAAACCTAAATTTTTATATGGCAACACCAAGAAAGAGTTACCCGATTTAGTCCATTTTTAACATTTTATTTGCTAATGTAGTGAAAACATCATGTACGATATTTCAGCTCTGTACCTCGACGCGTTCTCAGGCAGTGTCCAAATATATAGCGAAAAACTAAATTTTTATATGGCAACCCCACGAAGGAGTTGCCCGATTTGTCTCATTTTCGAACTTAATTTTTTTTTTTTTTTAAAGTCCGTGTACAAAATTTCAGCTCTCTAAGTATACGCGTTCTCGAGTTATCGTGCGCACGGACGGACGGACGGACATGCAAAAATCAAAATAACTTTTAATATTATGAATGGGTGTCCAGTCCATTTTGCTCTACCATCATTATTTCGAAGTGTTACAAACGGAATGACAAACTTAGTATACCCCTATAGATTTCATCTAGGGTATAAAAATAATATAACATAAAGATATCGCATGACCATGCTTCGGTTGTACCCGGAAAATTGCGCTCTGGGATTTGTTAGCAGAGCCCGTGTGAACCCTTCTCAGATATTAACAACGCCACTGCACATATCGCTCTCGGTTTTCAATTTCTCTGAGAATTTTATTTTATTCTCTTTATAATATCCTGAAATAAGAAAAAATACATTACTTGTATTGTGTTGCAACCCCCGGAATATAATACAAGCCATGAAGTCGCCGAAGGCACCGACGCAGCCATGCATTGTTTACGTCAGATATGATTTTCGTGGCTGATATAATATGTATGAAGTATATGTGAATGAAGTAGGTATATATAACATACACATGTATGTATTTATATTTCAATTGATACAAGAGAAAATTTGTCTGAAATTAGAATTATTGGATTAGGTAGACAATATGCATAATCAAGATTTGAATGAGAACTTGAATCGTCGCACAAGTATGAAAGATCAATTTAATTAATTAATTAATTAATTGTATGGCATTAGATTTATGACTAATTATGACTGTCCTTATGAGTCAATAGAACGTATCAGGCCAAAATTATTAATTGTAATTTTCGAATTTCAGATAAAAAATAATAATTATATTTAATTTTTATTTTTTACATTCGATGATAATTACGAGTATTTTTGATTTTTTTTTTATGTCGGAAATAAAAATCATTTGCCGATTTGATTAAGAGAAAAAAATCCTCACAGTTAAGATTAAGTCTTTTAACCCAAATATTAAAATTTAAGGAATCTGAAGTAAATTTGAATATTTTTAAATTTTCAGTCTCCCTCCTCGAATTTCTGCAATGATCCAAACTACATTTGATTCTTCCCATTTTTCTCTTATCCTTTCCCATCCGCGGGAAATATACTGCTATAAATATGTATAATATAATATTATAAATTTATATACCTATGTATATACAAATATTAGTATTGAAGTATTTTCATAAAAACAAACTTTTTTCGAAAGATTAAATCTTCGTAAAATTCCAATAAAAGTTCTTAATCAATTTAATGAAAAATTAAAAATTCTTAATGAAGGATCAAATACCGAAAATAAATTAGTTATCATAAGTAACGTCGAAGAGTAATCACATCATTATAAATTTGCTCCTCGAAACTTTAATAAATTTTCGTTGTGGCGTGCAACAAAAGTTAACTTAACAATCTCATTTTTCAAAAAATGTACCCGCGCTTTTGTGAAAACCGGTTTTTGCTGAAATATTGTGAGAATTGTCCAATATTTTTTATAGGATAACCAATGCTTGTTAGTGTATTTTCTATGCTATTTGAGCAGCACGGGCTTCTGTTTACATTCGTTTTGCTCTGAAGAAATTAAGTAGAAGAAACTCATGCTATATTCTCTGATATTTTCGCGAAAAATGAGAATTTCATTTGAGAGGAATTTTATATCTCCTTTCAGCACTTTGGCCAAAGCCGTTCGGGTAATCCTACGTTCTCCCGATTTTTGTTTTTAACACGTTGGCTCAGTCACACTGGAATAATGCATACCCAAGTTCCTTTCCCCCATTCATGCAAAAGACGAAAGTATGCATACACATACTAATCATCACACCACCCATCTGCATTCTGCCGTTCATATGGCTCTTGCACCTACATTTCTCTGTATGCTAAAAGCTGTGTGCCAAAACCCTCGAGAATACTTCCCAAGCCATGAAACAGAAATCTATATGTGTGCGTGCTTAGTCCGTTTTCTAAAATGTTCTATATTGATACTTATGGAAAAATTCTAAACATTGGCTTTATATATGCTATAGAGCCTAAACTACTCTCCATACAGGAAAATAATCTTCTAGTAAATAAAGCTTGGTTCCTTACCTTCCCAAAGGCTACACTTCCTATATACCTTACTTAACAAAATAATAAAATAGTTTTGATTACAAAGTAACCTTACCATTTTACGCTCAATACCTCTCAGCTGAGTGATAATTGCATGTGTGCATGTGCAGCCGTAGTCCGAATCTGTAGGCAGCTACATTCGATATCATCAGCCCACGGCATGCCATGACGGCACAGCGGCATTACAATGTTTACTCAGCTGAGAATTTTTGTTTGAGGAATTGTAGTCATTTGGTTAAGATAACTTTTTTTAAATAATTTTGTTATTATATAATATTATATGAAAGCAAGCTTAAGATTACCGCAACACCATTTTTCTGTATGAATACTAGTTTAGGGCAGAGGAGCTATTCAAATCAATCTTTTGTCACTTTTACATAAGAACACTGCAAATATTTTAGAATGTAAGGACTACTTTGGGCTTCGCATGTGGTAGGGAGGGAGTCTGTTTCATGACTTGTGAAGTATTCTCGAGGGTTTTGTGTGTGCGCATGCATATATAGATATAAGGACTTGCAAAGAGATGAGAAAGGAAAACAGTTCCAGAGAGCTGGCAAAGCTGAGAACAAAGTGTTCAGTGGCATTGGTATTTTTTTAAATAGGGGGATCTGGGTTCTACTAATAAAACCCAAACACAATTTTCTTCGTTCAACTTTTGCACAGGCTGTGCGATATCTTTATGTTATATTACTTTTGGTAATAGGGTTCCCGTTTTTACCCTTTGGGTACGGAACCCTAAAAATGCAGTCCCTTACATTTTAAACTCATCGCATTACGTTTTAAAAAAAAACGTTTTCTTCTTTTTCAAGGCTGTCTCTAATATGGCGTCGCAAGAATCTCTGAATTTTATTACCCACAGCGGCGAGAAGAAAGTGGCATTACACTGTCCTTAGTTAACTCAACCAGTTGGGCTTTCACTGGTTATATTTCTTTATTTTTTTAAACTGCTTGCTACACTTGCATTTTCGCATTATTTACATTCCGACTCTTAATGAACTGAGCGCTGACGACTTATACCCTAGACACACAGCACGAACTAATGAATCATTTGTACTAACCATTCATTAAAATGCCGTGTGTTACATAGTATACGTCATTATAGCTCGAAAATCAGATGATAATGAAGTACACTAATGAAGTGTTTTCCTCCTTCATTATAGCTATAATGAGGAAAAATGTGCTAGATTTGGAATATAATGTAAATCTGGAGCTCCGCTGTGCATCTGCCGATTTGAAAAATAAGAAGAAGAAATGCATAGAAATGCAAATCACTAATTATATTATTAATATTTTTTTAAATATAATGTTTTTCTCATTTGTTAATTGTTAAATTCGAAAATAAAATAAATGAAAACAAAGTTTATCGCGTTAATTCGATTCATATTGCTTCTTTAAGGTGATAAGTTCATCAAAACCAGTTTGACAGCACAACTTAATTAAAGAAATGGCTGTGTGTCCGCAGTTTATAATGAATCATTATAGACTAATGAGTCGTTAGTTATTTCTTCATTAAGAGTGCTGTGTGTCTAAGGCATTAGATCCCACTGCTCACTTTAGTGGTAGCAGACACATACACGAACATGAGGATAGAGAAATATCTGCATTTTAAGGAAAATACGTCATTTTATGAATTGTTATAAAATGAAATGGACGCGAATTGGGTAGTGGACGCGAATTGGTGAATTTACCCTATCCATCCAGGGGCAAGATGTTATAACTTCGAAAGATTCGACGTTCGACAATTTATCGATAGTCGGTATGTTGTAACACTTTCGACAGGCGATAAATGCGATAGAATATCACTGAGTTTTGCTGAGAGTGATAGTACAAGCGAAGATTAAAAAATGTATGTAAAATTAAAGAAATTAGATTTAAATGTTAATTTTTTTTTAATTTATTCAATATAAATGATTTTATATATTAATTATATAGATTCTTCAAACTGAAGCTATAAAACTTGTAGGAATATTTCTTGAATCCAAAAATTATTAAGGCAATACATTTTGTTAGGCATATCCATAACATAATACCGCTGCCTTAAAAATTTTCTTTTGTCCCGGTAATTAATAATTTCTTTGTCATTTTTGTTATCCTCCACAAATAAAGCCACTGCGCCTGAAAAATTCATAAATTCCAGTTTTATTATTATTAAAATTTATTAACAACTAGAAAAAGAATCTATAAATGTCATTTGTGCTAGGGAAAAAAATCGGAAATAATTTCGAAACAAGCAAAATCGCCTGTCGAACGAAAATCTTATAACATACCGCCAGATCGAAATCTTCGCTTCGATGATCGCTTTCGATGCGAAGTTATAACATGTCGCCACAGGGTTTGACTTATAGATTTAATTGTACAAGAGCAATCGCGCAGCGGCAGCCGCAAAACGTCGCGCCGCTCCTGGTGTGACATCCACCTTAAGCATACAACTAGTGCATTTTTAAAAGCCAGATGTAGCTTCTTGTTAAGTATATGTTCTTTGATTATATATAAGTACATATGTATTAGACAGAGAGAGAATGTCAACAGGGATGTCTAGGTCAGCCATCTGCGATTGTTTTTAGTTTTGACCACTAGCGCCACCAATGTTCGTGTGCGGAAAAACTTTTCTCAGTAACAGCGAATTTTTCGTGCCATTGCAGATTTGGAGCGTGAACGCAAAATATGTGCTGTGCACTCAGTGGTTTGAAATTCCAAAAAAAGTTTTTTTTAGCCGCACTGAATACGGCCAGAAAGTGATGAGAAAATATGCAGTCATCAAGGTAAGCATTGTGAATGTGTTGTGTGACTCACGCTCGAAAATAAAACAAGAAAATTCAATCCTGTAACATGTTTGGTTGTGGTATCACGTAATAGGGCAATAGAGCTTGTAGCCAAGGTTGGCCACTTTGTGTAGTTAGGGTCCCACTTATACTAAACTTCAGCTCTCTATATCGACGCGTTCTCAGGCAGTGTTCAAATATATAGTAGAAAACGTAAATTTTTGTATGGCAACCCCACGACGGATTTACCCGATTTGTCTCATTTTCGAAATTAATTTTACTTTTTTTTTTTAAAGTTCGTGTACAAAATTTCATCTCTCTAAGTATACGCGTTCTCAAGTTATCGTGCGCACAGGCAGACAGACAGACAGACAGAGAGACGGACGGACATGTAAAAATCAAAATAACTTTTATTAATATTTTGCGTGGGTGTCCAATCCATTTTGCTCTACCGTAATTATTTCTGTGCGTTACAAGCGGAATGACAAACTTGTATACCCTTTAAATTTCATCTAGGGTATAAAAACATAAAAATGGCACTGGCTTAAATATATCAAAAGTTATTAAGTACTGTTTGAAATTCTACTGAGATCATAATATCGGCAATAAATTTATTTGAATACATCGCCATTCCGTTAGTTGGTTATTTGCTAAACCCTAGATGAAATTATGCCATACAAATTGCTCATACGTTTGTAACACCTAGAAATAATGATTGAAAAGATGAACTTAACGCATTTGCATAGAATCATAAAACATTTCGTTTTTTTTCATATTATCCATATTTAAAAAAGAGTAGTGCCAGCATATTTAAAGGTATTCCATCTATGTAGGCCGTAGGTTATCCCCAAAATTGATCTTTTCTTGTTTTGTTTTTAGCTCTCTTTGGTTGGAATTTTGATAACCTCTGTACATACATAGTAAAGCAAGTGCAAAGCTTTATTTTACAGTTAGTTAATAACATGTTACCTGCTACGTGGAATTTAAAGTTAACAGGAGGATTTGCTTTGAACCTTGTTCAAGACAAAAAAAAATATTATACGAGCAGGGAGATAAATATTTCTTTTTCTGTTGCTAAAAAATATATATACACACTGCGTTTCAAAGTTACGAGACGCACCACGCAATAATGCTGTAGACCATCTCTCCAGTAAGAAAGGCAGAAATGTGTAGTGGCAAAATATTTCTACCTTCTTGTTATCCTTACATCATTTGCTGTTAGAACGGTACTTGTGGAGTAATTTTATAGGAAGTTAAGGGATTGTGCAAAATGATTGTTGCATTATTATAGACGTACATACTTTAATTTAACAATAATGAAACTGCATCAAACTTATTGTGCGCCACGATCTCCACAAACCTTTTTATACCCTCGAAGATGAATTCGTGGGTATACGAAGTTTGCCATTGCGTTTGTAACGCATAGAATAATGATGCGGTAGAATAAAATGGATTGGACACCGTTGACTTAGAGAGATGAAATTTTTTACAAGGTTTTTTTCTTTAAAAAATTTTAGATTTAAGTTCGAATATGGGAAGAATCAGGTAACTCCTTCGTAGAGTTTCAATACAAAAAATTCGTTTTTCACTGAATATTTGGACATTGTCTAAGAACGCATTGACGTAGAGAACTGAAGTTTTATACGGCGTTTTAAAAGAAATACTAAAAACTATTTCAAAAATGAACTAAATCGGACAAGCCGTTCTTGATGCTGCTATTGTGTATATATTATATAGTGGTCGCAACTTTAAGTAGTTAACTTCACGCTAGATGGCCATGGTTATATCTGTTTGAGAATATTGAGGTTTGTTATAGAGCAAATCAGGTTAGTTGAGTTCCCTTAAAGCTGTAAGTGACGTAATGTATTTGGTTTTCGCATACATCTCGGTAGCGATAGGATATGATTACTTCTAGCAATTTCGTAGAATTTCTTGTTTTTAGTTTCTTATGAGCACAGTTTTGCACATTCGATGTAGGTTTTAGTGACTCCGAGCGCAAAAGCGTGGGAATAAGTTTAAGAACTGTGATTGTGCAAACCTGTTATTTTTGTAAAATAGTTGTAATATTTCATTACTACGTCCCCTTTAGAATAATTTGTATACCCTAGAATAGATGAAGTCATAGGGTATATACTAAGTTTTTCATTCCGTTTGTAACGCACAGAAATAATGTTGGTTGAGCAAAATGGGTGGAAACCCACGCATTATATTAAAAGTTATTTTGATTCTTGCATGTTCGTCTGTCTGTCTGTCTGTCTGTTTTGTCCGCACGATAACTCGACAGCGCGAGTACTTAGAAAACTGAAATTTTGCACACGGGCTTATTAAAAATAAAAAAGTAGATTTAAGTTCGAAAATAGGACAAATCGGGTAGCTCCTTCAAGAGTTTGCCATACAAAAATTTCGTTCTTCACTATATATATGGACATTGCCTGAGAGCGCGTCAATGTAGAGTGCTGAAATTGGACGTTTTCATAGAAATAGTAAATACAATTTCAAAAATTGGCTAAATCGAGCAACCCCTTGCTGTTCCTATTTAAAATTTTTTGTTTTTTACGTATCCTATGAAATTGGTCATAATCATTTTTCCTGTCCAACGAACCGTTCTAGAAATATATGCCAAAAACTACTTCAACAATAAAGGGACAGGGGGTGATCATAGGAGGGGTAACCATACGAAATTAGATACGGGTATTCATCTACTGGAGTATCATAAGAATTGGTCTTAGACCAATTTTGTATTCTATACAAACTGTGAATGTTTCATCCAAATCGGAGATGGTCGGGTCCAAAACAAGCCCTTTTTGATCTTTTTCGCGTGGAATGGCTGCATAAATGTACATATGTTATGATATCCCTTGGTTGGATCTCATAGCTCATCCATTTACACAAACATTCCTCCTAGGAAATAGATTTCTTTCGAGGGCACGATAATTTTGAATACGTGTCATATTTCTCAAACATTAAAAATTATTGCCGCGTACACAAAAAAGCATTTGAGACACTCGCCTTATCAGCGGGTTCAACCGTGGGACAAGAATTGTCTTGATCATTTGAAAGATTTTGTTGACAAGGCAAATAATAAGATCACGACTCGACAAAACGAGATTTTGGAGCTAATCATTGACCAACACGCTCAAGTCTTTTGTCGACTCGCTCGAGTACTCGTAATAATCAGTGTAACATGTTCGGATCAATTTATATCAGAACCGATAATTATTGTAAATCGCGAGGTTAGAGCAAGATTAATTATTGTGCTTAGATCCTTGGATTAATATAAAATTGTCGTTCAATAAATTAAAACTTAATTTATTTCTGTTGTTAATCACCTAACGAGTATTTTTATTTCTTTTCCCTAAAAAGGGGATACAGCTCCATACTCATCTCGAGCGTTCTTCTCCCGAGGGGAAGCACGACGCCTGAGATTACAACACATACATTGTACATACCATTCACTTCATTTTGCTAACCTAATTATAATTATAATGAAAGCTATGAATTTTAAAAATATATTTCTTTTAAAAATTAAATTAATTAGCGTAAAAATGCATTAGGCAGCATAAATTGCAAATTCATTGAGTTCATAAAATGTGCAGCTTTGGAAATACTTAGGTAATGTCTACCAGCTAAAGCTTAGCTATATCTGTAGTAATTCTCAGATAAGAAAAGAGTTTAGTTCTTAATTAAAACTCGAGGAGTCAGTCCAGTGAAAAAAAAATGTATAAAAACTTAGCTGATTGCTGTTTTTATTTCTTTATTTTTGTTTCTTAATAAATGCGAAAACAATAACTCACGCCGCACAATCACAGTTGCCTAATTTTTTCCCACGATTAGAAAATCGCAGTCACCTAAAAACCATAAAAACCACATCGAATGTACAAAACTTTATAAACTAAAAACAACAAATTCTGAGGAAAGAATTGCCGCATCACATCTCTTCTTCCTTCGCCAGGCAGTAGTCAAGCAGCCAAACAATCCAAGTTTTAAGAGGAATGTCTCAGAAAACAAATGCCTATTGCTAGATGAAAATAAACATGAAATGAATGCAGAGCATTACCAAACCATCGCGTCCCTTACTCCTCTCTAAGATCGCAAAGTCGTCTATTACAACGATATATCTATACGCCATAGCCTATGCGATGCAGACCTACCTCGCCCTGCTTGCTGAGTGTGGCAGGCTCTGATTTTGCAATCTTTTATATAGCCTGTGGTTTCTACATTTCTTTTTTTTTCATAAAACTTTTATAGCTTTTATTGTAAGCACAATATAAAAAGTTTGTGTCTTTGATATGACTCCCTGCTATGATATGTATAATAACTCGAGTTATCTACTGCAGCGCCGCGAGTGAGAGGTTAACTCATCAGTCCTGAAGTGATGTTGCGACCACTATATAATAGCTGTGTTCTTTTGTGTCCGCAGAACAGAGCAGAAAAAAGATACACAAAAGAACGCCTCCTACATTTTCATAGAAGATTTATACATGAAGCGGACAGTACAAATAGTTCGCTTCAATCGACAGAACAATTTGTTCTCTCCAGTATATAGGAGTTCTAGAACCAGATACACAGCTAATACATACACAATGGTGTTGCCATTCGGACATTGAAATTTTTTACGTACCTTGTGAAAACGATCAGTTCTAGACATTTAATTGTACTGAAAAGTTCTTCAGAATATAAAACCCTATGGATTTAGTTATAATCATTTTTACTGCCCGACGCGACGTAACCGTTCTAGAAATAGATGCGAAACCACTATAGTAATCAAACTCGCACGAAATTACATACGGAAATTAATCTAGGGTATTGTAAGAATCGATCTTAGACCAATTCTAGCTTTTTTCCTTGTTTTCATTGATTCCACGTATGGTCAAGTTTTTCTGGAGTCAAGGCTAGCCAACCAGCTTGAACGTCATATCTAAGGTCACTGATGATGTTAAACTACTTGGCATCTTTATAAACTGTTCGAACTAACTATCCTCATATTCTCTCTAAAGGAAAACGGGTCGGCCAGCCGAGAAGGTTGATGTTGTGACTCAAGAACCAGCTTTTCTGGTGTTGCTTATGTAGATCGTAGCGCTATACTACTGCTAAATTAAATTATCGTCAGGATAGTAAACGAGATACGGAAGGTACTTTTATTTGAGGACTTTGCGGTATTCTAGGCTATTCATATGACAGGATGAGAATGCCAGCTCTACAGTTTCGAAAGACGTCGCATACTATCAATGATCCGTCTGAAAAGCTATATGCGTCTATAATAATATAATAGTCATCTTACACATTCCACAAATTTCAAGTACTGTTCTATAAATGCAGATCTTTTCTTGGTGTAAGCGATAACAGGAAGGTAGATATATTTTGCCATTACACATTTTCATCTTTTTTGCTAGGAGATGCGTCATCGCATTGCATTGGTGCGCCTATAACTTTGCACCGCAATGTATTTTATCCTCGTCAATTGAAACGTTACACATATTATGCTGAATTTTCGTGATTTATTCGTCATTATAAATATAATTTATGCTTTTCAAACATGGTTAGTACTATAATTCAATTCAATAGTTAACTAGAATGATTTTCAGTAAAGTTAATTTAAATTGTGGAGCTAGACTAGTGAAAACAAATATTTGATTAACTGCGGTCAAAATTCTAGTTAGTTTCAGTTTAACTGGAGATGGTCAAAATGGCCCCGAAAGTGTTAATAAATATTTAAAGGAAATCTCTGAGCTTTTCAGTTTTGTTTAAAAGAATTTCTGTTTAGTATAAGTGACATGAAAATAAATACCGTTTAACTAAAAAATCTTTGTAAATGGCATTATTTTGATTTGACAGCCTGTTTTAAGATAAATTCACCCGATTGTAAAATTTTTCTGAGTCTCTAGTCACGTAATAATTATTTATCAATAAAATTCATAAAAAAAATAATACCACATGGTTTTTTCATTCTTTGCAGCTGTTACAAGTTAAACATAAATTTCCATTAATCACAAAATTTACAATAGCTTTTGATGTCTGAACAAAGAAAATATTTTTGTTTAAGATTATCTTCGCATCCAGCTGAACTCAACTGAATTTCGTGTCAGCAAGGCTTTGAAATTGTCCTGTTTTCGCATACCGTTACCAAACGTTGAATTAAATCGCTTAAATTTTGTACACGGCTGGTTTATAAAAATTGTAGATATTCGTTTGAAAATAACAAAATTGGGGACACTTTCACGTATATTTAGATACTGGCTGAAAGCGCGATTGACAGAAGCTTCAAATATTTTGGGTGGAGAAATTATATTATAATCAAATGTTTTAAAAAATGAACTAGATGAGCAACGTCTTCGTACGGTTACAATATACATTTTTACATTCACACATATGTATGTACTGGAAAAACTGGCAGCCTCAAACGCTATTAATGTACTTATAAAAAAACAGGTTATTAGTTTTTACCGCCCGACAAACAGACCTATTAGGAAATGCGAAACATAACTTTACGATTTAACAAGTACATTTACTAAATCAAGGTAAATGCTAATCAGCAAAGCTTTTTGTCAAATATATACTCGCAAACGTATCCCAGTAGGGTGTATTTGGAACTAAGTTCTAGCTCGCGTTCTTGGTTCTGCTTATTAAGAGCATTGCCGGAGAGGACACTCTTCACTATGCAACTGCCGGGGAATTTAAAGCTTCTATTTGCAATAACAATATTGGATGGTGAGTCAGTTTTTAGTGAAATGGCAAAACTTCGCGGGGATTTTAGAAGATTAAGGTCAGAAAGACTGGCCTGAAGGAATGCACTACAGAGCGTAAAGAAACTGTAAAGCGAAGAAAGAGAGAACAGAGCAATATTCTCTCAGTCTCAAATCTTTGCTTCTTCCCGTCTGTTACCTCCCGACCGCATCGCAAATAAGCATACAATTTGTGCATTTTTAGAGGCCAGATGAAGCTTATTGTTAAGTTATATGTTCTTTGCTTATAGCAAATTTAAAGGTAGTCTTTTGTGGATCTTTACAATTGATGTGGGGAATCTTGTGCTAAATTCTTTAAGATTTCCTAATTAGAGGAAAATTCATGAAAAATTGAATAGTACATTTGTTCGGCCATTTATTCCGCAAGCTAACTGTTAAGCGACTGAAATGTTTAATCTGATAATTTATGTTTATTTATGTTTATTTTCAGCTTATCACAACTGGAATCGCTGGAATTACGAGAAAACTTGCTTAAAAATTTACCTGAATCAATAAGCCAATTAATAAAGTTGGAACGACTGGATCTGGGTGATAATGAAATTGAGGAACTTCCTCCACACATAGGATATCTCCCATCGTTGCAAGAACTGTTTTTAGAACACAATCAACTGCAAAAGCTTTCACCAGAAATTGGCTTATTAAAAAGTTTGATGTATCTTGATGTATCAGAGAATAGGTAAGATCTACGTTTTTTTTGTTATCAATTTGATGCTAATTTTTTTTTCTTATTTCTATAGACTCGAAGAACTTCCGGAAGAAATTGGAGGTTTAGAAAATCTTACTGATCTTCGTTTATCACAGAATTTACTCGAATCATTGCCGGATGGAATTGCAAGGCTAAGCCGTTTAACTATTTTAAAATTGGATCAAAATCGATTACATACACTTAATCCCAAGGTTGGATTGTAAGTAAAAACATAATATTTATTAAATAAAATATAAATTTTAAGATTTTTTATATTATTTTTTGTTACTTTATTCGTTTCTAATTTGAAAAAAAACGGATACGTATATAATACTAAGAGATCTTTCATTTTTTGTTACTTACAGCTATTTTATAAAAGTTTTATTATCTAAGTTAAAAAATTGTCAAAATCGGGAAACACATTGTTGAACAACACTAGTTTTGTCTTAATTGAGGTTTCCCTAGACTTACAATTAGAGTTCTAAATCCGAGCTCGATGAGAACGGTGCCCTTCGATTTGTCTAAATGGAAACCTATATCGTCTTCTGCTCCTCAGTTTCGGTAATGACACTACCGAGGTAACGCATTCTTAACAACCTCTATCTTGTCTTTTTTGATGACTATCCGGAAAATTCAGTTCATGTTAACCTGTATTTCCTTAGTTTTTGATAGATTAAGTCATTGGCCAGCTGAATTACTTTCTGCTAAAAGATTATGTATTTAGTATTAGGGCTCTGATGTTGGTAGTACAACAAGCAGATATCATCCAGTACTGTAAGTTATTGTCGAAAGCGCTGAAGACGTAGTTAAACACAGAAATAAATAGAAGTGGCGAATGCCAAGATCCTTGTCAAACACCAGTATTAACATTAAAGTAGTCCGACGGTCTATTCCATATAGAGTTGCTATAAAGGACTTTTCAAATGATTTTTTTTTGGAAAATATTGTGTCTCCGCAGAGCCTTACAGATATATCTCTGTTAGTCAAATCTACAGCACACTTCGTATTTGATGATAATATTCTGAAGATATCCTGTTGATTGCTTCAGGATAATCTTCCATGTGCTAATGTGATGTATACAGGAGGAGACTTAAATCTTTTTAAATTACGTGCGACAGAATTTTTCCTCGGGTTGCTCGGTTCACAGGTGGGCAGTAATAACCCTTTCGCAGACTTGGGACTAACTAATTCTTTGCTATGGAGTAATTTTCCAAAGATTACCACCTCGTGGGTTTCTTTTTTCTTGCTTGAGACCTCGTTATTTAATTTTCTTCTTCATTTCTTTCACTTTCACGAAGTTAATTTCTGAATCACATAATTCTCCCTGTAGAGGCGGTTTGAGGTTTTGTCATGTTTAATCATGTTTCGTGATGTGGTGCGCAGGTGGGCAGTAATAATCCTGCCGAAAACTGGTGACCATCTAATTCCTTCCGATGGAGTAATTTTAAAAATTATGATATTCGGAATGTTTTTCTCCCTTCCTTGAATCCTTGTTATTTATTTTCTTTATGAATGCAGAGGCATTTTCACGAATTTTTGAACTATACAAATTTCGCCGCAGAGGTGGTTCAAGGTTTTGTACGCTCATGATTCAGCCTGAAACCAACATTTAAACCTGGTAGTTGATCTAACTTAATCTAACCTGCTGTTTTAACACAATAATTTAAATTTAAATTTAAATTTAGCGAGACCAAAACCGGTTTGTGGCCTCATGTATTGTTGACACTTCGACGTGTATATTATTATCCCTATATACAAGGTGTCCCAAAAAGTAGTGATAATCGGAAGCCTGGAGGTAGAGCGTCCCTCGGGGAATCCAAATCACCCTCATGTATATTCTACAGTTTTTTGTAGTTTTCAAGTTATAACAAATTTTCGAGATTTTTCGCTAATTACGTGTTGTAAAGTCATTTTGGTCATAGCCGTCGAAGACAGGTATAGGGATAGGCACTTATTTTTTTTCCGAAATAGCTTAACAGTGCATCTGTTGTATTTAAAAACATTTATTTCAATGCACTTCACCATTGTCTCAAAAAGTAACGTTGAATTTTTTCTTTTACCAAAACAAAAACTAACTTGAATGTTCTATGGCAATTTTAAGAAAAAAGTTCCATATTTTTTTTTTTAGAAACTAGCTTAAAAACTTCTTAGTTCATCGACTTTACATGGCACAAATAAATTTCGATTCAGATTGTACTAAGTGTAAAATTTAACAATTTTAATTGGGAAGTAAAAACAAGTAAAACTGAAAATTAAATAAAAATAATTGTTTTATTGTGAAAAATTACAAAAAGTTTTCAAAATGTCTACCTTCCTTTTCGACACATAACCGACAACGGCGGAAAAAATTCTCTTTCAGTCGATTGAGTGCTTGTTTGTTTCTTTTGATGTTTTTTTCGCCGCTCTTAATCTACTCGACAAATCTGCCAAATTTCGCATCGATATAGTTTTCTTTCCTAAATAGGACAATTTTCAATGATTATTGCAAACTAACTTGACCAGTTGAAATATTATACAACTGTATAATCACTATCACCCAGTTCAAAACAACATGATAAAACAAATGACATTTACTCGCCAAAAGCCATTTTACAGCCTCTCTCTTGTTTAAATGCTTGATCTTCTCACATAACCTCCAAAACGGAACGACTTTTGTTTACGAGATTATTATGTTTCCTTTAAGTAGAGTTCTAAAACTATGATAAATGTCGTATCCAGAATTGATAAAGAAAAGCGAACTTGAAATTAGTAATAAGATATTTTCTTGATATTTTATGAATGAATCACCCTTTACTTGCGTTGGATAGCAAAGGGACTCTGACTCTACAGCAACTTCTTACTTGAATTGATGCATGCTAATACTGTGTAAGATTATACTATATGGGCAGGACAACCTGCATTTATATGTATTTTGTTTTTATTGTTGAAGCCAAGTATATGGTTCAGAAAGGGCCAATCTTTCTGGTGACTTCTTTAAAACTGTTTTCTGTGATAACTACTGTGATATCAGTCATCATGATTTTCTCTTCAACCTAAAGACCTGTTGTTCGGCGAAGCGTCTGTTTCCAAGTATATTTCAAGCATAGCTGATGGCGTTCATTTACACTCATAAAACATTAAGCTACGTCCATCGTTTCTGTTTTGTGTTATTTATTTAATTTATCTTAAACTTGTGGTGTTTTTCCGAAACAGTAGAAGCTTTCTTTGATTATTCCTTTACACAAAAAGGGCAATAAGTACGACATTTCTAACTACAGACCTGTCGCTAATTTAAGTTTAAGTTCCACTGCAAGCCCTTCCTATGCTCTTTTCAGCATGGCTTTATGAAAGATAAATCTACTGCGACTAATTTGTTGGAGTTTACTAATTTCTGCATTTCTGCTATTGAAAACACTAAGCAAGTCGATTGCATTTTCACGGATTTCAGTAAAGCTATTGACCGAATTAACCCTAAAATTTTAATTCATAAGTTGACTGTTCTTATATTTCCTATTGTCTTTGTCAATTGGCTTCGTTCTTATTTATCTGATCGTACGCAGCGAGTTATATTCGGCGCAGCTCTTTCAGAAGAAATAGATAATACTTCCGGCGTTCCTCAAGGCAGCCAACTTGGACCACCCCTTTTTATAATTTACATCAACGATGTATCTCTGATTTTGGCTAATTCAACAATACTTTGCTATGTTGACGATGCCAAAATTTTCCGCATTATTTCTGATGAAAACGAGTGTGGAGTTTTAAAGTCGTTGCCAGGTCTAATGCTATACCCTGGGGTTTGTAAAGAGATGATCAAAAGAGTTTAATGATCCATTCATAACGAAGATCCTTTATGGCACATTCGTTAAACCCATTTTGGAGAATGGCAGTTCTGTCTGGTCGCACTTCTATGCTGTATACATAAATCGCTTCGAGGCTGTGAAGCGGAGATTCGTCCTATTTGCCCTGTGTGGACTTGATTGGGACAACCCTATTATTCTGCCTCCATATGTTGGCAGGCTTAAAATCTTTCCATTAGATTCTCTTGAGAATAGGCGAAAAACTTCCTCAGTTGTTTTTGCATTTCAGTGTATACAAGGAGTGATAAATTCCCCTGAACTCTTAAATACTTTCAATATATCTGTTTCTGTGCGCTCCTTGAGCATAGTTGTTCCTCAGCATAGTACAAGCACGAGCCGGTTTCTGGGGGACTACAGGACGTCTTTGGATAAGCTGCGTATTCATAATACGGTATCTTTACAATGGGTACTTGTGCACGGGGGAATTATGGAAAATGAGAGGCGATCTCGCTAGCAAGGTCTGGGCTTAGCACCCCATTTCTTGGACCAGAGCCTGTTGTTGGCGCTGCCATTTCAGTGATTGGGTTTCTCATAAAAGTCGATATTCGTGCGAAGCATAAGCTGCGATGGGCAGACCTAAGCACTTCAGGTGTACGAAACTGTTATTTGATGGGACAATAGGAAGTTCACGGACTTTTGCTTGGGGCTCGGAAGAAAACGATGCAGAACTGTGGTAGGTATCATCCCTGGGCACAGTTCATCTAACAAAGATTGGATTTCATGAGAGATAACGGATAACCCAAGTAAAACTTAAAGCTGGAATTTTTTTGTCCTTATTAGACTGAAGTTAATTGAAAAAAATCAATGAATTTGCAAAATGCCTTGAACTTCGGGCTTGGGATCTTTCGTCTTCTGCTTTAATAAAACAAAAAACATTTTTCATTTCGTTTGCAACACATATGTATCAACAATATTTATGGTAACATGCAATGGATTGGATTCATAATATTTAAAGACCTTTTTGCTTGTCTGTAGGCACAATAATTCGATCGTTGACTTATAGAGTTGAGGGCTTTTTTATTAAAATTATAGATTCAATTTAAAGAATGGTTAAAATCGGGCAATTCCGTAGGGTTGCCATACTAAAATTTATTTGGGAAAACGATCAGCTCCAAACATTTTTAATGTACTGCAGAGTTCTTCAGAATGTAAAAATTTATCAAGTTTGTTCATTCATTTGTCCACTGAACCGTCACTGTTCAATGAACCGTTCTAGAAAAACTTAATTTTCAAAAGAGATGGGTGGATATACATATGCGCATTTATCTAGGTTATCGCCAAAAATGATCTAATACCATATAAGTTCTTTCTTATTTGAAGACTTTTGGCATGAATAGCACACTACGACTAACTTTAAAATGCTAGAAACGCGACTTATTTCGAAATTTAAAAAATACCTTCCAATTTTTCGTGTGTTTTTTGTAAGGCATATCTCTCAATTTGGTAATCAACAATTTCCCAATTTGCCATTAAGATGATTCTTGATTAAAGATAAAATATTTTTAATTTATTTATTAAAACTGAATTATGAATGAGATTATACATTGTTTTTGAATGATTGCATATTAGTAGTTAATTCATACTTCATTTTAGTGTGCTTGATCTAATGATCAAGAAAATACAATTCTTATAACCTCATGTTAGTCGCTCCATTGATTGTGCTATGTCGATATTTTTTAGTTTTACCGGCTTCTTTTGTTTTGCAGAGTTTATTTACGTTATAAGAACTTGGATAATCGGTTGCAAGAAGGTTTTACAACTCGGTAATAAGAAAAGCAGTAAAAAGCGGATTAAACCAAATATTTCTCAATGGTATTTTTTTATTTATTAAAACGCCCTTTGTAATGAAATGTAGATACTTGTAAGAAGATAAGATAAGATAAGATATAGTATCTTCTTATTTATTTACCGATTACTATCAATTGAAAATATTTAAATAATGATTTTGCCATTCGTTAGAATAAAAACGGTGTGCGTAAAAACCAGTGACAAGATTTAATGAGCTTTACTAGACAACTCTATGTATGCTTCAGGTACAAGACATGTAATGAATACGATGCGTAATTACTAGTAATTTTTATGTATTTCAAAAACTATATTTTATATGCTGAAGGCTTCTTGTTAAAAGAAATTTTCCATCGTTGAGTTGGCGTAATTTCAGCTTGGCCTTATCTTGCGCAACTTATTTTTACACCAGATTTTTACAACTTATAAAATACTGAGTTTCGCCATGTGCCAATGGTGTTATTTGTTATAAGAAACAATAGAGCTTATTAATGAAACTCAACTCAATTAACTCTTAAGCATGTCGTAAAAATAATTGATTTGAGAGTTTAATGATTACCTTAGCTCAAAGTTATTTTATTCCATTAAGGGATTTGATATATTCTTATTATTATTCTTATCTAGTTGAATACAGACTAGGTGACTTTTTTGACAACCATTCGATTATTTTATCTGAACCATTCTTTGCAATGAACTTCAAATGGATGATTCTAGTTCTAGCTCTGTTTATTTATATATTTTAAGATGTAATAAATAGAGATCTGAAGAATGGAATTCGGATGGGCCTGGTATGTTATGATTATCCAACTAGAGTTGTTTACTTTGTTTTGGTAGTCCAAAAAACAATTGTGTGGCAGACCGTTGCCAAATCTCTTAAATCGGTTCATTTAATTTCTCTAATTGGTCGCAATAAAACACTCCCTTTTAAAGCATGAAGTAATAAAAACGAGCCAGTGCGAATAGAATTCTTCGCATTTCTGCTATTATATTAAGAATGTTGTTTTGTAATTTGATATTTGAATAATTTTCAAATAATAGCAGTGAGAACAAAGTTTCCTTGTAAAATTTTCTGGTGACGGTTGCGCACTGGCTTTTTAAAAGCGTGCTTTTTAGCCTTTGCGTCTTTACTTCTAAAGATCTAAAGTCTGCAATTAAAAACCGTGACAAAGATAACACTTTAAATTTTGAAGTTTTGTTTCACTTTAATATCTCTGTCAACATTACAGTTGACAGCATATTTCTTAAAGTAAAAAAATTGCCACCCTCAAAATTTTAAGTAGCTGCTCCCAAATCCCAGCGGGACGCTTTTATGCATAATGTGAGACAGAAGAACTGATCTCAGCTTACCAGTCAGTCGGTGTTCGTTGATATGAACGCTAAGGTTTTTAGGAGATGATTTATTTACACTCAAAGAGTTTCCTCATTGAGTTTGAATTAGGTTTTCCTAGTTCTTTGGTTGTTCTGCCAGTGAGGTAGAACTTGATAGAGGTAGAATCAACTGTACTGACAATCGGCCAATGCAGGAAGGAATATCTTGGAGCAACCAGGATGAGTATACTATATCAAAATTTAGAAAACTTATCCTGCTTTCAAAATAGCCCTATCCTCTGTTGTGGCTGTTGTGGCGATTAGAGGACCCGTCGAACACCAAAGACACTTGAAAGACATGATCTTATGTAAATACTTTAGGGCTCTTCATTAAATTTTGGTTATTGTATTTTTCTGGTATAATTCCAAAGTTATTTGCTCTAATAAAAATATTTTTTTTTTATGTATATAAGCTCTTTTATTGTTGGCTCTTCGGCTCTTTTAAAAATTTCTTAAAAATACGTGGTAAAAGGCTCTACAAAGTGTAAAAAAAGACGCTAGTTAATCTAAAAGTTATAAAAGGTCAATAGGGACAATTAAACAATTAAAACAATTAGAAAAACTAATGAACAAGAAAAAAGACACAAACAAAAGGAAAACAAACAAGACAAAATTCTCAAAAGAGACTAAAAAACGGCTACAAGAGTTTTGAAGAGGATCTAAAAGATAGACAAAAAATTTAAAAGTCCCAATTTTGACAATTGGGTAAGTGGCAGTTCCAAGAAGTTCCAAATTTCCAAATATACTAATAAAAATAATTACCTAAACGAACGAATTTTCAACATAAAATTTTGAAATTTACCACCGAAACCGAATTAAAAATAAATGACCGATCGAACGAAAAATTTACGCGATACCGTTATAGAGTCCCGCGAGGGCAGCCTGTATCATAGACCTCTACAAACTGCCCTCATCATCCCTCCAGCTTAGCATCTCTAACAGAGTGCTTGTCCTTCCCACAGCACTTGCAACGATTCCTAAGCGGGGAGAAGCCCCGTGGACTAGTGTTGCAAATGCTGTGGCCTGCTATCACCAGCGAAAGACAAGCGCTCCGTCCTGCACCGACGATAGTGGTTGCCATGTGCAGTTGAATGTGTCTACGTTCGTTACCAGATATTCAAGACGTAAACGTCTCCTCAATCTGTCAACGAAGTGACGCTTAAGTGCGTGTGCGTGGTGTTGTGGGTCAGTGTTCTGATTCCCAGCTTCGACTACAGACCTTTGGTCCCCATAGATGTCCTAGTAATGCCGAAATTCGAGTGGATCAACTGACACATACCGCGCACGAGATCCATTAGACCCTGCAAAGCCGGACATGTGAAGAACCTGTGAAACAGGATGCCTTCACAAGCACAAACTGTGCAAATTCTCTGAACCCGCCGGTCAATATGTGACAACTGATTAGGGTGCACAAGACTGTGATGCAGCAATTTGAATGCTACATCAGCATCTTTGTAATTAGAAGGATAACTGTAGACTACTCTGCAAGCTATCCCTCCCATCACGCCCATATTTACCCCGAGGTGTGTTCGCCATCTGTTGTATCCTGTATACTCCGGAGGTCTTATTGACATAAGCACGTCACGGAGCACACGTGTTGTAAGTGTGCTGAAAGGTGTGTGTGGTGGCCTGTTCAGAACGAAAGCATCTTCCAACTTAGTGCCAGGGTCACTGGTCCCAAGTTGGCGAAATTTCTCCCGCGCAGAAGCAGCCAGGTCGTGTAGTTGTGAAGTGTTAGTGTTTATTCGACAGTTTCCAGAGATATCAATAATATCTCCGAGAACTGTCAGTGTGTGCGTGTCAGCTTCAAAACCCCGAGCATTACTGAACACTGAATCTATTAATTCAGGATTAAACCAGATTGGAATCGACGCGAATTGCGTGTACCTTAGGGCATTCCACTGAAGGTGAAATGCTGGCCTGACTCTGCCCCAGGTCTGAATCGTTGAGATTAGATCCTGTGGCCAGTCACGAGAATAAGGTGGTCGAACAGAGAGTAGGTAGTAATACTCCCCTATGTCAATCCCTCCCAGTACATTCATCCACAGTTGAGAAATCAAGCTGTCTCTCTAGCAAAACACTCTTTGGAATGCACGCACTTGGAGACACCTTGATTTCACAACCAAGTTAGTGAGACCTAATCCACCTATCTTGACTGGCAGACAGAGCGCGCTTTCAGCAACCATTCGTCTTCCGCACCAAAAGGCGTCTATCGCTTTTGCTTGAAGAAGACCTACGAAGCCTTCATCAAACGTCTCAGATTTTAGCAGATGAACGATGGACGACGTAGTCAAATAGTTTATCACGACTGACCTACCCATTAAGGATAATGGAAACAGTCGACTACGCCATGAGTTTACAGCTCTAGAGAGTTTCTCAAGAGCGATGCGGCTATTATTTGATTTACTCTCGCGTCCGATATGCACACCTAAATACTTCAGGCAAGTATTAGTCCATTGGATGTTCAGTGGAGTATCGGTACGATCTCTCCACCTTCCACACCACAAGCCTTGACTCTTACTAAGGTTGATTTTAGCGCCCGCTATACGTTCGAACTGTTCGAAAACAGCACGAACGACCGGAAAAGCGTCATCTCTTGTCACGAAAATAGACAGATCATCCGCATACGCCAACATAAGAGGCCTCACATTGGTATACGGCAGATGAACCGCATACTGTCCGAGCATTCGACGAAGATTCACCAGTAGCGGCTCCAACGAAAGATCATAAAGCATACCTGACAATGGACAGCCCTGTCTGATACCTCGATGAAACGAGCTAGGAGCCAGAACTTGTCCTTGATGCTTAATCAAAATCGCTGAATCTCTATACAGTTTCCCGACGATATCGAGCCACCTGGGCGGAAACCCAAATGCCTCGAGAGCAGTCAAGAGATACTCGTGCGAGACACTATCAAAAGCCTTTTGCTGGTCAAGTGAAATCATGGCCATTTGTGTACCTGTCTGTTCATGGTAGGCAAACAAATGCTTGGCTACCACGATATTGTCGTAGATACTACGACCAGGTACACAATAGGACTGTTCCGGGTGTATTACCGAAGCAATCACTGAGCGGAGTATCGCCCCTAATGCTTTGCAGACGATTTTGTAGTCTACATTGCATAGGGTTACTGGCCTCCAGTTCCCCATCCTCTGCAAATCTCCCTTCTGTGGAATCAAGCGCATAACAGATCTCCTCCAACTAGAAGGAAAGTCTGAATGCGTCTCAACCGCCGAATTGAAGACTTCCAAAAGGTCAGGAATTAATAAATCCCTGAAACGTATGAAGAATTCATAACCAGGTGAAGTGTGTCGCCTTAGATCCTTTGTCGCAGCAATCATATCCTCCAATGTGATCACTGTATCCAGGAGCTCCTTACTGTCTTCAGAGAAAGTGGGAATATTCTCAAGGAATTCATGAGTGGTCGAGGATGTTGTCGACGTCGATTCAGAGTAGAGACTACTGTAGTAGTCTCGAATATATTCTGATAGCTGTTGTCCGTTGAGGACTTGTCCAGATTCATCAATTATCGATTCGACTTCACAAGAAGTCGCCTGAAAGAAGTACTCGGTTGGAGAATCGCCTTCTCTCAGCCAGCGCAGCACAAACTCCAAGCTGTGCTTGTAAGTCTGTGTCGCCAAGCGTTCCTTTATTCCATTGAAATAAAGAATCAACCCCGGCTGAGTTGATAGAAGAGCTGCCACCCGAGAGATCTCGGCCAACAAGCTAGAAGCTTGATAGCCACTTCGATTGAAACTCGTCTCGATAAACGACCGAATCTGGAGCTTTCCAACATCCCACCACTGACTAAGAAAATTAAAGTCAACTTTCCTCTCTTGCCAACCGTGCCAGAATTCAGTGAACTCATTGATGAACTGCTGGGAATTAACAAATAGTTGTTGAATATCCAGTATGCAGTTCTTCTTTCAACTAGAGTGCTGGTCGCCACTACAAGAAGATGATCGCTAACGGAACACACTTCATGAGTGACACCAACGAAATGTTCTAGTATTCCAGGTGAGACGTAAAGTCTATCAATTCTGGAGCCTGCGAGACTTCCATGGATATTTCGCGAGACCCTCGTGTATCCACGAATCTGAAAACACCGACAAAATTCCTCAATCGAGTAGCATTGACAGAGTTGAACTCAACTCCAGAGTGCCGATCCATTGGGGGATTCAGAGTGCAGTTGAAATCACCTCCGAGGACAGTTTCACCGCTAAAATTCACCAGACAGGACTGAACACTATCAAGAACTTGTCTTGTAATGCCCTGGCCATGAGGAAGGTACACGTTTACTACCTTGATATTTTTGTCTTGAATGACAAAGTCCAAGGAAGAAGCGAAGCCTGGGAAGATATCTGTATAGACAGGAGACGATAGTGTAAAATTGTTGGATACAATGATTGCCACCCCTGAGCCTCGGCGGGGTGCAGGTGTGGCAAACATTGCATAGCCAGTGTGTAAATAAGCATAGCGCTCAAGTTGTGTATATGTGTCTTGTGTAAAGTTCGTCTCCTGTAGAAGCGCGATGTCTATATCGAACATTTTGACATGTTCGATAGTACTGTGTAATCTTGTATGAGCACTTAAACCCCCGGTGTTGAGAGAGCCTATCTTACACATTCAAAGAGATAAAAAGCTCAAACGATGAATGTTCGACATCTACTGACGAGGAGAATCGGCCAAGCGATGCTCCTGAAGCAACTCCTCCACCCTCCGATGGAGACGATCTAAGCGAGCTACATCGTTGTACTTCCCCTTTTTCTTCGACTCCTGTTGTAGGAGTAGAAGTTGAGGAAGTAACAACTCTGGCCTCTCCAGCTCCCGTACAAGAATACTCCAGATTTTACCTGAATTCTTCTTTTACAAGAGCTGGCCAAGAATGCTGCGAATTTTCTCCCTAGGAAGGGTTTCCATCCCCCTCGAGACCTCAAATTGGCTACCAGTCGAAATGGCGCTACCACACGACTCATAGCCACTGAAGCTCGAGAGACCAGTCTCATCCAAACCGGTCATGTCGCAGTCCGAAAGCTGCTCGAGAGACACTTCCGCGTCCCTCACAACAACCTTCGAACCGCGAGCTCCACTATCGTCCTCCTCCGAGTGGGGCCGCTTTGATGCGACTGGCTTTGCTGGCTCTGGAGGAGGCAGCATCACTCGGTCCACCTTCGTCTTCCTCCTTCTCGTCCTCCTTTTTTTGCCTAGATGGCTACTCGACTCCTCGTCAGAAGTAGCCGTGTTTTCACGTACCCGACGTGGCGCCGTTTATAGCCATAATTTCTTTTGCCTCTAGGACAACTTCGGGCACATTAATCACTGGCTGCTCCAAAATAGAAGGTTGAGTGCCGGCCGAAGCCTCCTTCTCCAGATCCACTACTGTAGTAGTGGTTTCCTCTCATCAACCTTCTTCCCGCTTTTCCTGGGGCAGTCAGCAATAAAATGCCCTACCAAATGGCAAGCATGGCATTTCGCTTCGGTGCCAACGTCTATCCAGTATCTCGAGCCGGATATGCTCAGGTAAAAGCCTGACGGAAGCGTACACCCCTTATTTAAAGTGATGGACGCTTCCCGGCTAGTACCGAAGATACCCCGCCCGAGACCCTCGTCCCCAATTCTAATGGGAATGGCGCGAACCTTTCCATGAACCTTCCCGAATCTCCCAAGGAAATTCGAGAGGTCTTCATGTTGGGCTCGCATAGGGACCCGCGAAAACACGACCTTCGTGGGCTTCTCTTTTAGCGGGAATGGAACGAGGTGTCTACCCTCCACCTCGATGCCCTCAGGCATAAGCTTGGAAGCGCTTTCGAGGGTCGTGGTGTACACCTCGACCATTCCTCCAGCTATAATCCCCATGGAAAATAGCTGATCGCAGGAGATGACGCGGAAGATTGCCTTCAGGTATGCAGACTGAGGACATCCTCTGATGTGCTCAAGCTGCATACCGTAGCTCTCATACTGCCATCTCCCGTCGAAAAAGCCCTGGAGGCCCGCACTCTTCTTGGGTCGAGGCTTACCCGCGTCCAATGGGGCTGGACGAGGAGTGATGCCCCTGCTCTGAATTTCAATCACTGATTTATTCTTGAAACTGCCACTTACCTGGGCATAAGAAATCTCTGACTCTACTGCTGGGGATCGTGGTACTGCTGCTGTTGGTCTCGCTGCTGGTCCTGCTGGTTCTGATGGGTGTTGCTTTGAGGCATTTGCCTTCTTTGAAGAGAGCGGTGGCCTCATCACAACACCGCTTGGCTTTGGCGCTGAAGCAGAAGCCTTTTTAACAACTTCCTGCAACGTTGGATTCTGTGCTAAAGCTGCAGCTACAGATGTCCTAGTGATAGCTGAACTTTTTGGAGTTGATGTTCCAGGGTCTTCTCGGACAACCACAGCTGAACTGGAAATAGTCCCCTCTAATGGAGATGACTCTACATTTGTACTTTTGGCCTCTTCACTTGGACCCATACTGGCCTTTTCTTTGGGCCCTTTTGCTGGTTTTTGGGAAGAAGAGTCCTTTGTGCTCTTCTTCCTTCTGTCATTTAATTTCAAGAGGTCGTCAGACCCCCCAGAATCACTGCTACTCATTTGAGTACGGCAGCAACGGCTTTGCTTTTATTTATAAAAATTTTATTTGTATTTTTTATTAACTTTGATACTTTAATTTAATTAATTTAATTTTTCATAGATTGTTCCTTTCGAAATCAATTTAATACACTAAATTTGTTCAAGGTTGCCATGTTGCCATGGCAACGGCCGAAATAATTTTAAAATCCCAACCTGTCACTCAATTTGTACGCTTTTGCAATTAATTTCTAGAATTTTTTTCACAGTTTTTATAGTTATTCATTCACTGAACACAATTCACTATAAAACACACCACTTCAAACTAATTTAAGGTCACTTTCACTGGGTTTTCTGTACTTTTTTCCGCTATTTTGCTTTAAGATTCCTGGAGCTAATAACTGACGTGTCCGCTCTCTTCAGAAAAATAATAATAATAATAATAATGATTGTTTTCTTCTATGTAAGTCGCTGGTTCAATCCAGTCACCACTTTATCTATCTTACATCAGAGACCCTTAATACATACCGTGAGTAAAAATTAGAACTTGAAAATTTGGTAAATCTCTCAATCGAACGTGGTCGATATGTCGTAGTCGCTTCTGAAACTAAGAAAATATGGTTATATGTATGTATTGTATTTCAGTATATTATCACAGAGAAGAACCACTATGCAGAGATCTTGAGATCGTAACACACCTCTCCTTTGAAAAATTAGTGTTGTAAAAAATCATCGTTTATAATACAAAAATAGGTAAGTGATGAGACGTATCCAACCCTTTTTTGTATATTGCTGTATGGATATTATGTTACATTTGTCCATGTTAAGATTAGTTGAACAAATGTATAATATTTTGTTGTTGTTTGAATTGTTTTCTACGTTTGGAAAAAAAGACCAAGAACTCCGCCTGCTGTCTTTATAATATAAACAGAATTGCATCTCCTTAATATTTTGGTAGAAGGTGATTTTTTGTAAAAAGTGTAGAAGATATTAAGGCTGCAATACCATATCTGCAATACTCTAACCATATAAGAGAAGTGCACACCAGTTTGAAATTCATTGCCAGAGCTGGAAAATATTCTAATTAAAATTGGTAATAAAAAGAAAAAGGCATTAAATCTATATAAATAAAAATGAAAAGCTGTTCGTTGGTAATCACATCCACTTGAGAACGACTAGTTTCTTTTTCAAATGTTCGTAATTGTCCAAATAAGGTTTTTAAGGAAAAACAAATTAGAATCGACAACCCCTTCTTGGTGCTAGTATCCATAACTTTGGGTTTTCACTATACGTCGACGGGGTGAGCTGAAATTTTGTAAACGGCGTTCTTAAAACAAAATGTAAACTTAAATTCAAAAATGAGACCAATCGGGCAACTCTTCATAGGTTTCCATACAAAAATTTAGCCTTTAACTATATATTTGGGCACTGCCTGAGAACGCGTCGACGTAGAGAGCTAAAATTTGGTACATGGTGTTTTCATAGCAATGGTAATTAAAATTTAATAAATCGACTATATCGGGTTACCCCTTCTTGGTGTTACCATACAAAACCTGGGCTTTTCACTATATATTTGGAAGCTGCCTGAGAAGGCGTCGACGTGCAGAGCTCATATTTCGTGCAGGGCAGCGGAGCAAATCGGGCAACCCTTTCTTGGTATTGCCATACAAAACTTTAGTTTTTCACTATTTATTTTGATACTGCCTCACGCGTTGACGTAGAGAGCGGAAATTTTATACACGAGCCCATTTAAAAAAAGATAAATTTAACTTCGGAAATGGAACCAACCGGGCAACTTCTTTGAAGGGCCACACACACACACACACACACACACACACACACACACACACACACACACACACACACACACACACACACACACACACACACACACACACACACACACACACACACACACACACACACACATACACACACACCTGCGTATATATCATTGCAATATGAAAAATTTCAGAGCTTTGTAAAGAGCAGTTGGCATGCAGAAAGAAAGTAAAATGTGTATTTTCTGATTTAAAAAGAGAATTTGAAACGACTGACAGGGACATTATCCTTATGAAGTTAGAGAAATGTGGAGTAGACGTGTTAAACTCAAATGGTTTAAAGACTATTTGACGAATAGGAGATAGAAGACCAAAGAAATGGGCAGAATTCGATCAGTCCAAATTGACATTGGTGTTCCTCAGGGATCAGTGTTGGGAACATTATTGCAGATAATTACACAAATGACATGCAACGGATTTTAAAAAGTCTTAAATTGGCGTTTTTTGCTGATGATGCTTTATTAAATACAGAAAATGATAATTTTGAATAAGGGAAACGGAATAATGCAAGATGTAGAAAATGTGAGTGTGCGGCTTAAAGCAAATTTTCCATAGCACAAAATCGATGTGTGAAAATTGATTAATTTAGCAATAAGGTTTACTTTCATTGCATTTACACTGGTCCCAAAATTAATAAAAGTCTTAGTTTCTAATCTATTTATTATTATTTACATAAAATATTTCTCATCTGATTTATTACTTTTCTCCAGTATAAGGATTTGTTTTCGCTCCTTTTGATGATTTTTGTTATAATCTCCCATGTGATGTTGGCCACACTTATTACATAGTCTTATCTTTTGAGGACAAACTGGTAACATATGGTCTGTACTGCCCTACCCATACCATTTTTGTCAACTAGCTTTACCTGATACTGTTGCCTTGCTAGAATTTTTGTTATATCGACTAGTAGAGCTATAATATCGTTTAGCTGGTCCCACCTTGTATCTCTTCACTTCACAATTAGAACTATTGTCAACGTTTTGAATTGATTTTAAAAATTTTAGCAAGTCCTCTGAGTTCACGTAATTTCGCACGAAGTTGCTTTCTTGCCATGTATTTCACACAAGTTGAGGAATGCCAGTTTCTCATAATAGTAAACCGTCAACATCTCATCTACTCTCTTTCTCCTTTCAACATAATTTCCAACGATCAGTGGAAATCTACTTCATCCGGAAATGCGTTTTGAAGTTTCCAGGAATCTTCCAGGTATCCCAGATGCAGTTCACACTTGGTAAGGCTCTCCAACGAAGTCTGCGCATGGCCACGTTGTTTACTCGTAGCATAGTTACAAGATGCTGTATCATTCCAACCGATAATATCTCTTAGTTCATCCGCTTTTCTTATCCACGCCGTCATATCTGTCCGGATAACAGGACAGAATCACTTCACTTCTTACAGTAGGTCCTTTATTAATACTAATGGTATTAACATTAATCGTTAAAGTGCACAGTAATTCCGTTAATTTGTCAACACTAGACATTTCACTCGAGCTTTCAGAAGTTTCACTCACTTTTGTATAGTTTTCATACCGCTTAGGTCTTACACTTTACTCCTATTCAATTACCTGATTGGAGCCATTCTCTTTAATATATAAGAAAAACATAAACTAATTATAATTTATTAATTAACTACTAGAATATATTAGGTTGTAACTAGCACAGTCCCACAACACACACATAAAAACTTTGTTCTAAATATTTGTATTACAGTCAAATGGCTGAATCTCGCGATCAGATCCCATTTTTGAAGAAATTTGTATTTTTTTTGCACAATTTCTTTCTTTTACGATATACCTATAATCAAGAATAATTAAATATAAAAGGTTCCTCCTTAGATTGGGCGGTGATTCAGTCACTTCCTGCAAACAGAAAAAGATAGATAGGTGTGAGTAAACACTCAGTGGGCTGCGTGCTCTAGCTACAACTACCACTCATGCTAACGAGATACGTCAGCTCTAACAACAAATAACTTTGGGTCGGAACATACCTGACCCAGTGGGAGGACAAAAAGTCCTTCTTTCTTCACAACATTTGCAGAGTAGGAGCAGTATAAATCACAAACCTAATTAATGCTTGTGTATAGCGCGTATCACATCATACTACACAAAAACTATAATGATCTAACTACAATTGTCTATCAAACTACTCTACTATATTGGAAATATCTAATAACACTACAATTACAATGTGTAACTAATTTAAAAACTATCACCCACTTTTTTTTGATATAATTAATTCTCGTCGTATTTTATCGAGATTACTTTTAACACAAACTGATCCTAGAACAGACAAGAATCGAAAGTTGAGTCTCGGCAAGTACAATCAATTTCTTCCTTATACTTTTATATCTGCACCGGTATACTCTCAAGATTATCAACATCCTTGCTTATTAATTAAAAGGTTATTCCGGCTCATAAAGGAGCATTTTTCCCAGAAAGGCAAGAAGGAAACAAATCTGTTTATTGCAGCTTCCTTCTGCTAATGGCTGTCTTTCGGTTTTCTTTCCTTATTTTTTTGTTGTTGTCGACGCATGACAATACCTTAAAAATCTTTTCAAAATATTCATAATAATTACATCAGGTCACACTACCTCAATTTTTAAAGAAAAATATAAATTTCGCTTTGGCCAAGGTGCTGAAAGGAGATGTAAAATTTCTGTCAAATTAAATTCTCACTTTTAACTATAATATTAGAGAATCCAGCACGAGTTACAGCCACTTAATTTCTTCAGAGCAAAACGAATTTAAACAAAAACACGTGCCTTTCAAATATGATAGGATTACAGCACCAACTTTAGAGCCGCAACATAGGATTACAGCAAGAACTTTGGAACCAACTCTATTAATATTTCAGAAAAACTGGTTTCACAAAAGCGCGGGAACATTTGATGATAGTAAAATCTGAAAACTTCGCCCTTTGTCATTTCTATTACTTCACTTCATTTATTACTTCACCATGGTACTTGAAGATATTATCCTTATCCAAGATCACTAAAAGACTGAACAGAAAAACTGAGCCCTTAAAACCAAACGGAGAAACATGTTGGTCCCATCTTAATAAAAGGAAATACCGACAGTACAGGTATGTACCTACTTAAATACTTACTGAGAATTTCTCTATGACCATTCAACCAATACTAGCATCGAAGCATGCAAGCAAGGATGAAAACAAGGTAATAAGTGTCATAAAAGATAAATTTTGAACATGTGACGCATGAAACCAACACGCCCCCTCAAAAATTAGTCTTTTAAAATTTAAATAACTTACGCCTGAAACACAATTGGAACTTTTCAGCCACCTTGAGATTTGTTGACAATGTAAATCAATGTAAAGAACACAATTGGAGCTTTAACTTTTTTGTCAGCTTCAAGCTGGCTTGAGATTTGATCAAATTGCAAATTTCAAGCCAAATGACTGCCAACTTGAGGGAATTTTTAATGTTGCCAACTGTGCGAATGTTGAATATCAGACGAGAATTGCTTCTGTTGACACATTTAAGAAGTAAACAGCTACCAAAAATATTAAAATGGAAGAAAACTTATATAGTGAGTAAAAAGTAAGCAGCTCCTGTAGGACATAAAAAAAACCTCAATATTATTTTTACATATAATTGGTACATCTCGAAATTATCCAAAAAAGCATGAATTTGTCGTAGTTTTGGCAATTCGGATGCATTAACTGTCGTTCCTTAATAAAAGTTCTCAACATAAACAAGTTAAAGTTGCAAATGTCAAAAACGCCAGTTGTGTTCAATTCGGCTTTTACAGTCAGCTTTAGCAGAAAGCTGGGCATAAAGCTGGCTGAAAAGCTCCAATTGTGTTTCAGGCCTTAAAATAACTAAGTGAAGCAAAATAAAAATAATGACTTACATTATTATATAATAATAATTTTAATAATAATGCAAGAATATATTTTATATCAAAAAAAAATAAATAATTAAACTAAGATATACTTTATACTTTCCAAGTACTTTCTGGGGTAAGTTACATATGGTCCAACATTCGTTGCTTAGGATTAGGAAAAACCCAGAAAAACCTAATCAGACCATTTCACTAAAATTAATTAAATGACAAGTTATTTTAAACCTATTTCCGATCTGAATTCCATAAATCTGGCTGCCGGTAACGGCTTTGTCAACGCATCTGCCAATTGATTACCTGTAATTTTATTATCTTTTTCTCAATTTGCTCTCTAGAGAAATGATACTTTATATTAATGTGCTTTGATCTTTTATGGCTACCCGGATTGTTTGCTATACTAATACAACCGTTATTATCTTCGTATATTGTTATTGGTTCTAAGTTTTTTTTTTTATACTACTTGCTAATGACCTTAACCACAGTGCCTCTCTAACAGCTTCAAATTGAGCCATATACTCAGCTTCTGTAGATGAAGCTGCTACTGATACTTGTCTTTTTGTGCCCAGCATATTGTACATCTCTCAAATAATTTAAATAAATAACCTGTTGTACTTTTTCTATCCCTTTCACTCCCTACCAAAGATGGGCAAATGCATCAAAGAGTAATTTCCTGTTGTAGGGGTCCTTCAACTTTTTAACTTTTTTTACGAATATTTCCATCTCATTAATTGTATAACTTCCTATATCCATTGCAGTTTCACTTAGTTAATTATTTAGGCTAAGCAACCCATAAATACGATAGGACTAAAATCGGTGAGCTTCTTCGAATATCTTAAATATTTCTAGACTAAGGTCATAATAGTTTGCCTTTGTTTTATAAAATGCATTCACTTTAACTTTGCCATTTTGGTTTGTGCGGATAAACCACCCACTCAGTTCGAGTAGGTACTTGCATTTAATCGAAAGTCGACAGACAATAAATTGAGTCGCCCCCTTAACTTCGATCCACGAAAGCATCTAAATTAAGACAGGCAACTGCTTTACATTTAAAGTTCAAAGTTGAAGTTTACATTAAACAAAAAAGAATAAACACTGGCTTCTTTCTCTTTTCATTATAGGTGCGAAAATATGCAGGAATTGAATTTAACAGAAAATTTTCTAAATGAGCTTCCGCCAACAATCGGTCGTATGGGCAAATTGAATAACCTTAATGTTGATCGCAACGCTCTGGAGACACTTCCAGTTGAAATTGGAAACTGCACAGAGCTCGGGGTTCTCGGGTTGAGAGATAACAAATTGAAAGTATTACCATCAGAACTTGGGAATTGTACCCTTCTGCACGTTCTAGATGTGTCAGGCAATCAACTCCAGTATCTACCGTATTCATTAGTTAATTTACAATTAAAGGCGGTTTGGCTATCGGAAAATCAAGCTCAGCCTCTCTTGACGTTCCAGCCTGACACTGATGAAGCAACAGGAGAACAGGTAATTTGAATAAGTTTAATAAATAGGTCACCTGTACGATTTTGAACGGTTTGTTGTTTATAGGTTCTAACGTGTTTTCTACTGCCACAACAAGAGTACCAGCCCATCAGTCCAGGTAAGTCTGTTTGGAATTTAATTCGTTTTTGTAATTGTCGGCAGTTTTATATCTGCCCAGTAACACCACAGTTGCTTAGCTTCACGTGAAATCTATTTAGGCCACTGCGGTTGTATATGCATTGTTAGAAGGTATACCTGTACTCATCGCTGATGGGTGAAATGACGTAATAAGCAATTTCACATATGCAATTTTATCAAAACATGATATAAACTTTGGAGTGTGGTAGATGGTGGTTTTGAAATTCTTAAAAGCAGTTTGCAATACAAAAATATTTTGCAATGATGCACCTGTCGTTGAGGATTCTTTTGATAATCCGATATACATATGTATTGGAGAAATAGTCTTAACAGCTATTCAAGTGGTGTTCTAAAATATGTATTATGAAATATAAAAAAAAAGATAACCAACAAAATTGGAAAAATACCGTTATGCCTTAAGGTTTGTTAGCAAGCATTACCTACACACATACACAGAGTATATTCACTTCCTATGATTAAACTAAATTTTACAATTTTTTGGTAATTTTACGATCTACAATGATATCAGTTTTCCCCGACTGTCTTCAGTCAGGAATTCTAAGAATATCAAAAGGGAGTTTTTATATTTCACCGTAGCGGGAAGCAGCTAGCTTTCAAGAGTTTTTGTATGCTTACTGGTAGCTTCCTTAAGAGTAATGGTAGCGGATTAGTACAGAAGCTGTGAAGCTAGCGTTCTCATCGAAAATATGTCTTATATATATCAGAGGATAATTCTACGAAAGTTGGCAAAGCCTGTGCTCAAGGCTCCACAAAGGCAGCTGAGCTAATACATTGATAATTGAATGCAAGCAAACACTGGCACTAATCAGTTTGGTAATGTACTTGCAACCGTACTACTACTTAAATTTTATATTGGTAGTGGAAATGGAACAAGCTGACCTGACCAGATTTCTTAAAGGAGTTGCTGAGCCCGATTTGGATCGTAGTTTTTTTTTCCCTACACGTTAAAATTTCTTGTTTATGTTATATGAATTTAGTGATTTCGGACTTTTGTTGTCTCGAGTTTTAAATGCGATAACTGGAGACCGCGTTTACATTGAGAGTTGAAACTTTGCACACGTCATTTAAAAATAAAGATTGTAGATTTAAGTTTGAAATAGCGACATATCGGGTAACTCCTTCGTAGAGCTGCCATACAAAAATTGTGTTTCTCTAATATATTGGGACACTGCCTGAGAGACCGTCAACGCAGAGAGCTGCAATTTTGTACACGGCGTTTTCAGAAAAATAGTAAAAAAATTTCAAAATATATATATATATAAAACTTTAAGTTTTCACTTTATTTAACTTTTATTTTATTGCCGAGGAAGTTTCGTATAACACTTTTTGTCACTTTCCATGTCCTTCTTTCCATTCGATTCAAGCGTACATAAAATTATTTAACATCCTTAGCACTCTAATGTTTAGTCTCACTATACATATTAAGAAAAGTTAAATAAATCATGGAAAATGGCTACACTTAATTTAAGCATGAAATTAGTGTAAAAACTTACCTGCTTCCATTTTTAGCCTCACTAAAATTTGGAAGTTCCTTAGTCATAACAAGTAATAATGCTAGAATTGGTTCTTATGATACCCTAGCTAGATGAATGCCCGTATGTAATTTTGTGTGGTCACCGCTCTGTGCTGATTTTTGTAGTGGTTTTTTGCATATATTTCTAGAACGGTTCGTCGGACAAAAAAAATGATTATAACCAATTTTATAGGATTTCATATTCTAACAAGTTTTTAGTACTATTAAAATGTCTAGAACTGATCGTTTTCACAGTATACGTAAAAAACCTAAATTTTTATATGGCAACACCAAGAAGGGGTTGCCCGATTTAGTCCATTTTTGATTTTTTTTTTGCTATTACTCTAAAAACACCGTGTACCAAATTTCAGCTCTCCATGTTGTTGCGTTCTCAGGCAGTGTAAGTCCGTATACAAAATTTCAGCTTTCTAAGTGAACGCATTCTCGAGTTATCGTGCGCCCGGACGGAGACGGACAGACAAAAATCAAAATAACTTTTAATATTATTATTTCGAAGTGTTACAAACGGAATGACAAACTTAGTATACCCTTTAGATTTCATCTAGGGTATAAAAATGCTCTGTTTTCCTTATCTATAATAAACAAAAATAGAGATACTCTTTAAGATTTTTTACCGGGGCAAACTTATATTTGTTCAAGAAGGCATTTCTTTGGTATATAGCAAAAGTTAAAAAATTTTTTATTTGTTATTTCATGACAAACCCATTTTATTTTGGGTGACTAGTTTCAAGTCTTGGTTTTGACTCATCAACAGGTTCCAAATAGCGAAATTGAGTGACATGAAAAACAAATGAAAAAATAGAACAAAGAAAAGAGATGAAAAAAAAAAATTAGAGAAATAGATAAAAAAAATTTATTAAATTTTTTTTTAAAAAACAAGCATTTTTTGCATTCTCCAGTATATAGCAAAATTTTTTTTAAATCATTTTTTTTCTTCTATTTTTCTCAATTTTTTGGTTTTTTCATTTTTTCATTTCTTTTCTTTGTTCTATTTTTTCATTTGTTTTTCACTCAATTTCGCTATTTGGGACCTGTTGATGAGTCAAAACCAAGGCTTAACTTGTCACACAAAATAAAATGGGTTGTGTGATGAAATAACAAATAAATTTTTATATATGTATATATACCATAGAATGCAAAAAAAAATGCCTTCTTGAAAAAATATTATCTATAATGTCTTAATACAATTTTTAATTATTGCCAGTTTTATGTGTAGTGACGCTCTTGCTGGTCACTTGTTATCACTGTATTGACCCCTTTGTCTCGTAAATCCCATTCACATAAGAAACATGAATGCATAGTGTAATTGATGTCCGCGATCTAAGCAGATGATTTTTAAATCACTACAAATGTGCCACTCATACTGAGAATATTGCACTCATTCTAGCAACATATTTATACCCTAGAAGTAATCTATAAATAAGTTAGCCATTCCGTTTATAACTCCTAGAAATAATGATGCAAGAGCAAAATGGATTAGACAACCATGCATAAAATTAAAAGTTATTTTGATCCTCTCCGTCCGTCCGTCCGTCCTCACAATAACTCGAGAATGCATGGACTTGGAGAGCTGACATTTTGCACATGGCCTTTTAAAAAAAAAAGTAAAATTAAGTTCGAAAATGGCACAAATCGGGTAACTCTTTCGTAGGGTTGCCATACAAAAATTTCGTTTTTCACTACATGCTTAGACACTACCTGAGAACGCGTCAACGTCGAGAGCTGAGCTTTTGTACATAGTGCTTTCATAAAAATAGTAAATGAAATTTCAAAAATGGACTAAATCGGGGAAAATGATAAGTGCTATACGGTTTTATTGTCCTATAAAATTTGTTATAATCATTTTTCCCGTCCGACGAGCCGTTCTAGAAATATATGCGAAAAACCACTTCAAAAAACACACTTGCACAAATGAGTGACCATACGAAATTTTATACGAGCATTCATGTAGGGTATCATAAGAATTAGTCTTAGACCATTCTAGCTTTTTACTTGTTATGTTTTCATAAGTTTCCTTTAAATATGCTATGGGAACGGAAGGCTTAATATTGCCCTTGTGAAGAAGTACTGCCTATGAACTTGTTTTGGATAAATCTATAAACAATCGCCACTCCTTTGGTATGACATCAATGTCTATAGCCGTCATAAAATCTTTTATATTGGCACAGGAAGTAAATTTATTGTCCTTTTCATTGAACTATGCTTTTAAATCACTATGTGTGGCTCTTTGTGATGTGATGTTTACTCCTGGCTCTAGAAGATTCCATTGTCTTAAGCGACAACCTAACATCTCCGATTTTCAAATTGGAAGGTTCAGATCGCAAATTAGGTCGTTTAATCGTTTTTGCCTACGTATGAAGGTACGTAGAAAGTTGTGTCGCGACGTGTAAAAGGTAGTAAATCTCAGTAGCAACACTATATAGGGCATAAGCCATATCAGGTATTACTGGTGCAGGAATCTCTTCACTATGTGGAAGTGGTTACAACGCATGAGACACACTTCTATACTTTATTGTCCTCTTGGTTTTTGCGGAATACCCGAACACTTCGCGCATTTTTGAAAATTTCTTCAACTAAAGAAGTTATTTTCCGCTTCTGTTTGTTAACTGTATATTCCCCTCACACGTAACAAAACTGGTTGACACTGCTTATTTCCACACTTTTCCATTTATCCAACCTTTATTTACACCAAAACAGTTGTTGAGAATTACACCAACACCACTTTTTCTTTTTTAATAAAATACGCTTAATTTAATGAGCTCTTACTTTTTAATTCCAACGCGTGACTTTAAAATGAAGTACTGACTTTTAGGTCTTTTAGAAGAGACAACTGCCTACGTAGAAGTTTCTGGAAAACTGTGGATTGGAAAGTGCTTTAAGTTCTTCATAACTATGCAAAAGCGTAGTTTTTTTGATTTTTGAAGTACATCTTTGTATAAAATTAACAAATTTGGAACTATGATACCATCTATAGGTGTAGAGATAGCAATAGCAACCACTATAAATTTTTCTATACACAAAAGCGATACCTAACATAGGTGGCATCGAATCTGAGCTTTTAACGTAAAGAGAATTCAGTCAATTCTTGACAAATGAGGTGGAGTTAAAAATTACTTGTTATTATTCACATCATTTTGAAAGTAATTCTCAAAGTAGTAATTTTCTCTAAACAGTTAAAGATTACTTTTAATTACTTTGAGTAATAGGCATAGGGCGCCAAGTGACTAAATTTAATTATTTTTGATAGCAAAATACAAAATTCCCTTTTCAAAATAAAGTAAAAATTAAGTATTATCGAATAATCATAATTGTAATTAAAAATTTCCTTGTACTATGAATCGTAATCACAATAATTATTAGTTTATTTATTTATTTATTTATTTATTTATTATTTATTGTCAATCTACAACAATTTAACCCAAAACAGTCTGCCCTGTATTTTCAAGTAAATGCTTCCTATCTACCATTCCCTCTTCCAGGCAGCTAGTGCTGGTATTAGGAAGAGGTTGTGAAGTTATCTAACTATATGACAGAATTAGAATTTTTATTATCTACTATTGTACTTAATTATATTCGATTATACTTGACATGTTAACAGACACCACTACATGGTTTGTGGATAATTGTAAAAATACATTAGTCCAATATATACAATTTGATCCTATGATCACTAAACTGATCCCTAAACTGAATGTCACACAGCACCATACTACATTGCCAAGTAAAGTTTTAGTATACTTAGGAATAGAAGCTACTTAGTATTTAGAAATTACAAGCTTACAATTTTTCTACAATTTGTTTCTATTTTACTTTCATCAAAGCTACTATAATAGCACCACCATTACTACTGTTAGTTACAAAGGAAATAAGAGGCAGTAGGTTATAGAATTTTACATGTCCTGGTTGGTAATGTGGTCCCTTACTTTGCTTGCGAAGATGTGTAGTCTGGGAGTATTTTTTATCTCAGTTGGGAGTGCATTGTATACGTCACTAGAAGTTGCTAGTAGTCCTGTGCGCAGTCTGTCCGTGTTTGCTGTAGTCTTTCTTATTTCGTTCCTTCGTCTAGTGTTGTGAGTATGGAGTTCAGAAGCAGTGGTGATCTTCAGGTTTGTTTTGATTAGCTTGTGCATCAATTTGTATATGAATTTAGCCTTCTCCAATTTGATTATCTGAATTAGGCTTAATTTGTTTGTCTTTTGTAATATTTCTCTAGTAGATGTAAACCATGGTATGTTGTATAGTGATTTTATTGCCCTGTTCATTGTTACTTGCACCTTATTTAATAAAAACTTAGAGCATTGCGACCAGATGAGAATGTTGTACTTAAAGTGTGAGAGTATGTGTGCATTATATACCAGATTTGCCGTTTGACTACTTAGGGCCAAATTCATTCTTTTTATAGCCCCAGTAAAGGGATTATCTTATTTATTATGGAGTAGATGTGAGTGCTCCAGTTTAGTTTTTCGTCGAGAGTAAGTCCTAGATACTTTATTTCTTTTACTCTCTGTAGTTGTGTAGAACCAATATTTATCTGAGGGTTTATATCTGCCTTATTGTGTTGTCGAAAAATCATAAATTTAGTCTTATCTTCGTTTAGCGACAATTTGTTACCATCAGTCCAGAGCTTGTATTTTACGAGGTCATCATTTATGATTTCCTGTAAGTCTTCACTAGTCTTAGCATTGTAGATAATGTTTGTGTCATCAGCAAAGATGTGGTACTCTCCCTTTAGACTTGCATTCTGTATGTTATTGATATAAAGTAAGTAGATATTTGGGCCCAAAATGGAGCCTTGAGGTACACCCGTGTGGAGGATTTCCGGGTCACTGTGCACATTTTGTATCCTAGTGTAAAGTCTTCTGTCTGATAGGTAGCTTCCAATCAGTTTATTGGCGACACCTCTTATTCCCAGTTCATCCAAGAAACCAAGGAGGAGCTGATGATCAACTGTGTCGAAGGCCTTCCTCAAGTCTATAAAAACTGCCCCTACATAGCCACCCTTATCAAGGTACTGGTTTATAATATTCATTGTCTCGGAAGTTGCCGATAATGTTCCACTATGTTCTTGAAAACCAAATTGTTTTGGATCATAACCACCCATTCTGGTAATAAAGTTTCTAATTCTCTTCTCAATTATTTTTTCATAAACTTTCCCTATTGTACTGAGTATGGCTATAGGCCTATAGTTGCTCATTTCCTTTTTAACTCCCCCCTTAAAAATGGGTATTATTTCCGTTTTCTTCAGGGTGCTGGGGTAATCCCCCGTGTGTAAGGCTTGATTAACAAGACAAGATAAGATAGGACTTATTATGTCAGCAGCAACAGCTAGATCTGTAGCTGAGATACCATCCAATCCAGGCGCTGAGTTTTTTTTAAGGCTTTTAATTACATTTACAATTTCCATAGTGTTTGAGGGTTCAAGGAATATAGATTTTAGTTGTCTTGTATTTTTTATTGGTTCTTTCAGAGGCAGGCCATTTTTGAGATCTTTTCCAATGCTGGCAAAGTAATTGTTAAACGCATTCGCTATTATCTTAGGGTCATGTTCAACTCTTCCTGATTTACAAATTTCTACTATGGTATCCTTGCCACTGATTTCCTTTTTTGTTATATGTTCGTTAATTACTTTCCAAGTTTTTCTTGTGTCATTTCGTGCTTTCTGTAATTGCATATCTATAGATTTCTGTTTAGCTTCCCTTACAAGCGTATTTATACGGTTTCTAGCGCGTGCGTACTGTCTCTTTATATCTATATTGCTAGGGTATTTCTTAGTTTTTTTGTACAATTTCTCCCTTTTTTTCATTTCCTCTATAATATTGGTCGTTATCCATGTCTTATTTCTACATCTAATCGTTTTATATGTAGTACTGTGCTTTTTGCTTTCTTGAATGATACCTATGAGCTCTTCAATTGTTGTCACATTTAGGTTATGTGTCCCTTCTCTTATCATTCTTCTATACTTTTCCTCATTTAGAGTTGCGATGATTTTTTTGTCCATTTTTTTCTTTTGAGTGATGTTCTTAGATATTACAATTGATATTATTTTATGGTCAGAGATGGAAGTTGTTTGCATTCCTATGCTCATACGGTACAACTCTCCCAAATCAGTGAATGCATGGTCAATTATTGTGGCAGTAGTTTCAGTGGACCTAGTTGGGTTTTCGTTGCCAATTTTATTTAAGATCGTAAAGTTATGCATAGTTAATAGGTCTAAGTATTGAGCTTTTATATTATTGTTGGTTAACAAGTCTATATTTGTATCCCCTATGAATATGAGTTTTTTATGCTGCAGTATTACATTCTCTAGATAATCTGAAAATTCATATGGATTTTCACACGGAGGTTTGTACATTGTCATTATTTTGAGTCTATTTATGCTGTCTATATTGATTTCAGCTAGAATCATATTATACCTCATATCCTGTTTGATAATTTTAAACTTTATGTCTTGCTTGAAAAATATTGCAGATCCTCCCCCCCGGTTTTCTTTTCTACAGTTGAAGATTCCGGTATAGCCTTTAATATTGTAGAAATTCACCTCGTTTGGATATAGCCATGTTTCATTTAGTACCAGAATATCTATGTTAGGGCTCCTTGCAATTATGAGTTCAACTTCGTTTAATTTATTTCTTAAGCTTCTGATATTCAGGTATACTATATTTATCATTGTTGGTTGTCTTTTAAATGGATGCAGACGTATAGTCTGTCTTGCTTTTCACTATTTCCACACGTCTCAAGTATTCTGGACATTCTTTACTATCTGCAGCATGTTTAAATATAGTATTATTAGGTTCTTTGTTTTTATTTGCTCTCATGCGACAGTTGATGCAGCAGGTTTTATTCTTATTACATGTAGATGAATCGTGATTTTCTCCGCAGGTCTTGCACGTTTCAGAGTTTTCACAGCTTTTTGTTGTGTGTCCATATTTTTGGCATTTATAACACATCATGATATTAAAGTCCTCTCGGACATAGTGTGAGTTCCATCCAATATTTAAGTATTGTCCAATCATTCGTTTGTAGGTCACCCCATCCACCTCAAATATTATTGTCCACTTATTCGTGCGCCTGTTTAACTTACTGTGTACTATCCTAAGTTGGTTCTGTTTTGAGAAGGAATAGTTTAGTTCCACTAGCTCATTTAATAGTTCGTCCGTAGTATAGTTTCTGTCCAGGTTTGATATGAATAGACATGGGACTCTTTTTTTACTTAGAGACACAGTATATAGGTTAGACAGTTCTTTAGTTGCCTCCTGTAGGAGCACCGCATTGTTATCTGCAGAATTAGATTTAATGATAATTCCTCCATTTGCTATTGGCTTCACTTCGATGATCGGTATCTTCAGGTTGCTTGGTTTTATTTTTTCCTTTATATGCTTTTTGGTATCTTCAGATGATTGAACTGTGCTAGGCCTTATTATTATTCCCTGGGCTGGAACCATGGGGTTGTTCTTTTTTACAACCTCTACATATGTTTTTACTTTATTATTGTTATCTAATTCAGTAGTGGTAGCTTTCTCATCTAATTTTTTAAGTGTTTTATATATTTCCTCAATTGCACCCTCTTGCCTGTTTAATTTCCCATTGCTGTCTTGGACTAGCTTTAATATACTATCAAATTTTACCAACATAACCTCTTTTAATTTTAGACAATTGTCACACATATATATAATGTTTCTGTTTGTTGCTAGCAGGTTTATGTCATATGCCGGCATTTCCATACATTTTTGATGGAATACGTTTCCACAGAATCCATTACATATGAATAACGGCTCATTCCTAATTGGTCTAGAGCATTTCTTACAGTCCATGCTTGGGCAGCTATATGAGTGTAAGTACACAATTCAATCCTCACCGTAATTGATTCCTTATAGGTTATGTCACTTCACATGTTATTTAATAAAATCAATAAACAATTTTTGTAATCCAATAGATTTCGGAATAAATAGTCTAATATGACTAAGTGGTTTTAGAAATCTCAAGATAAGTAGAATAATATACGGGGCTACGCAAGCGCGTGCCTGTATGTATAGTTTTGTTTAGAAGACATCACGCTAAGGAACTGTTATCGTGACATATAAGCAAAGAATTAAAGAGAGAAATAACATATATATGTATATTATATACATCCCTTATCAGTATACTCTCGTTGAAATTATTCTAAATAATAATGTATATACAACAACAGTGAACATAAATAAACTACTTATTCATTGTTCTTTTTTAATTAATTGTCCACGGCAAAATAATATTCACATACAACATAAAAATCATTTCTTAAAGAATTCCCTCCTGGCCGGCTATACAGATCCAATGATAAGTTCAGTTCCACGGACCTTTATGAGTATCAAGGTTTGAATATATTTGCACGCACTTATGCTATATTTTCTCAAAGTCTTTGACATGTGAACTACAGGCTACTAATACGTCTGAGTAGATTATCAACGCTAGAATAATTAACCTAAAGCTATATTAATTTAAAAAGTCAATGCAACCACTAATAAAAGAGATTATCCTCACACATGTATATACCTACATTATGAGACATTAATTTTACCTAATGCATAACCATCATACAGTGTACATGGCTAGAATATTATGAACTAAAATGAAGCCCTGCATAATCGTATTTATTTAGAAGAATCCATTCGTCACCCCTTGCATTTTTAATTTCTATGTACATATATTCAATATTCATTCATAAAAGTACATATTTTTGAAATTTAGATAGTTATATATGAGAAAATTTATAATAATTGTCTGAAGGGTGTAATTTTTTGTATTAGGCCGTTATAAAAATAATTAAGGAGTGAGTAACAATTAACTAAAATTCGAAAATAAAAATACTAAGATAAAGAGGTAAAATTGATAGAGCTATCAGTCTGCATGAACCTGAATTGTTATCAGGCCTTATTTGAGCTGTATGATCGATTAAATGTGTCTAGTTCAACGAATTCGCTAAAGTACATGTTGACGGTCCCAAGCAAGACCATCACAACTCGTCTTAGGTTAGTTTTGAGATTTTAATAAATTTGCAAATATTATATAATTCAACGTTCATTATTTACCAGAGTAAAAAATCGTATCTGAATAGACAATAGTCTTTCTAGCTATTTTTTAGGTTTGACACCATCGATATGATTTCATGGGGCTTGAATCAGTTTAGACAGAATTTAATATTCGGGTTGATTTAAATGTTTTCAGATAATTGTCAGATCATATTACCTTATAAAAAGTAAATGAAATGCTCAGAAATTCATGTTCATATCAAGCTTACGGCGGCCTCAGACTTTTTAAGAGTTGATGACAATGTCTATATGCAACATAATAAAAGTTTTCGTATGAGGAAAAAAATGTAACGTTAGGACAGTCGACAAAGCATTCTCTATTTTTATTTTTGAAAGATACTGCTTTTTAATGGTTATCGACCCCAGATTTTGCAGCCACTTTCAAGTTATTACGATAATTAAATAATCATCCTTGGGAGTCTTGAACGTAATCTTCCTAGATTTCGTAATGTACGATTCGTTACGTAAGATTTATTACCCAAAATTGTAACGAAGCGTCTTTTGGCTCAACTATAGGAAAACAAAAATAACAAATTAGAGTTTGCATACAGTGGTTCATATGTATATTTGTAATGAAAGGAAGAGCAAGTTCCTAGCTGTTTGATTTATCGTTGACAAATTTTGTTGTTGTTTTATATTATTCTAATGATTAATTCCGTGCTCTAAACCACGTGCACATAGTTTTAAGCTAGGCAGAATGGAAAAATTTTTCATTTAAATCTTTTTCAATTTTATGTAGCTCTCGTTTTGTTGGCTTCTCGCGAATTCATCGAAAATCTCTCGCGTGAAATATTTTGAGCTTTGTTTTTACTTCTATACCTTCTAAAAGCTCTTTTTATCTTGGTATTTTAATTTCCTATAAAATAAAGATAGAGTAGGTAGGTAACTAATGTAAATAAAAAAAAAACGCTGCGTAGAAGCATGTTCCATTTATAATCCATCATATCTTAGCATGAAGACAATTCTGCTTTTAAACCAATGACCATTTTGTAAATATTGATGTAACTTTACAGCCGTTCGAGAAAATGAGACTGACTCAGAGGGGTGGGAAGAGCGCGAAGCTTCCAGAACACATTCCGTGAAATTCTCTGAAGATTCGACAAATGAAAAAGAAACTCCTTTCGTCAGACAGAACACTCCACATCCGAAGGAACTGAAAGCGAAAGCGCATAAATTGTTTGCAAAGGAAAGAAGTAAACAGGAAGAAAGCGTCAATTTGGATACTTTATCCGAAGAGGTGAGAAAACATGTTGTGCAATAAGTTATTAGTTGTTAAAATTTGTTGATATTGCAGAGCTCTACAAAACCATCATCATCGAAGACAGAACCCGACTCTACACCTTTGGAAAATAAAGCAGCTGAGGTTCCCACCATTGAACCAATTCATCCACCGCGAATACCAACACCGGTGACTCCTGCACCAACCGAGGTAATGGTAGAAGATAAGCAGGTACAAGAACCACCACAGGTTGAACACAATACTACAGTAAAAAGCTTAGATCCCGAAGAACTGGAGGAGGAATATGTGAGTATTGCCCTATTTTTAATTGTCTTTTAATTCTAATAAAATTTTCTTCAGGAATTTATCGAACGGAAAGTCGGATTTAATGTAGATCATAGAGAGGAAGAAAAGTTCAAAGATGACGATGACTTTAATAAGAAACCCATGAAATTGCATCGAAGGTGCGTAGACTTTTGAACATGTTACCACTGCATGTTAATATTTTGTTATATCTTTCAGAGACACACCACATCACTTAAAAAATAAACGTGTGCAACACGGTATTATTGATAAGCAAGCAAGCGAGATATTAGCGAATGCCCTTAAAAACCAGGAAAAGAAACTTCAACAGTTGAACCCTGTGAAGTCCCCCATCATGGAAATGGCTGAGAATAAGGAAACAATACAAGACGGTGAGTACCGTTTTATTTTTTTTGTGTTAAATTTCCAATTAAAATATTTATGTACATGATTAAGATCTCAAGAGCTTGGAGAAGTTTTTGGCTCTTCTAAGGCGTAAATTGAAAAGAACTAAAAACAAATATCTGGTTAAAGATGGAATACAATGCCTTAAATACAGTTGCGACAACCAGAGCGGCCAACAACCGACGACTATTGCATGCAGTCATAGGAACAATTTTCTCTATGAATATTTTATGGAGTGTCTATTCGTTGTAATTTTAACGCTGCTTAATTAAATTATTAAATACAAATGAAAAAAGAACCGCCTTGTTCGATTTTTGAAGCCGGGATCTTCTGCTTACCGAGAGACTGATCTTGCCACTTGTATTTAATAAATTAATTTAGAATTAGTAGATTTGATCATGTTTCGCAACATGCTTCTTCAGTCTTCAGTTGTACTCTTGAAGCTTACTTGCAGCTTCGACTGATTTCATATGTGGCTAAAATTATCAAATTTGCGCAACCTAAATACCTGTTCGACTTACTTACGTTCGCTCGGTCCAGCCGAACAATGACCCTTATTTTGCCTAATGCTAATTACCTCGTTGGTAGACGCCTGTTTTTCATCCAAGCTATCAAATTGTGGAACTCATTGCCAGCTTCGTTGCGAAGATCGCTTTTGTCAAGCACATTGACCACCTTCAATCAAAATGCATTGATTTACTATTCTTCCTAGAGTAATTCCATATTTTAATTTTTTTTTTTCTTATTATTTCTTATATATTTTTTTTTCCTTATTCTTTCTTAGCTTTGTAGTTTTGTAGGTCTAGCTGTAAGTTAGTGTAACTTTATAGTATAAGATTTCTTCTTATCTTATTAATTATATTGTCTTAACTTGTACAACACAAAAGAATTTTATTCTCATTTGTACAATGTCTATTGTTGAATAAATTGAATTGAATTGAATTGAATTCGATCAAGACTATGTTCAAAGGGACTACGGTCAAGCATAAATGACTGGTAACTGTTTTCCTTACGGGAGCATAGCACCTTAGGTAAGCAAGACACTGCTCTACGTAACTGTCGTCAAGCAAAATCGGTTTGCAACTGCTTTCCTTATAGGGAGATCGACGTTACTTCAGTCAGAGTGTTTTAACAAGCTAAGCGTATATTCACTTGTAGTGAGAATAGCCGGTAAAATAAAGAATTGGTATTGACCCCCAAAGAGTGATGAGTAATCTAGCTGGTACATCTGGGTTTGGCGTTTCAGCCCTCTCTGGTCATTTGAGTTTGAATGAAACTAAACATTTTTATTTTTGAGAAGGAGAACCAAATGAAAAAGTATTTTATGTATGAGGAAGGTGGAAAGTTGATTGATTTTAAAATGCGACCATAACGAAATGATTTAAATGCTAACAAATTTCGATGATTAATACATTTAACATGAGGTTATTTAAAAATCACTCGCGATTCGAAGTGTTGCTACTATCTGACATGCTATATGCATGTGACAATATGCATACGTATGAGTGTCAATAATAACTTGTTCGTATAAGAAAAACCGTTTCCCATGGAGTGAGATGCTTGTGAGAAGGAAACCAAAGTTGTTTACAATAAAAATGGCCGCCAGCCCCCCGTGAAACGTGAAAATGAAGGATTTTAAAATAAAAAAATCTCTGCTTTGAAATATAATGGTAACAACCGTTTGGGGAAAAAGTTGCCCCTTTATTATTATGTTTTATTTTATTATTGGCAGATCCGTCAATATTTCGCCGCCAACTTTTATTTTTTCGGGGTAAACCGGACTAAGCTTACACAAGAATCGTCAACTGTTCTAGATTGTGACGTTGACTTAGTATCATGGGTACTTAGACTATAATGAGAGCACTGATTAAAGTTCTTTCTGAAATTGAAGAAATGCTCCAGGGCAAAACAAGCAAACATTTTTATTACCTATTGGAAAGAGGGCCAAAAAGACGGCAGCAGGAGCTGAAGCTCATAAGTGGACATTGCCTTCAAAGGTACGACCTTAATAAAGTAGCACTTTGCGGGTCAAAAATTCTGACTCATTGTCGTGTCCTTACACGTAAAATCGTTTGTAAGAAATATTATTGGAGATTATTATTGGATTCTTCTACACAGATCGTAAGATGTTATTACTTTCCGATGTACGTAAATAACTATTGAGTTTATAGTGTCTTAGGACTCGTGTAATGATTTTTATTTCACCTTTCCGGCAGTTCAACAGCTTCGAAGAATTCTTCCAAATTGCCTTGTCCCCTAATGTACATAACTGTTTCTTTTGCCTCTAAACTCAATTTAGATTATTTCGTTTCGCGGTATTACAAATAAGACTATAAAAAGGCTTTTAGATAGGGAACGGATGGTCTTTTCGTGGTCAACTTTTTCGTTGGATCTTTAGTCGGCTCTTTACGATAAGTTAGTTTTATTTGATCTTAGGTAAACAGACTTTAAGCCTTTAAGTTTAGTTGGCGTAAGGATATAGATTTCATTGTTTCACTATAGATTGCATTGATTCACTGATTGAAGATGTTGTTATATACACAACTAGTAATGGCACACATCTTTGCTTTGAATATATATTCCCTGGAATACATGTTAGCTTTGGATTTTACACCATAAGTTCCTACTGTTGCTGCTGTTCTGTCAAAATTGTTATCATTCAACTGCTTCATAACTTTCCTCTTCGTTAATTCCACCTGAGATCCATTTTCACGTCGCAGCGTGTGGTCAATCCAATTTCACTTTGTTTTATTTCATTCTTGATCCTGTTCTGGTTTTCCAACATTATTTTTTTTTTTGTGACCAGAATACCGATTACCGAAGCAAACAGCAAAACTGCTCCAGTCAAATTTACATATTACATTCGAATTTGGAGGTTCTGGCGTTTGTATCGATGTTTTTGACTTGTGTCTTGCTTTTACCAACATAGTTTTACGATACGACCCAAATATCTATTTACAATAGAGTAACAGTGATTTCACGTTGGAGGTTAACAACCAAAGTTTGGTTTATTCTGAGAAAGTAATTTGTTTGTTATGGAATTGACATTTTCTGTATCTTACCAAGGTAGCAGAATTTCTTGACCACTCTCTCATTGTTTATGTAGGTTTTCCAAATGAACATTGTATTATTCCCGATTTTTTATTTTACCTGAAGTAAGTCTGAAACCAGATAGATTACTTCTACTGAAATATTTATGCGAGCAAATATCTAAACAATCCAATTCATTAAGTGTACTCATCAGCCACATTGTGTACCGCACGTATTTTTGCTTAGAGCAAGTTGAGTAAAAGTAAATACCCTTTATCAACTTAATTCATTTTTGAAAAATTTCGCATTGATGTAGCATCTCCTTTTATACCCTAGCTAGATGAAATCATTTGCTATTGCAAACAATCACAAAATCTTTTGAGATAATATACCCTTAGTATAGTGTAACCTTAGTTCTAGCATAGAGAAGCAATAACAGGGTTACAAATTTATGGCAGCAATATTCCCTCGATTTTAAAAGATGACTACGATGATAATAGCCACATTACTATGCTCGGCTCGAATGCATGGTACACACAGTGCAGTATGCATGCATACATCTCAGCGAAGCCAGCTTTGCTGTCCGATGTAGGCCGACGGATGGCCGCTGCACCGCAAGCATAGATACTCTCAGTAGGTATTATCAAAGAAACATATGTCTATATGTTTTTTTGGTATTATATTGTGTGTACTGACTACTGATCGCTTAACACCATCGAATGAGGTCTGTATGTGTGCTTTCAGACCAGCCATGTGCTATTAGAAGTAGATTGGGGAGGGAGACTTGAGCAAACGCTCTGTGACAAAATTCTGAACATACAGTTTTTAGTATTTTATAAAAAATTTAATAGCTACTCATGCATCGTCAACATACATAAAGATACAATTTCTATGGCGCTAGTCCAACCTTTTCTCATCGTTAGGCGGTGTTCGTCTGGGACTATGAATTATGAACTAATAAGTTGCCACCATTTTTATATCCTAGATGATGAAATCATATGGTATACTAAGTTTGTCATTCAGTTTATAACGCACAGAAATAATGCTGGTAGAGCAAAATGGACATCCACGCATAATATTAAGTTATTTTGATTTTTGTATGTATGTCCGTCTTTTCGTCTATTCGTCTGTCCATCTGCCCGTCTGTCTATCTGTCCGTCCGTCCACCTGTCCTTAACGATAAATCGAGAACGCGTTCACCTAAAGATCTGAAGTTTTGCACACGAGATAAAAAAAAAGTAAATTTAAGTTCGAAAATGGGACCAATAGGACAACTCCTTTATACCATACAACAATTTTGTTGTTCACTATATATTTGGGCACTGCTTGAGAACGCGTCGATTTAGAGAACTGAAATTGGGTACAAGGTGCTTTCAAAGCAATAGCAAATTAAATTTTAAAAACGGACTAAATCGGGCAACACCTTCTTGGTGTTGCCATACAAAACTTCGGTTTTTCACTATATATTTGGAAGGTGCCTGAGAACGGGTCAACGTAGAGAGCTAATCCACACGACGTTTTCATTAAAATTGCAAAAACAACTTCAAAATGAACCAAATTGGGGTTGCATACAGAGCTTTGGATTTTCACTTTATTTAACTTTTATTTTCATCTTGGGTATAATATTGGTCTTAGACCAATTGTAAGTTTTTGTATGTAATATTTTTGGCGGAATGCTTTCCCGAAATCGTCGTCTTCCTCTGAAACTTCAGGGGGTTTCTATTATGCTTTTCCAATGGATACGATCTACAAAAATCTATGAACAGATCGCTGATTCTGTTAGTGACTGTGTTTATGTCCTAACTTTCAACGACGCAACGTCCGCAAGGTCGATATTTTGGAATTCATGTCTCCCATTAATGAAGGTCATATTTATCGCGTTGTTATGTTGGATACTGGTGCCATGTAAAGCCCTAAATACAATGAGCGCAACGCAGCTTTGTTTCGCGCCACAACTTTAAATGGACGTTTTTCAGTTTGACTATACTTTAAACTTCGTGGTGCGTTTTTTCTTTCTACGTTTGTTTCCTCTCACATTTTATGAGAAAAAATGAAATAATTGACAAGTTTGACATAAAAAATTGCAGTTGTAGTTTTTCATAAACCTTAAGAGCAAGAATACTTGCTTAAATTATCATACTTAGGGCCGTATTCACCAAGCCTTTTAATTGATATTTAATTTAATTTCTACTTTAGTACTTCCGTTAGAGAGGGTTAGGGCTCACTTAAATTAAAATTAAAGTTATATATGCGTTATTATAACATAAAATAACCCAAATTTAATTTTAATTTAATTTTAAGTGTGCTCTAACCCTCTCTTACAGGAGTACTAAAACAGAAATTAAATTAAATTTCAATTATAATGTTTTTATTCATTTTTAAACACGTCACAATTTCACAAAAATAATCAACACACCTCAGATAGTTCGAACTGTCAAGTGTACAAAAACGCGTGCCCTCATTGTATTTTAAACGCGAAAAACCAAAAGGCTGCTGCGTTCCTTTTCTCGTTCAGAATGATTTTTTTCAATCCATATCGTTCTTTTTCTCGAGCCGAACGATTTAGTTTCAATCTGTCATCGCTTTTTTCGGACTCCGAATCGTTCTGAATGCATCTGATTTTTTCCCGGATTCAAGCAGAACGATTTTAATTTGTATTCGTGAATGTGTTGTTTACAATTTGGACGAGGTGGTAATAGTTGAGTTTAAGTTTCCTTTGTTGGAAAATGGTTTTATTTTTCATAAACAACAATTTTTACGAATTTTTACTTGCTTTTATCAAATGGAAGAAATGTCAAACACTTGAAATGGTTCTGTTCCGTTCCTTTTCTATGAGCACAGAATTAAATTATGACATCGTTCTGTCGATTCATACAGATTCATTCAGAACGAGAAAAGGAACGCAGCAGGCGTGGCGCTCGTTGTATCTAGGACTTAAAGGTATCATACCTAAAGGCGATGACACAATGGTGGCTTCGGCTCTCGCTCCGGCTTCGGAGCCGAAGCCAGCTACTGTCAATTCGTTGACTATGACACAATGGCGGCTTCGTAGATTCTTAGTAGTTAAATACAGAGGGAATTAAAGAAAAGTAGAATGAATAATAATAAACGGGTGCAAGTGTTGAATTTAGTTGCGATGGCGAGTTACGGTTACTTGATTTTGAAATCTTTAAGAAAATTTTCATATTAAAAAAATTAATATTATTTTTTCCTTACATTGGGGCTATATGTGCATCTACAAAATTTTAAAAAAAATCTCCATTTGGGCTTATTAACCGCTCCACTTCCAGACGGAGTAGTCCGCATTTTGGCCAACTCAAGTCTATACGTATTCCTCAGAGACTTCCACCTCGCTTTCAATTTCTCCTCTAAGTAAAAAAATATTTTTTTTAATTCAAATAATACATACTGCTTCATAATCACAACTTTAATTTATATTATTAAGCTATCAAATGTTTAGAAAAATTTTGAAAAGTAATAATTAATTAAAAAACAATACAATACAATACAAAAATGAATTAAAATAAAAGCACACTCACTAGGAATACCAATTTCCTCGCTTATTCTTTTCCACACTTTTTCCTTTTTAAAATTATTTTTGTAGTGTTTTTCACTTTTCACATACAACAAGGAATTTTCCTTCACCATTTCAATTAACTTTTCTTCGTATGACATTGTGAAGCCGCTGAAAATCAAAAATCAACTGATAGCGGCTGCGGCTCTCCCATTTTTTTTTTTTTTTTTTTTTTTTTTTTTTTTTTTTTTTTTTTTTTTTTTTTTTTTTTTTTTTTTTTTTTTTTTTTTTTTTACGATTTTTACATACATAGATGTTTTTATTGTACTGTAAAGTTTTTCAGAATATTAAATTCTATGAAATTGATCATAATCATTTTACTGTCCGACGAACCGTTCTAGAAAAATATCCGAAAAACCAGTTCAAAAATCAAACCTGCACAGAGGGGTGACCATACGAAATTACATACGGGCTTCATTTAAGCTATCATAAGAATTGATCTTAGATGTTGTAAACAGGATTGAGATCCTGGGGGCTAAAAACATACTGTCTAATGGAGTCAAGAGTAAGACCTACCACAAGCAGGTCTAGCAACAGGGTCTGTTTTAAACCAAGTTGCTTGCAATTGCTTCTCGTATTCTGTCAAAGGATTGGAACCATGTGGGTAGAGCATGTTTCGTACGGTACAGAGAAGCAATAAGTTTAATCAGATCATTGGGGGAATTCCTGAACAGTCGTAATCGCTTGAAGTCTACGCTCTATTAGGCGCCATATCAATTTTTCTCGATCCAAATTATTTCCCAGCCAGGACTGCATTTAATGATAAGTTCTTTTGACGTGTTGTTTGAAGGTGCAAATATTACGATAAAAGATTCGCTTGGGTTTTCGTTAAGGACTTTTTTGAATAGTTCGTAGCGTAAAAGTTATTTTCTCTGTATTTAGCGATTAATAGCCGTTCTGTTGTTACAGTCAAGCAACATCATCCACGACCCTTCAAAAAATTACTAACTGCGGATCCCTTGCAAGACAAAGAATGTCTTACAGACTGGACTATAAGGTATTTCAAGGAAGACTGTTTTCATACAGCTTTCAAGTTTAAGTCATTTGAAAACAATTTTATTCTGTCCATCGAGGTTGTAAGTTAGAGGTTTTGAAATGTCAATAGAAAAAAAGTTATTCCCTACTTATGCAGTCTTGAGTTTCACGATTTGTAGGTATACAGATTTATATCGATTAACTTTGTCTGAAGTTTCGTGATAACATTTTTCTAAAACACTTTTTCAATTAGAAAAGACAAAGTTTGGCATTGTATTTCACTGATGTTTGAATTGAGTGAAAAAGAATTGATAATAAAATTAATTTGATTGTATAATTTTAATTTTTTTTTCTTTAAAGATTTGTAGGTACATACAAGAATTTATTACCTGCGGGAAATTCTCCCCTTAATTTATTTTGATTAAGGCTAATCTTTTATTATTGAGCTAAGTAACTAATACACTCCTCACAGGTGACCTGAAAGACATCCTAACTTTAGAAAGCTATTTTCAATGTCATGATTCAATAAAAATATTACCTACATACATATGTATTCTTGACATGGAACCGTACTTTAAAAGATTGTTTATAATGATGAAGAGCCTTGTAGCTCCCCGGTCCCATGCGAATTACATCCGCATTCTGCCCATATGTTCGCTTTCTGGAGGTGAAGCTTTCTCATAATCAGAACTTTATTTTATCGAATGAACTAATTACGGACTCTCCCCCTCTCCAGTCATCTATTAATAATTATTTTATTTTTATCGGCTGTTATCACTCTCACCTATCTTTTCAACTCTCGTAGAGCGGAGTACTATGCTAACTATGTACTGTTGATTGCGCTTTAATTTAGAAACGTTCATTGCTAGTGGTTATATATTTCTTGCTCATCCAATAGCACTTAGTCATCTTTTAACTGTCGCACGTAAACAACTTGTTAGCCGGGCGGTATTGTAATTTCATATTGCTCTACTGCTATCAACGTATTAACGTATCAAGGTGTCATATTTACAATACTTTTGGGAAGTTCTACTTGCTACTTGTAATTTCGTCTTTGACTCACATATTCTTTAAATATCATCGGGAGTTCGGGTTGCTTCGAATTTCATCTATTGCAATTAAAAAAAAAAAATCTAAAGTTGTGTGCTGTGTCTTTTGTTATATATATTTCGAAGTAGTTTGATTGCTCTCTAAAGATAGCGAAAATATCGAACTTGAATTTTAGTGTTGGCGAAACCGATTGGGATTTTGCGGTGCAGAAAATATAGATTTTTCCATGTAGATACTTGTTGTCGATAAATTAGGTTTGGACTAAAATTGTAAAAAGGCGAAGAGCTCTAGGAAGCCCTTTTATAAACCACATGTATTTTTAAATATCGATCCATGAAAATAAATACGTTGCGGATTTTCTTTGCATAAAAACAGCGGTTCTTGGCTCCTCATCAGAGTGTCGTTTGAGTATCTATCGATTTACATTCAACAACGCCTAAGTTCAATGGTCTTATTTTGCGACGAAATTACTACATGAAATTGGTTATTCGGGAATTATGCATGTTAGTAAATTAGAAGACTTAATGGAGGGAAAGGTCAGGGCTGCTTCAATTTTAAAAGCCTGCCCTTCTTCTGAATTTAGAGGTAGCGTTTAATTTGTACAGAATAGTGACAAAACTTTAACCTTACAATGGTATCTATGGAATGTCAGCTAAGTGATAAACGATTTGAGTTTGATATTACCAGGTGTAAGTGTGCTGAAATATACAAACTTCATTGCATACAAAGGTGCTGTAGATATCGCGGTGTCATAATCATACTCTTATCTCGCGTAGGTTTTATTAATGGAGAACCAAGTTTTTATTTACTTGTTTGTTGTGTGTAATCGAATAATTCAAATATTGCCATGGAAATTTAGAGACTCGTTAATACTACGTAGCAGGATAAACTGTAATCAAGGTTGCATTATTGTTAAAGCTAAAAAAATTATGAGATCCGGTCATTTATTTGTCAATAAAATGTCTCAATATTTTTTGTTAAACTAATTTATAGTATATTATTTATTAAGCATCTTTCATTTGCTTCTTGGCCAAAACACAGTACATACAATAACTTTATTCCTGATCCTCGTAAGCATACAAGACCGAACTATTTGTTATAAGTACAACTTGAACAAGTGTCAGATTGTATTATCTAGTGAAAGATTAAATAGTGCTACTAATATATAGAGCGAACTGAAGCATGTGGCGCGAAATCAATGATACATAATAGTTCTTTAACTTCATATGTGGAGGAAAAAAAAGGGAGTGGAAATGAAGGAAATGTTCATAGAGAAGATGTATTTATAAGAATATGGATTAATATGTTTTCCTGCCTGCCAAAGACAGTGCAGATCCAGATGGTATATCTATTGAATCAAATGGTGTATAATTATGGGGTGATATATCGACAATAATGCAATAGCTTTTCACGTAATTATCAACTTTCTGTGCGAAAAGATCAAAGATAACTTGGCATTATTTTTTGCTATCAAGTCATTGCTTAGGCGCGCTATGTAATCTAAGTAGCCAAAGTGGTCTACTTATATACAGTTGTACACTATCCGCATAATCTAAACAAGTAATAAGTCTACAATATAAACTTTTTATTTTGTATTGATTGTATTGTTGATCTCACTCACTATTTATGACTGTACTAAAATTATAAGGGATACAGGATCGACAGTATCAAACGCTTTTGAAAAATTTAGAATCTGGGTTCTTAGTCTTTACTCACCACAGACTCCCGATACTTAAAACAGAACTAATTTTGGCAATTAATTCTGGCAGAGACCTTAAAGATATAGGCAGAACTGAGGTCTTCTAATAATTCGGGAATCAGGACGATGTGAGACATCTGTATAAAAAAATATGTATACTTACTATTAAAACATATTACGGGATGATAAATTGTCAACACCTCCCGTTTAAGATTGGATGGAGTAAATGGGCGAAATACTGTGAATGCTGATGCAACTCCTAAAGTTAATTACAAGATATCTCTAGCAGCTCCCCTTTTACCTAACCTAACCTAGTTACAAGATGGTAACTGCAGTATTGTTGTTATTATTTTGTGCACCAGCCTAGTCAACGGTTTGACTTTAAGAAAGGTTTCTCAGCTAGAATTACTAATAAGCAGATAATTATGATACACTGCTGATCATTTGAATAGGGATTGCCGATTGAGAAATTATTTTATATAACTTCTTTTGTTTTCGCCTTCGGAGCATAAAACTTAATATCCGAAATGAAAGATTATACGATTATGCAGACATTCATGTAAAATATGTGAGCGCTGATGATGTACCGTTATCTTTTGTGAGCTTTGTTTGGATGCGCTCAAAATTTTTACCTGTGAAATTAGCTCAATAGAATAAGCACACTTGTGAAATTCGTGATTGAAACCTGGAAATTTATCAAAAACAGCATTTTTTTTATTTTCTAATAATGTGTATTCCTCCTTTGTTGAAAATAACTTCCTACATCCTGTCGGACATTGAATCATACAATGATTTAAGATAATTTAGGGAAATTTCGTCCCAAGCGGTTTTGATGGCATCAATTAACTGTTTTTTGTTTTCAAATTTTTGCCGGCTTCGTCGTTTTTTCGGGTTAACCAACTCCAAACGTACTCCATGATGCTCAAATCCGATGAGTAGGGGTCCATGCCATTAAGTCAAAATTTTGACATCTAATCCAGGTTTTAATGATTCGTGCTGTATGTATGGGGGTGTTGTCCTGTTGGTATGTCCAAATTATTTGGCTGTCATTTTAGTGTTTAGCGGTATCGCACCACAGTAATAATTAGCGACCATGACTCCACCCTCCCTGCTGTGATGCCGTGCTAAGAATTTTTGTTGTTGTAGCCGTCAGGGCCATCCATGTTAAGTTTTTTTTTCGTCGGAGAAAACGATGTGTTGCAAATTGCAAGCATTTCAATTTGCACTGCGAATTTCATGGTGGCTTTTTTTTTTCATCATTCGTAATGTAAGATGTTTGGCACTTTTAATAACATGTTTCACTGTCGATAAACTAGCATTAACTCCAACGTTGTCCTTGATTTGATCCGGTGACTGTGCAGAATTAGAGGCTGCTCGAAGAATTGCTCGCTTATCCTGTGGTGATAGTACTCCTGGAATTCGTCCTCTCATATTTTTTCTATAGTTTTCTACATATTTTAAATAACTATGAACAACCGATTTACTTTTGCCAATTTTTTCGGCTATTATTCGAATACTGTGATCATCTTCTTGAAAAGTATTGATCTTTCTTTTTTCGTTAAGATTTAGTGCTTTAGCATTAACAACACAAAAGCATTCTACAGTGAATTGTAGTTTGATTTGGTTCTCGAGGCATTCATCTCGACTAAATTGCGACTGCGCCTATTCTATTGAGCTAATTTCACAGGTAAAAATTGTCAGTGTATCCAAACAAAGCTGACGAAAGATAACGGTATATCACCAGCGCTCATATATTTCACATGAATGTGTGCGTAATCAGAATCCATTAAAAACAATCGTACCACCTAGACGACTCTGTTGTTTACCAACCGGAGGTTCTAGACATAAATAACACAGTAAGGCTGCAAGCAACCTGGTGATCGATATATCAGGACTTGCATTGACAGCCAAGCAGCAAGCTTTGGATTCAAACACTATTAGATCGCGCATAGTCTAGAGTTGTCGCAGCGAGCCCCTGAGACTGGGTGCCTAATCATAGTTATGTATCAGGCAATGAAGCAATCGATGTTTTGGCCAGGAAATGCTTAGCTATGAATAAATGCTTAGTAAAAGAATATATATGAAGGTAAGGTCTCAAGAATCAGCGAAGAAAATTGTGATGTACAGACTTGCAAACAGAGGGGAAGTACTACCCACATGTGTAATTGTAAAATAACTATGGCCTAAGGGTCCCGATGAGGTGGAGTCACAATAGACTATCGATGGTTGATTGTAAATATATCGAAAGCCTCCACTCTAACATAACTTAAGTTAACTTTGTACATCAGCCTCTCGCAAATTTCTCCAAGTCACCTGAAGCGGAAGGTTCTTTTTGAATTTAATGGCGGTGCTCTATTAAACGCAGTCTTATATGTGAACAGCTTTCATATATCTCGGAAGCCAATACCGTTCCGACCTCTCATTTGAAGTTTCGAACTCTGTATGAGACCCGAACCATATATGTAGTACATTACGTCTAAACCTTTCTAGGATAGTATTTTTCGAATAATTATTTCTGATAAATTCTCTTAAGCATAAAAATTGTAAGAATATTAGGTACACAATACACATCTTTGAAAAAAGGAACACAACCGCGTACAAAGCACAATAAGCCTGATCAAAGCATTCTTCGAGGATGCCGAATTAATTATGCCCACAATTGGAACCTTAGCAATCAATTAAGTCCGCTACCCTCTCACTTTTGTTGTTAATATATGAAGTATTGATAAAAGAAAACTCACTACACAGACAAACCGTGTTACAAAGGACACAGCCAAGCTCACCTCATATATGCACTTAAAATAATTTTTCAGTGTGAATTATATACGAGACGAAATACTAATATTTACTTTAATGCCTAGCAAGATTAGCCCTATGCGGGACTAGCATTTCATAGAGACTGTTGCTATGAAATAAATTCATAGCGAATTTAGTTAAATATGAAATTGACCTAGTTTGCTGCCAAATCCGCAGCTCGAGAATTTAGTGAAAAACTCTTTTAGAATCGGGAAATCTTAAAAAAAAAATCTATGCAAAAGCAGTTGTACTGATGAGTAATACGGTTCCTGCTATTACGAAACGCCTGCTTTTGCATAGATTTTTTTTTTAAAGATTTTACGATTGTAAATGAATTTTTTCAACTATTAACCAGCCTTTATTGGGATAGGTTGCTTTTTTTTTTACTTCATGTACCATTTATGACGATATTATTCTTCTTAAAAACTTGAACCCTCGCCTTTTACAGTATCTATACGTTTTACTGGTTTCGACAGCAAATTATTGGTACTCTCACCTGTTTAAGCATTGCAGAATACTTTTGGAACACCCGTGTGTGCAATGAGCCTAAAAATTCTGCAAAAAAAGTCTGTAATAAGACCTTTAAATAAACAAATACATATTTTATCTGTTTTATGAAATTCACCTTTTTGTGATGCACCAATACTAACGTGATTAAATTTTCAGTTTTGTTTTATTCAGATGAAAGTTCCGGGAGCAACTGGTATCCATCCAAATAATTTGAAGTGTTTGGGGATTTATGATCAAAAACTTTTAAGGGGCCTTTAATTTTCTATTTCCCTCCGTGTTTTTCTGTTTTATCAGTATTCATGTATTGTGGTTGGAAATATTTCAGAACAGTTTTATCAAAATCAGATTTCTTGTGACTCACAAACGGTATAATAAAAATTTCATTTTTTCAAACGTTGACACTTTTTGCAATTCCAATCTGATTTCATTTCTAACTTTAATAAATTGTTGTGGTGTATGTGGTAATCCGTTCCATTTCATTGCTGTAAGCGCAATAAAATGGTTTATCAGATAAGGCTGTACAAATAACACAGCGTTGTTGTGATAATGGAATCAGCAGCACAGGTGTAGAAACGGAAAATAGTAGATAACGACTGGGTAAATAATCGCTTTTGTTGTGCCAGACTAAATGGACGGAATGTGAAGTGTTTCACAATTTGTACTCGGTTGCTAATAACAACGCTAACCATGAATATTGCATGCCACTGAAATTGTAGCGTCGCTTCACTAATATTGAGGTAATTAATTTTATTCACATGCGAGTATTGAATGCTGAGCTAATTATATTAAAAATTTGTTGTAAATGTTGTTTTTAGATGAAAACTGCCTGTATATTATTTTAGCAAATCTCAACACCTTTCTATGTTGTGTTACAAGGTCTCTCAGCTAATTTTTAGAAACATTCTGTATCATAAAAATAAAATATACTTCAACTATTCTTAATTTTTAATATATGTATGTATGTAACATACGTTATTTGAAGCCATCTGCCATTCTGCATAAGTTATCAACAGCAGTTTTTTTCACCTAATAGAGGAAGTTCATAAATTCTTGACATATATATGTATATCCAGTGACAAGTGTAATTTTTCAATGTTTAAACGATTTGAATAAATATCTCGTAAATGGTTACATTTTGAGAACAGAATGCAGAGAATTAGTGTTATCACAAGTTTGTAAAATAAAAAAATTTCGTTCACCTTCAGATCAGTGGATACAAAGGTTATTGGGTTCAAGCGTGCGCAAAGGGTAGCTGCGAAGAAATTCTTTTTATACCTAGATGCAATCATATGGTATACTAGGTTTGTCATTCTGTTTGTAATGCACAGAAACAATGCTAGTAGAGCAAAATGGGTTGGTACCCACGCATAATATTAAAAGTATTTTGATTTTTATATTTCCATCTGTCCTTCCTCACGATAATGCGAGAACGCATTCACTTAGATTGCTCATATGTTGCATTTTGATTAAAAAAAAGTCAGTTCTAGTTGGAAAATCGGACCAATCGGGCTCCTCCTTCGTAGGGCTGCCATACAAAAGTTCGCTTTTCACTACATATTTGAGCACTGCCTGCGAACGAGTCGGCATAAAGAGTTGACATTTGGTACATGATATTTTCATAGAGTTAATAAAAAAAAATTTGAAAAATGGATTAATCAGGCAACCACATCTTGGTGTTGCCATACAAAATTTTGGGGTTTCACTATATATTTGCAAACTGCCTGAGAATGCGTCAACGTGGAGAGCTCAAATTTTGTACATTGATTTTTCATAAAAATTGCAAATACAAGATCAAAATTGAGCTAAATCAGGCAACCCCTTCTTGGTGTTGTTGTACAAAACTTCGGGCTTTCACTTTATTTAACTTTTATTTTCATCTAGGATATAGTATTATGGGTCTTAGATCAATTATAACTTTTTATCTTGTTTTTAAAAAGACTTCGCATATGATACTGATTATCAGCAATTAGACACAATTCTATTAATTGTTGTTGTTTGTTGCAAAAACTACCAAATTTGACATTTTCATCTCTTCGAATGCCTTGTTCCTTATGTCCTTACTCTACTTCTCTTCTTGCCACAATCGTGTAAGTGCATCAAAGGGAATTCCCTGTTGTTTTGGATATCTTTAATAAAAAAAAATTCTTAATGGATCTCTTGATGTCTCTTTTTTTCAACCGAACATTTAAGAGAAATCTGTTTCAAGATATTTTGAAGGAATAAGTGAGCTCAATCTTATCTCCATTTACATTAATAAGAAACATATTATTATTTTTAAACAGTTTTATAATGTAATGTATTACATACCTCTACGTATAGTCAACTTTAAAAAAAGGCTGATTTAGTTCGACTAATATTGGTTGAATCCTAAAGTAGTGATAGGTGAGCGGTATTTACGATATAATTATCGAAATTAAAAAGAAGAAGAGAAATCCTATTGTTTTCTCATAAGTCAACCTCTCCCTACTCATTTTGTCAAATTACGAACTAGGAACTTGAACTGCAAAATCTATCTAATTTATATATCGAAATAATATTCTGACAGTTAATAAAATGTTAGATTAGATTTTGGTGCTAAATTGGAGTCAGTTTAAAATTGTATCCAAGTTTCGTGAGCCCAAGTTTGGTCATGTTGTATGCGTTCACTTCTCTACATTACATATTTGAGATGAATTTTCCAATCATACAGCTTACTACTTGTTCTATTAAAGAAATTAGTATCCTTTGAGTAGAAAAATATCTACATGTGTATCCATTTCAACCTCCCTCATAGTGAAACGTTGTCAAAATGAGGTGAGTATGGATAAGGTAAGAATCCAATTTCCTGAAATATGGGGGATAATATAATAGTGTAATCGTGATAGAAGACATCATCTTTTCGAATAACCACAATAGGCCTTGCCATCTTTAAGGTCTCGTTTACTCTATCATTAACTCGTTATTGATAACTCTTACCAGTATTCCATTAAACGGACGACAGGTCCTGCTTTGGGCAGTCGTTTTGCAGTCGATCCTGAAGCGTCCTCCAAAAAATTGGTGTCTTAAGGTATTGTACCGAGCCTACAGAAAAGTATTTACATATAAGTACTCACTTTATCTATTTAGTTTATGTCGCAGGTAATCTTTGTAGGTTTGTTTATGATCGATTTTTAGAATTATCTACCAATAATTTTTGATTACAAACATCAGAACAGAATTTTTGTCGAGCTGTCTATCACTGGAACGAAATTTCGCAAATCAACCTCTGCATGACCACTCACTCACAGAATCTAACTTGTATAGCGAACATATTCCTATGTGCTTTGACAGCAGTGATTTCTTATTATTTAACTAAAAAAATGTGCATTTTTTAAACAATGCTCGGCTTATGGAGGCTAGTCAACAAAATCAAGTGGACTAGCATTATTATGTATGTACATATGTGTTACAAGATGCAGAAAAACAATAAAGGGCTTATCGGGACTTCTGTAAATTACTTTATAGACATCAGGATTCGGTATGTACTACCTTCTTTCAGCTCACTTTCCATCAGTCTGCATGTATTTAAGTAGCTTCTGGAGAGAGGCTAGTTAATACTCTAATTACACCGCTGAAAAATTTAGGATTTTCATGTAAAGCAGTATGCAGATGATTTTCTTCTGCTTATTGCTAGGCTCATTATGGTGTCATGGACTTAGATTGTTGAGGATCGGTATGCTCGTCGTGAAATAATAGGAGACGCAAACTCTGAGCTAACGAGAAAAATGCATGTCGATTACATGGTAAATGAGGCTATTGGGTCTTCTTCGAGTACAGAAGAGCTGCTATTGCTACCTGGTGGTATAATTCAAAGGATGGTGCTTATGCCGCATTTGCATATTCATATATGCCTGTAATGTGCGGCACCAGAGGATGCTTCTTACCATGCTATAAGTCCCCAGATTTCCAATATATCATGTCAATAAAAACAAGAAAATTAAATAAAATTCCTAATTTTTTGGAATGTTAACGCTTTTCCCCGCCAAAATGCCTAAAACCAGAACAGTGTCATATTTACACATGGACCCAATTTAATCCATTTTGAAAATCTATTTACTACTTTTATGAAAACGCCGTGTACAACATTTCAGTTCTTTACATTTAAGCGCTCTCATGTAGTGTCCAAATATATAGTGAAAGGCAAAATCTATGTATGGCAACCGTACGAAGGAGTTACCCGACTTGTCTTATTTTCGAATTTAAATCTATAATTTTTTTTTAAAGGCCGTGTGCAAAATTTTTAGCTCTATGTGAACGCGTTCTCAAGTTAACAGACGAGCGGACGGACAGACGGACATGCAAAATTCTAAAAGAAAAACTTTTATTTTTATGTGTGTCCAATCCATTTTGCTTTACCTATTATCATTATTTCATTACAAACGAAATGACAAACTTTGTACACATCATCTAGGGCAGGGCTTCTTGAACTTCTTTCATTCACGACCTTAGAATATAGAGCAAATAGGAATGGTTGAATCGTGTAAAATTCGTGTACATAAGCGTAATTTGTCAAGAGCAGGAGATTATACATAGGAGTAAGTGAGATGCTGGGCGGAAGATTTGTCAAAGCTGGATGCAGGATTGTCAAATGTGATTTTGTTTTGTGAACAGGTTTATGCAATCTAAAATTCTTTTGTGAAATTTAACAAAAGTACCGATTCAATTCTTTTCAAAACTATTTATCTTTGAAGTTTATTTAGTGTAAAGTTATATATTGCCATTAGTGCCTGTTAAAATCACGATATCAATTAAAAAACAGAAATGAGGTGTTCGGTCAGTGCTTGCACATATAAATCGGATTATAAACTAGGGAAATCGTGTTTCAAGCAAGTGCACTATGTACATTGTCTTTTTGTTAGTAGAAGCAAAGATTTATATAAATTAAATATGTGAATTATTTCAAAATAAAGTCGAAAAAGAAAATTTTTTAATACAAACGCTCCACTCAAAACATTTGCTTACTTTTTGCAAATTAACAAGTTGTTTAAAATAAGGATGGCGTGTAAATACATGTAAAAATGGACTACCAACACAACCAGAAATTCATTACGCAAAATCTGGCTTATCACCATTCCTGTTTGCTCTATATTCTAAGTTCACGACCCCATTTATGATTGTGATTTTCATTTACGACCCCATTTATTATTAATTTTTTTTTCGCAACCCAAAAAATATAAAATAAAGATATATACCTAAATATTTTGTGATGATTTACTGATTAGGTAACAATATATGAATATACATATGAACAAATATTATAGTTTTAGGATTTGTACTAAAATATATAATTAAAAATTGCACAAAAGGTTGTAAAATTGCATTTATTAAACCTTCCCAAGATTACGCTAAGCGACCCCTTCGGGCCGCGATCCATTGTTAAGAAGCCCTGATTTAGAGTATAAAAACGTGATTGTCATTGTATACTGTCAGTGCTTATAGTTCCAGTATTTTTTAAATTTGTTCATGGTCTACTTTCAGTAGCGAAACAATAGTTGGTAATCACATAAATTTTGTATGCTGTTGGTTCATGTTGAAATAATACTGGAAACTCAATCTGGCTAAGGTTATTCACACAAATCATTTGATTACAAAACAACTAAATCGACTCGCACGATCGGGAGTTTCCCTTTATTTTAAATACGCCATTCGGACGGGGATTCCCCTTAGCTCACCGTTACTTTATGCTGCGTTCCTTTTCTTGTTCTGAATGAATCTGTATAAACCGACAGAACGATGTCATAATTTAATTCTGTGCTCATAGAAAAGAACGAAACAGAACTATTTCAAGTGTTTGACATTTGTTCCATTTGATAAAAGCAAGTATAAATTCGTAAAAATTGTTGTTTATGAAAAATAAAGCCACTTTTCAACAAAAGCAACTTAAACTCAACTATTACCACCTCGTACTAATTGTAAATAACCCATTCACGAATACAAATTAACATCGTTCTGCTTAAATCCGGACAAAACTCAGGTGCATTCAGAATGATTCGGAGTCCGAAAAGAAGCGATGACAGATTGAAACTACATCGTTCGGTCCGAGAAAAAGAACGACATGGATTGAAAAAATTCATTCTGAACGAGAAAAGGAACGCAGCATTATATTTCTTCTTGGAATTGAAAATAAGTTTTTTTTCCGTTATTATTGCTATTGATAACTCAAAGTATATGTAGTTTAGAAAATAGTTTGTATTATAGGGTCTCCATATCACAAAGTGCTATGGGTCCGGGGCCCACTTGGTTAAAGACGGCTCTGCCTCAGAATGTTACCTTTCATTTGATCTTATACATGTACCTACCTACAAGCAATAGTTCTCGAGAGAGAAGCCAGATTTTCTGAATCATTATTTCGTTTTATAACTGCCGACGGGATTGCAGTGCAATCGTGAAAGGACATTTATTGGAAAGCTCAGACAGTTCTTATCATTTGAGATGCAATTCATCTTAATAAGGTATATAAAAAGGAATACTACATTGTGATGATGAAAAAAAATGGTGCGACCTTTATTCCTCAAAGTTAGGAATATAAATTTCTAGGTGAGAATTGTTTAATAATCTTTACTTTATTAGTTTTCTTGACTACTCATTACTTATTGAATAACTTTCTGGCGCGGCGAATTGAAAAGAAAATCAAAATGTAAAATATGCGCATTACCTCATCTAAGCAACTCCACTTAATACTGTGTATAATCTTCTCTCTAAAAGCAGAAATTCCCAATTGACCTCTAATTGAAAATAAAAATGTCGTTCGGGTGTCTTCAATTAAGTTTTCTTGTAAGGGAATCACTTTATCATTCTTTCTTCATCGCCGCCCGCTTACTCCCTAATAAGTGATTATCTGCTACAATGGCCAGTCACAGCATAAGCTTATTCATTGGAATTCAATTGCTGAAATATTATTTTGCAGACAATTACTAGTGCATGGTTGAACCAACAATAAGAAGTGAATCATTTCCGCCAAGAGAACGAAAAAGTTTGTAAACTTGAAAGAAAAACATTAATAGTTAGTTTTATAAAGAATCGGATATGTTTAGTGTAAAATTGAAAGTTAAAGAAGGAAGTAATTCCTTGCCGCGCTCTCCGACTTCATCTCTATCTCGATTGCGACGAAGTTCAAATGGAAGTTGTAGCCCTCGAAGTTCTCTGGCTAGTCCTTATAATTCCCTGAGGAGGAAAGATAAGAGAGTTAGAATTATTACGACTAGAGAAAAAGATAAATTATTTGGTGAGAGTTGTTTTTGGATGAAAGTTTTTTATTATTATTTTATTATGAATTTTTCTATTTCTTTTCATTCTAGATGCATTGGATGGTGTAACAGAGTTACGGGAAGAGCAGCATGAAATTCATATTGAACGAACATCAGCTGGATTAGGTTTAAGTATAGCTGGTGGAAAGGGCTCGACCCCATTCAAAGGTGATGATGAAGGTATTTTTATATCTCGAGTTACTGAAGGAGGTCCGGCTGATTTAGCTGGTTTAAAAGTTGGGGATAAAGTGATCCGAGTGAATGGAGTGTCTGTCATCGAAGTGGATCACTATCAGGCCGTGGAAGTGTTAAAGGCTTGCGGTTCAGTTTTAGTTCTTTTTATTTCGAGAGAAGTTACAAAATTAGTTGGGCATCCTGTTTTTACTGAGGATGAATCTGTATCACAAGTAAGTATAAGAATTTGTTATTGATTATTCTTGGGTTTTTCTGAAGTTAAAACTTAAAACAAGTATATAAAATTAATTTCGGTGAATATAGTGAAAATTTGATTATCCTCTAGGCAAGCGGTGTACATATACGGTGTACAAGTTGCGTTGTTTCTTTTGCATATTTTAAGTTCAAAACGTAGGTGATTTTTTTTTAATTAAATATTATACAGATAATTTGGCATGGTGACGGTAATATTATTTGCTTTTCACTTTACCAACAAAACTATTTTCCAGTGTTGTAGTGTGTCAGCAATAGGTATTTTATAATATACGAATGGACGCGGAATATCGTGAGGCTGAAAAACGAATTTTAGAATTAATTAGGAATGTTAGAAACTTCCGTAAGTGAAACAATTAAGATAATTATGAAATATACATAGAAAGCAAAAGACATTAGCTTCAAGGAGAAAATTAATTTTATAAAAGCTATAAAGCAGAACGTAATTTTTTATATTATTGAAGCTCAGGGGATACCTTATGATGCAAAGCACAGCTTGGAAGGAAGGAGATAGGGAAAGGTTTAGGGAGATCATATTCTAATAAGAAAACATATTGCATATAAACCCAGAAAGATAAACGAAAATTTCGTTTCGTTCGCGGTGCTTAAAAATTTGGATCCAGTACAGGGTACGATAACCCAATAATTCGGCAGAATAGGTAGGGCGTTTATAAAGAGGGAATACTAATTAAAAAAAAAAAATACGGAAAAATCAATTAGGTATTCGCACAACCTTCTATATATTACAAGCCATGAAGTGGAGAAAGTTACACATACATTGAAGGGAACTAGTAGTGCTGTCTGCTGTAAGAAGATGTGGTGTTTTAATATTTTTGTTCAGTTGAGTTTTTTGCTTATTTTGCATGGGACTTTTATGGGTAAATGAAAAATAAATTAATTCTGTCTTAATTTTCTATTGATTTAGTATTTTCGTTTGATTTTAAATATACTAAAAGTTTTAATTTTACTTCTTTATTACGTGCGCGTATAGCACATAATTAGAGAAGTCGTGCATTAAATTAGAAGCATTTGATCAAATTTTTGAAACATGCTTCATGAAAATCGTGATTTAGACGGTATAGATTTTGTAAGACGAGCACGGAAAACAGTAGGCAAAATTGAGAATATTGTAAGGAATTTAAATATCATAGATCATCCATCAGCTTGGCAAACCGAAAAACTTGCCGCAAAAGTATATTTCAAAGAAAACCAAGACGGTTTTTGATAACCAAATGACGGAAAGACAAGATGGTCGAAAGTCTATTTAATTAAATATGCGCTACAAATAGCCGTTAAAGCATTATAAGATCACTGCCTCCTTTTTATGCCGTAAATGGTGAAATCATAGAGTATAGGAACTAATTTTGTCATTCCGTACGTAACGGATAGAGATAATCCTGGTAGGCAAATTTTGATTAGAAAATGGACTAAAATGGACTCCTTCGTAGGTTTGCATACAAAAATTTCGTTTTTCACTGTATAGGTATTTAGACACTGCCTGAAAACGCGTTGATGTGGAGGTTCAAATTTTGTACATGGCGTTTACATAAAAATTGCAACTACAAGTTCAAAACAGACTAAATCGGGCTGTTGCCATACAAAACTTTGATTTTTCACTTTATTTAACTTTCATGTTCATCTAGGGTATAATATTATTTGTCTTAGAAATTTTAATGGTACAATTTTAGCAAGATTTTTTGTTTGTTTTTGTTTTCTGTCAAAAATTGTTACGATGGACATCGCGTATTTTTAATTTTTAAAGAGTAAGTACCACTCTCTACGGTTGATATGAATACTTCATTCATAATTTATCAAAAAAACTTTGATTCCATTTATCATCATATTGCAAGACGTCTTTGCTCTAAAGTAGAGTTGTCAAGCTTTAAATAACGGAAACTTTTGCTCAGAAACGGAAAGAATTGAAACATTCATAGGCGTACATTTTATTACGCATTTTCTTAAATCAAGTATATGTCATATTAATACTATTTACTTATTTATGTTATGGCGCTATGCTCTAAATGTTGATTGGTCCTATTTCATTTTAAAATTGTTAAATTTAACTTGAATAAATTAATTGGATGATGTATGAAGTACATAATCAGGCTAAATAAAATGTAAAATTCACGTTGAGTGTGTTGCAAACCTTTCTGTATAACGGGTTTTTAAAAATTTGCCTCACGGGCTGGGATACTTGCATTTGTATTGACATCCGCATCAAACTTAATAGATGACCACGCTATGTTACTTTTGAAAGACGTTGGCAAAACTATGATTAATTTTATGGGATTCAAAACTATAACTGGCTTTTTCGGAAAAAGCTTATCTGTGTTGTATGGGCACTGGCAGTCAACTTAATCGATCCTCAAATATGTTGGCAAGACTTTGCTTTTAATAGAAGTCCTTGTTTCTATTGCCTTTAGGCCAAGGGCGTATCCAGACCTTCAGGGGGGGGGGGGGGGGGTTTCACAACTAAAATGTTCGAGGGGAGAAAAAAGTCTGAAGTAGTCGCTTTTATTTTTTTTATCATATTTAAGTTAGATATCACAAAACTCAATTTTCGGTTTGATTTGGAAAACCAGTCGATAATATTATCCACATCAATGTTGATCTCAGAGTGGACAGACATTAAGCACTCATATCCACATTCTCTTTCTCGTGCAAAGATTGTAGAAATACATGTGACGCAACCGTTTCTGTCACGGGTGAAGTAAATGACTGGGAGTGAGAGCTTGCAATTTGAGTCACATTCAAAGGGATAGGAGTAGAAGTGCATTATATGTCATGACTATATCTTTTGATGCGAATTTAACTGATCTTGCTTCTTCTGAAAAAAGTTGGCAATGGTCTTATCAGTCTTCTGCTTTCCATTTTCGCTACTATTTCTACCTCCATCGCTAACTAGTGTAGCAAGCTTATCCTTCTCCTATAAATTAAAAGTAAACAATAAGTAAAATTAAACAACACTACTTTAATTAATACTAAAGTACAAGCAAAGCAACGGCAACTACTGCAGAGGAAAGTGAATGGTTTTTGTTGTTATAGTCTTGCCGTAAAAATTGGGAAGAAAAATTGTAGAATCAATTTTAGTGGCATCAATCCAACTGATCGTTTTCAGCAACCAATAGTGTATAAAAATTCAAAAGAAAAATGTTTAAGTAAATTTCTAAGAACAAAATGTATGCTTGCCAACGCTCATAAATATCTTTAGAGACCCAGATCAGCAAAGGCACCTGAATCAACATAACTCTTTGGAATCATTGTCTGCCACCAATAGTGCATGAAAAATCTAAAGAAAAATTTTCAGATCTTTCAGTTTTCTTACTGAATGCCACCAGAATCAATGCACCAACAATTCGTTTAGACCGCCGTCATTCAAATTCTTAAGAACAATTTGCAAGTGTATTTCTAAGAAAAATTTAATGCTTCCCTAAGAACGTAAAAATTTTGAACAACGCTTGAATCATTGTGAAAAATCAACGGGTGGCTAGACGTTGATTGCATGGAACTAGGGTTTTACTGGAAGATGGAAGAACCGTAAAACAAAATTTGTTAAGTCAAGGCTTAAATACAATTGCGACGGGCAACGGCAAACGGCGGAAAAATGCCGCTGTCAAACTTCTAAAAGTACAGCGTCTTATGCGAATGCCCAAATTTCGACAGGTGACGGTAAGCGGTGGACGAAGTTGCCGTCGGGATTGATCAATTTCTAATTTTGCCGTCGTCGCCAACAAAATCAAACGAATGAAATTGTTGTGGCATTTATTTTTGTCAAGGTTGTAAGACATCGCGTCAATTTCAAAACAATGAATTTTGATGAAATATTGATTGAGGAAGTGCGAAATCATAAAATAATTTATGATATACTAGACAATCAGTATAGACGAGTTGACAAAAATGACATGGTTTGGATGGATATTTCGAGGCGCTTAAATACAAATGGTAAAATTGTTATATTTTTGGCATTAAGTTTGATTTTAATTTAGTTAATCTCCATTGCAATTCTTTCAAAATAATATAAAATATTCTCGATAAAAATCTGTTTCAAAACGCTCAATACTAATAACAAATGAAATCTCAGCATCTTCTTCTTTCACAATCGTCGCTTTTCGACTACCTGTTTTGACAGCGAATTTGCCGCTGCTATCTACCGTCGGAAAATCAGATAGGTAAAAAAATTTATGATCGCTTACCAATTTCTTAGAAACAATAACACTTTTTAAACTCGAAATTGTAATGGGCGCAACAAAAATATAAGCATCTTCATAACTGGGCTGCTAAGCATTACGTGCCATTTTCTAAACAATCAAATACTAAAATAAATATGCATTCCAAAATTACTTACTATACTGTGATAGGTATGATAGATGACTTTTCGACACTATATAAAAACGCAAGAAAATTCTAAAAAATTTGTACACGTTTAAAAGACGAAGAGCTACGAGCGAATGTTTATTATACCCAATCCACTATTACTACTCACATCACCGCGAAGGTTAGGTGGCTCGCTGGGTGGGGGGGGGGGACCGCTGTGAGTACAGCTGGAAGTGAAAAAAATGGAGTCTGTCTGTTTGCAAATACGCAGTGCTGGGCACCGCTAATAAAAAAATTAACTTCGTTAATCGTCAATCCGTTACTAAAAAAGTTAACTTCGTTAAACGTTAAAGCGTTACTTTTCAAAAAATTTAACGGAAGTTAACAATAATCGTTAATCGTTAACTCCTAATAGTAATTGTAATCTCTATGTTATGGGACTAGTGAAATGAGCGAGAATATTAAACGTATACCCTAACACACAGAACATAGGTATCAACGATCATTGGCGGTGAAATGACCATTGCATATCTCGTGTTTTATTGCATCAATGGCGCAATGATCATTCGTTTCGTAATTGCACCAATTACGCCTCCACAAGCTCAATCGTTTCCAATTATGCATTACTTGTCATTCCTTTTGTCGATAAGTGCGCTTTCAGCGGTGAGGAGCTGCAAGTTATTGGAAAAATCGGCTGATTTTCAAACCATCACTCTCAGATATCATTTGTGAAATTTACTTATATATTTTTCAAGGTAAATTTTGAATATTTTCCAAATCGAATTATTGAAAATCACATTATATATCCAATACAAGACTCGATTCAATTTTTCACAAATTACTTTACAATTCACAGCTTGTAATTCACAGAATTGAGAACTGCCATCTGTCAAATTGAATTACCTTCAAGATATCGTGTGCTTGCTTTACCAAGCAATGATCATTTAATTTATTACGTATTTGGACCAATGATCATTCTAGCGAGTCATGAGCCTCGGGTATAATAACCTTGCTTATAAAAAAAATGGTTTGGTTGGGGAAGTTTAGGTAGGATATGGAAGATAAATAAAAAACAGTATATAAATCTTAGTTTGTTATAATATATATTTCGGAATCAAATTATAATTACAGGAGAATCAAAATACTGGAGATCACTGGTGAAAAGCCGGAGCAAATTGGCGTTATTCAGCGTTCAGAAAAGGTCCAAACCTATTATCTATGCCCTTTAACAAGACATTAGCTAAAGCTGTGCAATTCACAAGACCCCTAGCTTTGATATTCTTTAATTTAAATACAATTGCTGCAATTGTCGGTAGGAGTGATCCGAGATATGCTTTAGCTTGAAGCGTGTTATCTTCTATGCGTGATATATTCTATGCACGGAACCTACGCGTACACATGTGCGCCCCAAACTAGTCAGAGCACGATTTCCGCGGCGTGACTTCAGTTTCGTCATATTTTTATTATTATTATTATTCTTAAAAATTAATCCGTTACTCGAAAATTTAACTTCGGATTAACGGTCTTATGCCCAGCTCTGCAAATACGCATACAAGAACGTGAAATAGGTTGAAGAAGGAGCGCATAAATAAATTTATAACAGTGAGAGCTAACATGTATTTAAATGTCATTCAATATAAACTTCACACATCTGATTCTGAAAAATATTTACCGGAAACAGAAGCCGAACTTCATTTTGAGACTTTTTCTGATTAATTAGTATAAAAGCTAATTTAATATAAATTTTCATTTAAATTTAGGTTTCATCAAGGTAAAACAAATATTGTCATCTTGTAATATACATCTGATTTAAGTTTATTACGATAGATTAGAATCTTATCAAAATCTGAAACTCAAAATGATCTTATTAAAATATAGTTTCGTCCAGTATCAACTTATACATGCATTAATTCGATCAACTTTATCCAAAAAACAACAATCATTATATATCAGTCATATATCGTTTCTACCGTTATAAAAGAAAATTTTCTGTAACTTACCACTTGATTTTTACCAAAAGTTTCCAACTTCATAATTTTACTCTTAACATTTTACAATTCCCCCTCACGTCTTGTACATAATTGCCCACGACCGGATATGCTTCCTATTGTGAAATTGATGGAAGTAGAAATAAAACCACCTCCAGTTGAAACCAATACAGTCTATCATTAGAAAAATATTATTCATATGAATGAAATTAGAAGCTTCTGGTATAGCACTGTTTGTTAGTTCTATAGAACCATTTTTTTTATTGCATCCCCTAGGTTTTGATCAATTTCTTACTGAGTGTAGCTACATTATAAGTGGCGAACAAGAAACAGTGCTGCATGATCTCATAGATAGCGACGAGACGTGCTCGAATGCCATACTTTTTGATGAAAGTTGTTCGCTTGTTGATGGAAACACAGAAACCACCTCCCCCAGTCAAGCATGGTTTTCACAAGCAAAGTTACTGTTCCAAGTAACCTCGTTTTCAGTCCCTCACCACCTCTTAATATACCGGCCAGTTTACTTACGACAGTATGAAAACGTATTCCACGCACCTCAACTTTTTAGCGAAGTGGTACCTGAGAATAAGTCAAGTTGTGAGTATTTTCTGTTTTCGGGACCTGCTGCACAGCCTGGATACGTGTCTGGTTTTGACAGATCAGGTAAAAGCACTGGTGCGGAAGATAAATTTTATGCCTTTCATAGCTAATCTTTTCGCTGAAAAAAGAAAACCAATTCATTTTTCAACACGATAATGCATCAAGCAATACAGCCAAAAAGGGATATTATTTTCTTGGAGATTCTTTTCTTTAATTGCATTTTAAAAACCCTTTATTAGGCCTAAAACTTTAACCTTGTCTTCTTACTTTCGCTCGTACTGGAAAAAGAGTACTTGCTTCACCACTGCATTGATGTATTGGATTGGCCTCCCTACAGACCGGAATTAAATTCTATCGAGAATCCTGAGAATTGTCCGGACTTTATTTCAAGCCTCCGCGAGCTAATGGCCGCGAACTGCAATATACCCGATACTATGGAAAATTTAGTGGGTTCTATGAATCACCGGTGTGATTAAGGCAAGAGGTGGTCCGACAAAATATTAAATAAAATAGTTTGTTGTTAGTTGTTAGTTCATTTAATAAATTTCAGTACCTAACTAATACCACTGTTTTTGTGTTTACTTTAAAAACATGAAAATTTCCATAAGAAGCCTATCGATAATTTTTTATTCTAACTATTACCTGAAATTTTTTACAGATAAATTTTTGTCACATCATTTATATTGAAATTTCACAACAAAATGTGGAAAGCTTAGCGCAGAAGTCGATATTCGCTGGTTTTGAAAATTACCTCTAGCTACACCTTTTGCTTCTTTTTTTACAAATAATAATTTTATTTCGATATTTTTCTACTAGTAAAATTCACATGTCTTCAAAAGACATAACTAGTTCTTAAGAGGGTGGAGTGATTGATGGAATTAAGATACATTTTATGACTCACGTATATGTAGAATTTATAAATTTACCGCTTAATTTTTCAAATTTATAAACACTCTAAGAACTTTCGTTTTTTTCCAGGTAACCTTCGTAGAGTCCAAGCCGTTAGGCCAAGAATTACAAACAAAAACTATTTCACCACCAATTGAGATACCACAGCAACTAGGTAATCCACAAAATACGTTTCATTTACAACAGCCACCAAATTTGCATAATTCTAATGCGACAAACGGAATAATTGAAAATGGCAGGGTAAGTATGTACGAAATTGTAATGTGGGCAAGGTTTGTGTAAAATTCATTATGACAGGAGCCAGTGCATAAAATCACACTTCACACAACTTTAATTAGAGATCAAATTGGGCAAGGTCTTGGCTTTAGTATAGCAGGCGGAAAAGGGTCTCCCCCATTCAAGGATGGATGTGATGGAATATTCATATCGCGAATAACAGAAGGCGGGTTGGCTCATAGGGATGGAAAGATAATGGTCGGGGACAGAGTTTTAGCGGTAAATAATTGAAGATTATGTTCTGCGGTAACGAGGTCGCAAAAACAAATCATTTCATATTTTCTAGATAAATGGGGCTGATATGACTTCAGCTTACCACGATACAGCAGTTCAATTATTAACGGATCATCAGCGTTTTGTGCGCTTGGTCTTGCAGCGAGAGGTGAAAGGTCCTCTAGAGCCTCCCCAGAGCCCACGGAGTCCATCTTTATTAAAAGGATTAAGTCCTACAGGATATTTCGCAAACCGACCTGGTACGTTATTAAATATAGATTCCACTTCTCTAACAAGAAATTTCTAATTTTTCTTATATTTCCCACAGTAAATAAGCGTATTATTGGAGACGTAGCAGAACCAAACGCGTATATTGTGCAACCCACAGTTTATGATGCACATAAAAATGGAATTATATCGACGAGTTTGCCTCAAACAACAAATACTACTGCAGCTATCGCAAATAATGCCAACAGTGAAGCTAAAACGAATGGTGTGGAACAGAACACGTTATCACTTATGCATCCCATTGAAAAAGCAGACGATCCTCAGCCTCAACCTATTCCAGCCCCTAGACGATATTCTCAGATGAATTCCATTCCAGGTGATCAGAGTACAGATAATACTAATACCCAGCAGCAGAATGGTATGACAACAACCAGCAAATATGAAGATGTTGAAACTCAGGTAAGATACAATTTTCCTTTCAAGTAAAACTTATGAACTTGCCTGCCCAGTCTTACCCAGAAGAGAATAAAAAGAAATCATAATTTATAATAAGAATCCTTTCAAAGAGAATCTTCAAGGGGTCGGTAAGTATTAAAGGAGAGATCTAGAGCTATTTATTCTTTGCGAAATGATTGAAAAGTTAATTTAGTTCTTGGCATCAATGGTTCTCTGATGTTTCTTCTGGGAAGTTTCAGAAATAAAAAAATAAAAAACTTAAAAATGAAAAGTTAATTTAGAGACTTATCCCTGCTGAACAGCTGTAGTTCAATGTAAGACTTGAAAATCAGGACACCCTCTGGGAAGAGTTTATATCTTTTCATTACACGGCAGTCATTTACTTTTTCCCAGAATAATGGGAACAAAAGTCTTTTTTTAGATTTTTTTCTAAGATTTTACAGAAAAAGTTAGTGAAGGTGAAGAGTTCCAGAAAATAAAATCAAAAAATTTGTCAAAAGTTTTTCTATTGTGCACTTGCAGAAATTTTTTAGTTTTTCGAGGTTGAAGTACAATGGTTTGATTCTCATTTGGCAGTTTGTGGTACTGTGAAGGGTTGGTTTGAAAATATCACGATTTCTGCTTGAAAAGCTTAACTTTTCTGACACTCTGTTTCTTAATAAACGTGTAAAAGTTTCACCTGGTGTTACTCTTTCAACTTCTGGAAATATTATTTTTTTATAATTAAAATAAAAAAGAGTCAAGGAGACATTGGAACTTATAATGCACCAACACAACAAGACAGGACAAGAAATGGGACAGGAACTTAGGAATATGAGAAGAGCAGGAGGAGAATTACAAAATATGGGAAATTATTTCACATTCTTACAGGTGGAAACAAGGAAGGTTCTCTAAATTTCATTGTTTACGATGAACTCCCTAATTCCCTCTGGTGACATGGGGATAGATAGTGGTCGAAAATCAGATAGGGTTGGGTACCAAATTGCCACATGAGAATTGTGTGTTCGGATAAACCTATGTATGTGCTCAAACTATGTAATACATCATAAAAATGTTCCATCAAAATTAAATCAAGTCAATATAGATACATTTCTGGTTTTTCTCGTTTCAGTTCTAATTTCTATATTTCACTCTTCAGTGTAATTCTCAATATTAATTTTGCCCGTGGCTCCAGCTCCCCTAAGATGCCTCGTCAGTTAATTACATAAATATAGCTTAATCATATCAGATAATCATGTTTAAAACAAATTATATAGTATTCGGGAAATAAGTTAGATGGAGTATGCCATTTGATTTCTTTGGGTGTCCTGATAATACTTTTGTTCTAGACCCCAATATCACTACTTCCCCTCAAATGAAAAGGGCAGCGTAGTCGCTTAAATGCTTATATATAAGTGCTTTCAAGTATATCTAAGTATCAAAGTTGAGGACTTACTCCAAGGATATGTTATCTTTTTGGAGGTCCAGAGCTGATACTCCAGTACACATTTGGAATATTTTATTTTTAGGCCATTGCTCGATAATCATTGGAATGATATTGCTGAACTTTTGCTTGTGCTGTTCCTAATGGAGCTGAGAACTAATATGTGGTCGATGTAGATGAATGCATGCTTACAAATTTCTGGAAAGTTTATACGGCATTTTTAGCAAGCGAAAAGGTAACCTGGCAGATTTGAATTATCCCAAAGGTTTGGGGTTTCACGGTTTTATGTACATACATACATATGACTCCAGATGCGATAGGTATTTGGTGATAGACACGGTATAAGTCGATCTTGGTGAATACTTTGCATTCCCATTTAGAATTCCATATATATTCCATGTACTGCTGCGAAAGTCATTTTTAAAATATATATAGTAACGAAATCGGTTGGAGTCAGCAAATTCATTTTTGCTGCAGTCATGCTGTTTGCTTGATAGACGACTACGAGAATTTTTTCCGTGGCTATATGCTATGGACTTTATTCGAGAGTTTCGCGTTCAACTCTCTTAAAATCTGCTGATCTAGGTTTCTAGGTTAGTAGTTTAGTTAAGAATTGAATTATTATTTCTAAGACTGTTCACGGTTAGTGCGGCAATATTGTTGCCGGCAATCGCTTTTAACTGGTTTTCTCCCTTATCTACCTGGTTAATCAGGGAATACTAATACCTTGTCGCCCACAATAATCATAATTTTTTTATCAGCCTTTCCTTTATTGTATTGTTAGTTTGGAATCTGCAAGATGTTTTAGTACTCTAAAGAAGTCCGGGGTCTTTCTGCCGGTTGTTTCACACAAAAGAAGTTTTTCTATTCGTTCACTAAACGAATGTTCTTATACTAAAATCTATTTAAGCATTTATAGGGTCCATATCTAGATGACTTTATTACAATTTCTATAATGGCTTCTAAAACGCTTTCGAGTAAATCTGCTACTATGCCTTGATATTATTTTCTTAGTTCATTTTTTATTTGAATTAACTTAATGCTATTGATTGCATTATTATACCCTAGATAAAATCTATAGGGTACACTAAGTTTGTCATTCCGTTTGTAACACCTCGAAATAATGATGGTATAGCAAAATGGATTGGACACCCACGCATAATATTAAAAGTTATTTTGATTTTTTCATGTCCGTCCGTCCGTCTGTGCGCACGATTACTCGAGAACGCGTATACTTAGAGAGCTGAAATTTTGTACACGGACTTTAAAAAAAAGAGTAAAATTAAGTTCGAAAATGAGACAAATCGGGCAGCTCCTTCGTGGGGTGCCATACAAAACTTTCGTTTTTCACTTATATTTGGACACTGCCTGAGAACGCATCGATATAGAGAGCTGAAATTTGGTACATGGTATTTTCATTGTACTAGCAAATAAAATTTCAAAAATGGACTAAATCGGGCAACTCCTTCTTGGTGTTGCCATATAAAAATTTAGGTGTTTTACGTATACTGTGAAAACGATCAGTCCAAGACATTTTTATTGTACTAAAAACTTCTTCTACGAAATCCTATAAAATTCGTTATAATCATTTTTTCTGTCCGAGAAACCGTTCTAGAAATATATACAAAAAACAACTTCAAAAATCAAACTTGCATAGATCGGTGACCATACGAAATTTAATACGGGCATTCATGTAGGGTATCATAAGAATTTGTCTTAGACCAATTCTAGCTTTTTTACTTGTTTCTGTACTCTTACATTGAGTATACATTATAATTAGTTGCCCACGCATACCTGCTACACATTGCCTCTAACGCTAGTGATCAGAGCTTGGAAGTGGACCGGTACATTGAACAAAGTTCTGCCTCTATGTTTAATGATGATGTACTCGGTTTTGATATTTAAAGACAACAATAGAAAGAAACATTTTTGAGTTCGTTTATTGCGTACATCAAAGGTATTATTTTATTTCTAAACAATTTCTGCACTGTTGTATCATACCCATTTATTTAAGTCAAAATGTCCTACACTATGCCGTCGCAGCTATACATATATGTATATGTCTGAAATTGTGTACACCTGTGAGGGACTCCTCATATACATTTTTTTTAATACTGCAAATGTTGCATAATATAAATATAATTCATCTTGCTGATTGAATTGTACCAATATGCATGCTAATCTTTAACACGTCTTTATTCATCATTATCCAGAGTTAGTGACTGGAAATTTTGCGAATTGAGAAGAGGTAATTTTTGACAGTACGAGTTGATGGTAAAACAATCGATATATTTTAGCGGTATAGCCTAAAACAAGTTGTTGTCTGTGAGGTACCACATCGCTACTCTTGCCTAGTCATAAATAGGTAGATCTTCCATTAAATTCCTATAAAATTGCTATTATGCAGTTATTCCAGGATAATACTTATCAAGTGCATCTAATATTCTATAAAATGTGATCTACTAATTCTGTCTTACCATTCACATCTTATACAAACTTATTTTATCCACTAAATAAATATATCTTAGCACGTTATCTCATAGAAATCCCAAGTTCAAATTTCTACAACTTACAAAATAAATAATCGGAAAAGACGGAACCCGAAAATATCTGATTCAGAGCTCGTACTTAAAGTTAACCTTGTGTATGAACCACAAATCTGTTAAGTTCATACGGCCAAAGCACATTTATTGGCCGATATTAGCACACTCCATAAAAGTGAGTTGCCTAAGATTTTTTTATTCATAAGAAAAACGCAGAGGTCAAGCTCTAAATCTCTCTATTCAGTTGAAAAGGTAAGTCAAATAAATTATGATTTCTCATCTCTTCATTTAAGAAATTATTTTGAAATATTTTTCGCGTATAGCTTGATTTGCAATACGTGCATGTGCCCATTATCAGTTTTGTCTATTGTCGAATTTTGTGTAAATTGTTTTAGTTTTGTACTCTAACCAGTAAAATTTATGTTTCTTTTAATTTTCCCCATCAACTGCTAATTTCTTTTTTTCATTTGTGTTCCTGTTTGTTGCTTTAGATGTAAGTTTTTTTTAGAACAAAATGAGTAAGCTTTGTAGGGGCGAATTTACTTTATAGATTATTGTAATTTTCAAATAAATTTCATTAAAATTAAGTATTGAATCGAAAATATAAAAATATAAGCACTATGATGGTACAATGCAGGCCCTACTTTGCTATCCTCTGCTACCCCAATCCTTAATTATTTTCCTTTTTATTTTAATTTTCTTATAACGTATATAGGTGCCACCGAGGCCACTGACAAGTGAAGATTTCCAAGCAATGATACCGGCTCATTTCTTGAGTGGCGGTACACAACAACAAGTGCATGTTGAGAAACATGAAGGCCCTTCAGTAACGGTGACCGTTAATAAAGCTGTACCGGATTTGCCAATGTTGCCACCGGCACCAACTGAATTAGGGCGTGTAACAGAAACAATAACAAAATCCACATTGACGGAGACTGTAATGACTAGAATAACTGATAATCATTTATCGGAACCATTAATTAGTGAGGTGACTATCACAAATAGCAAAGAATAATTTTATCTTTTTCGTTTTTCTCTATCATCTGTTTTTACACGCTCATTTCATGTAAATATCCACCGTCACTTCTTTTTACTTTAACTCATGACGTTTCAGTTTTTTTTATTGTGTTTAATTTAATTAGTAAAGTAATTAAATAGTTGTTTTTTAAAAATGTTGGTTAAAACAAGGGTATCGATATCGATTAATTCTGATGTTTTTTTTTTCTTTTTTTTTAATTCCTGCGTAGTGTCTGCATGCCAAGTCGGTGTTAGTCTTTAGGTTTCTATTTTTTTTATATTATATTAATATTCAAATGTAATGCATGCTCGAAATATTTGAAATTAATTTTGGACGGACGCTGTTATATATAGTATTAATCAAATTTGCTTACGTCTAAGACTAACTTGTATCTAATATAATAACAATACAATTTTTTTTGGCAATAATTATTTTGAGTACTTGGAAGTTTCTAGTTACAAATTGCGGATATGTATGTTTGTATGTTAATACTTAACGTTCATTTTTATTAATCATCTTTACAACTTTTGTAAGTTGTTTATATTATGATATTTGGCTTACTAACGTGGAAAATTATATTTTTCCTCTGACCACGACCACGACTTTTTTTTGTTGATATTTGTGAGAGTTTTTTATTATTTCGATTTATATATTTATTTATATGTGGAAGGTTTAAAAAGTTGTAAAAATTAGTTAATTAAGTTTTTCAAATAACATAGAAAATAACTTTATTTGACGTATTCTACCACAATTATCTCTCGAAGGGCCTCACTTGGTATTAGTAGTATTTATTTCGATTCGGCGTTATATTTATACCCGTCACTTTCGAACTCTTGCTGCTTTTTTGTTTTTCAATAAGTTGATATGAATAAATATAAGTGCATTACACAGTTCAGAAAGACGGTCTTAGTCTTATCTTAATTTGGAAATTACTTAACACATTTACAGTCCCCAGACTAATTAGTATACGCACAAATTTTTTTTTTTTCAAAATCTATCAAATTGGCTGTACGATAGTTTTTTTTTTTACATATAATGCGACTTTTTCCTTAATAATAATTATCAATTAATAATAGGTTAGTTAGTACGTTACAAGGCAATGTCAAAATAATATTTTGTTGTTGTTTCTTAGCAATATGAGAGCTTAAGTGTCAAAACACGTTCTTCAATTTTCAATGCGTTTAAGAATTTTAAGCATTATTCCGAATTCCTGGTGATTTTTTTGTTAATATTTAAAGACACGTTTAGAACATAGCTGAAGTAATAGTTGGAAATAGCGATTTAACGCCTGTCAAAATTTTAGAGATAAAAGCCTTACCTCAATTGACAGATTTGTCGAATAAGGAAATTGTAAGAATAAGTTCTGTAAAAAAAAAAAAAAAAAAAAATTTAGAGTAGTTAAAAGAAGTATGCGTGATTAAAATATTGCAATTTATATGATGCGTACTAATTTCTCCAGGGATTGTATATCTAGAAACTATAATAACTGGTGACCGTCATGAAATTAATATTTATTAAATGCGTTATTTGTTCACAGACCTTATTGATTCAGTTTTTCTTATACAAAAAACAATATCATTACACGAACTTGTATTTCATCGCTCAAGATAATTGGACTTTAATTTCATGCCTCAATACAAATGCCACTTTATTTATATTTGTGTAGTTTTATTTAATTTGTCGAAAAATAGCACAATCTTTTTTATTATAAAGTTGAGGAATTTCTTAGAAAATAAAATTCAATTAGTTTGAAAAGCAAAGCAATAGTAGCATCGGCATTGAAGATTACAACCGTCAAAATCAAAAACTGTACATTGGAATGATGTTAACCCCAAAGACGGCATCAGCATCATTGCCGATATCTGGCTCAATTGATATTTGATATTTAAAGCGGCATCAAAGCATCCGAAGTGGTTTGACAGTTAAAATAAACATATTTAAAGTGAATTTTGAAGCTTCCATTGCATAGGTGTAAGCTAGTTCAGGTCAGTGAACAAAAAACGTAGCTATTATTTCCATTCTATTTCATGTTTCATATCATCAATAGCTCATTGCCTTCTTTATACATTTTACTTTTTTTAATAATATACATAAGAAGTTTAAAAGCAAATATTGGGATAATCTTGATATAAAAGAAAGCTACATCAACGGTTTGTCATACTCTTCGTATAATACACACAAATTTTATTATTTAATGAGTTGCGGTAACGTCGACACCATGTTAGAAATTAAGTTGCGTTAATCATGTGTCAAGTTACCAAGTTACCTTAAAATTCCTTTAACATTTCAACTCGTTAATTCTCCCTTCCATTCCTTACCTCCTTCCTTACCTCCTGCCGTCAAAAAGATTTCTGTCGTTCTCTATATATTCATTGAAATCTCTTTGAATTAGAATTGCACAAGCTTTTGGCTTATAGCAATAAGTGCAAGACATAAATACTCAATCAAACAGCCAAATCACATATTTTTCAGGTTTGGAAAAAATAATTTAAAGATAAACAAATCGAACAGTGGATACTTATATTTTATAATGAAAATTTTTATTATCGCTCAGTGCTACATTCCTAAGAAAGAAGCAATTGATGATAGACGAATTCTATACGCGAGTGAACAAAGTTCAAGTTCTGTCCGATGAACCGAGAACTGAAACAATTAAATCAAAAACTTTATTTCTCGGAATAAGTGCCGACATGACACGCAAGGGAACTTAAGCCATTTAGCATTGAAAAAATGAATGAGTCCAAATAAGTTCGATAAAATGCAACGGTACTTGATCAGCTACGTTGAGAGATAATGCGATAATTTGGATACCATCGATTAGCAGTCATTCAACTAGTTTGCATTTCTTGAGAGACTTAAATATGAACTTTTTTTTCTAATTTCGAATATATATTACAAAGTTCCATTCTCCATCCTCAGGAGGAGATATCGTCCTATTGATGGGTAAGATGCATGGTACAAAGAATAACAAGGTAGAGGCCGGTTGAGCAAATTGGGTACATACGTCATATGGTAACAGATTTGTTCGTTTCAATTTCAATTGATCTAACCAATTTTGTAATTGGAAATTTCTTTGCTTTTCTACCAGCCCTATTCCCGAAGTGATTTACATGAAGAAACTTAATGTTTTTATTAAATATTTAACGGGGTGTTGCTTTTACAACTTAACACTAATATATATATAATTCTGGTAAGAATCTATCACCAAAGAACGTGTCATTCCTAAAAGTTACTCTCAAATCGGTCCTACCTTGATAATCTTTGCAGCATGTGTAACATGAATACTGAACTGGATCCTGATATCATTCATCTTGAGCACGTTGCGTTGTGGAAAATCAAGTTATGAGTACAGTCACCAACAGTAAAGCCAGATGGACGATAAGAAGGAAATAGGTAATTTAGCCGGCAGTCGTTGATGGAGAAATATTATTGAAGACGTCCACAGTTTTAGAGGAACAGACATCAATAACGATCACAGTGTAGTTATAAGCAAAATACGCTTGAAGATGCTGTGACAAAAACGCACGAGGGAACTACACTAGCCGAAGGAGGCTGAACGTTAAATCAACGAAACGGTGTCATCAATGTTGTCATCTGCTAAAGAAAGTCTAGGTTACGTTCAAAGGAGCTGATAGCAATGGATACCAAATGAAAACTGACCAAAAATTAAAATATAAGGGCCTTGAAGAAACCCATCATCTCTTAGCGATCTACAGAGGAATCGTGAACTGCAAAATAAATACAGCGAATATCACAGGCAAGTGAAGCGTATTGTCTGGTGCAATAAAAGAATGCATATTAACGACGGATAACGCGGAAATTTTGGCAAGCAGAGGCAATAGCAGCATGTTATATCAAAAATGAACAATTATCAGGAAAGTATTCTCCTAAAACTGTATTAGCCATGAGGTACAGCTCCTTAGCGTTATAAATAAAAGAAATACCCAGCGTGAAAGTCTAACTTCCATTAATTAAGGCCGAAATCCAATAGCAGCATCGGCTTGGGTACACAGTCACAATATTTTGTGTACATGCAAGATATAAACTCTTAAAAATAAGTTCGGTTTTCCGTAAATATATGTTAGTCACAGCTAATATATTGAGTTTATAAGCCTGATTAGTTTTACTATAGTGTGGGACATACAGGGTGTCCCAAGAAGTAGAGTCAAGCGGAAGTACAGAGGTAGAGTACCCCCAGGGGTGCCCGAATCATCCCGATTTTGCGTAGTCTTCGAGTTATGATTTTTTTGCGTAATTTTTCACCAAACTACTAATTCGAACACATGTTTGGTTATAGTGACTTGAATAATTGCGATAAACTGCTGATTTTTTTTCAATTTAGCTGAATGTTAGGCCCGTCCAATGAAAAATGATTTGATTCCGTAGGTCATAGCATTGCGCCAAAAGAAATGTACCAAAATCCTTGAGGGCGATTAAAAAAAAATCAATTAACTTTTTTCATCCAAACGTATTTTAAAAACTTCCTCATGTCATTGGCTATTTACCGTGTAAATTTTATTAGATATCTCTATGCTGTCATACCTAAAGTTCGGTTCAAAAGTCTTAAATCTATTCGAACTGGGGTACTCTATTTTAAGCGGGTGTCACACCGGGAGCGGCTCGGCGCGGCGCGGCATTTTTCAGTTGCCGATGCACGATTGTTCTTGCAAAATTAAATGTATAAGTCACACCGGGAGCGGCGCGGCGCGCACGGCAAAATAGTTGCCGCGCGGCAATTTTGGAGATTACTCAAAAACACAATTTCGCCGCTGCCGCTGGCGGCAAAATTCCTTTTCATTCATTCCTTGCATTCTTAAGTATTTTGTAATCGAACCTCATCACTTTGGGTTGGGTGAAAAAATGTGACCGAAATCATACCGAAATTAAAGGATATTTGTTTTTAAATGATGCGTTTTCAGTTACTAAGTAATTATTTGTGACTTGAATAGGTCAAGAGCTAATAACTCCTTAACGTCACAGATAGAACATAAATTTCGAAATTTTGTAACAAAAATGTATGTTAGTAGGGGTATTTTTAAAAAACTAACGGAATAATAAAAAAAAACTTAATTGAAAAACCGAAATTTTGAATTTGAAACGTCATAACTCGATTAGGGAGGGGTACGCGGTGGTTTACCATTCATAGGAAAGGCTCAAAGCGTCTGCATACAATGATGTCTTAAAATAGACCGTATACTCTGTACTTTTCAAGGCATAGGGTGTTAAATGGAAGAAACGCATATTTTACTAATCACCATGTAACTCGGTAGGGTGATATTTTGCCCCTCCCCCTGCCATACAATTTTTTTCTTGCCTGGACGAGAGGAACTATTTTGCAAAATATAGTCATATTAATCTAGGACACGCTGTATGTACATACTAACATACAAAAAAAATATGAGTGAGCTATTTTGGTATTCCCTACAAACTATGAAAGTTTCATCCAAATTGGAGATGGTCGGGTTCTAAGGTGATCGGTTTCGTGTGGAATGGCTATATATATATATATGGATGTATGTATTTATGTATGTATGATGTATGTATGTATGTATGTATGTATGGATGTATGTATGTATGTATTTATATATACAGTGTGAAAAAAGTAGGACTATTTGGGAAATAGAAGTGCTCAAAGACGAATTTAAGAACGCTTCATCACAGGAGCATGTTCACAGAAGATGTTCTCAATTGGAAATTATAGGGAAGCAGTTTTGGAGCGCTTTCAAAGACCCTGTTTAGACGGGTCAGTAAACGGTGACCTTTAAGGTGCCTCAGTATGCCCTTCATGATTAATCAGTCAACTTGCCGCCCTTACTGCCCCTCCCCCCCCCCCCCCCCCCACACAAACTGCAATGCTTGAAACTGGAATAATCACGTGATTCGTAATTGCCAATTAAAAGACTGCTGCTGCCTCAAGAGCTGCTTGTGCTGCCTTCGAATTTTAAGTTGCACTTGCCTCAACCATCTACCATCACCTAAATGTTTCGTGCGGCAAAAACAGCATACTGACCCATCTAAACAGGTTCAAAGGAAATTAAGAGAACGATTTCGGTTTTTTGTGTTTTGAATGCGTTCTGTTTACCTGTGCGAATTTCAATGGCATATTGCTAAACAAGAAGAAAAAAAAGCATTATTGTCAACAATTAATTAATCAAACGAAATCGCGCACTTATGAACATTGACTACTTAAGACTGAAAATTCTTCTACGCTTTCAGATGCCCATGGGTCACATCTTTTCATATCACTGATGAATAATTCTAAAATCAGTGAAGAGATCTACTTCCGCAGAGATATTTCCAGCTGGGTAATAACAGACGCCGAAGTTCCTGTCCAAACCTTTAGTGGAGGACTGAATACATTGATATTCACTAGAAGCAACTGGGAAGGGAATGAGGGAATTGTGGCAGCAGACATCTATATTTTTACAGATGCGTAGAAGTCAAGTACATGTCCAGGAAGAGGAGTATACTACAGAAACTAGCACTGGAACGAATCATATAGACTACCGGACAGATGTAGTGTTTTCCAGGCAGAATTGCTGGTAATTCACTAAGTGATATTGCTGGCATCTGATATAACATATATGCGTAGAGAATTGGCTTTAGATCAGTGGCGAGGCGTGCTTATCTAACCTGGGTGTTCAGGACCAATATTGAGAAATTAATATATAAGTTTGCTCAAATAAAAACTAAAAAAAACACCAAACTGTAGTATGCTCGTATTTTTAAAAGACAACGAAGTATGCCTTAGTCGGATCTCTTAAGAGGGAAGAATTTCAAATTCAATAAATAGAAATATTTGAAAGAGAAGGGGCGCAGCTTATGTTACTGTTCAATAACGGATAATGAAACTTTTGTGAACATTTCATACATTACTTTAAAGATCATACATTTATATGTAAATAAATTCCATGTGCCTACTTTTCGTGACTTGCTCTTAGAGTTTTTCCATTTGCTTTAATTCTAAGAGGAGATGCTTTTCAAATGAAATAAGGCCTAAGCTCGACAGTTTTTCTTGTCCCATAGAGTTCCTCAAATATGTTTTTATTCGCTTTTATGCTGAAAACGATCTTTCAGCACTAGTTGTGCCGGCAGGAATTTGTTAAGCAAGCAAGCTTACAGACTTCAGAAAAACTTGATTGAAGCTTATTTTGCATAATATGTTTTAAAATTTCGCTGACAGAAAAATTTCTGAAATCATTAGAATTATAGATCATAATTAACTTATTGTTCAATTTTTAAAATTCAATGAACTGTTCATATGAACTCTTAATAGAACTAAATGCATTGGATGGTAAACTTTGTGAATACCTGACAAATTTCTTGTCATTCAGCAATTCAATAACACAAGCTTCTTCATACTTTCAAATCTAATATCTAATTTGGGTAGAAATGGTGTCAATTATCTTCAAAAATAAAATGTTGTATTGTGCATTTGGTTCATCTCCATTTTGGAAGTGGCGTCGTTGTTGAGGAGGACCAACCAATGCTACGGTTTCGTCAGAAACGATTGAGAAATTACCTGTCATAGCTCGAATAATTTTTTCGTTGCAGTAACCAATATCCAGAATTTTACTCTGCAGGTTGTTAAATAAAATATCAATGATAGCAAATATTTTTGCAAAAGTAATGAGAAGAAACTGATTATTAAATTTATTTTAGAAATGTGGAAACCCCCCTGAAGATAAAATGGTTTCTTTGTTTCATTTGTGTGGTTCGGATATTATTTTCTCAAAAAACTCGATAATGCCTTCTATGTACTGACAAACAGTGTTCAAGTTCTAGAATTTGACGACCAACGTGTTGGAGCAAGTTGTGGAAACTTTATTCTAACATGTTCATAGAAAGCCTGAATCCTCTTTGCACAGTGTGCACATAATGAAAAATGCAAATGCCTCCGTAATCGAGCCTTAAAGTTGAATTCTTGAAAAATATTTCATGCAAATTTGTAGTTTTATCCTTGATTCTGTAAAGTTTTTACACCAAGGACATATTTTTTTCCTCTTTTCAAATATGACCCGTTAATAGTCATTTAAAACATAAAAAGAATTACCTAAATATCTGCTTCAGTTCAAAAGTTATAAATATATTTCTGTTATGCGAAAAGTGATAAAGTTTAATTTCCAGAACACAATAAGTGTTATATTTTTTCATTTTTTGCATAACATAAAAATGATAATTTTTTGAACGGAAGCATATTTTGGGGTAATTGTGTTTTTGTTGTAACGGAATAACAATGAGTTATATTTTAGAAGGGAAAAAATATGTCCTTGGTGTAAAAACTAACTTTACAGGATCAAGGATAATACTGCAAAATTGAATGACATTTTTTTTTCAAGAATTCAAATTTAAGGCTCGATTACTGAGATATTAAATATTGTAATAAAGGATGAAAGATCCACTGTGGAACCAGTGTCCAAATTCGATCCGGCGGTATCCGTGAAAGAACTTCTGCATATAATCTGACAACAATTTTCGTTCAATATATTTAGAAAATAACTCAACTTCAAGAAGTTCCATTTTCTCGTTTTTACAACTTTCTCCAAAACCCATTAAGGATTTTAAAACAAATCGAGAGTGGGCTTTTTCAGATATTCAAGGATAACGGGCATATCCATTACCCTTAAAAACAAATTTTCAGAAAAAAACCTCAACTAATATTTTTCAGAAATTTCGTGGACTTGCGATGTGTACATTCTGAGATATAAGTTTTTGAAATTACACCTACCAAACAAAATTTGTCAAAATAACGTACCTCAGTAAAAAATTGACAAAAACAGAAAATATTTCAGCAAAATACCACTAACAATATAATCAACCTATGGTCGATGCACAAATTTACACAATTACTTCCGATTTTCTATAGAATGACCCTATTCGCATGACGTCACACACAAAACGACAAATCTATGGTGCTGGACAGTAATAAATTAATAGTCTGTATAGCGTAATCGGCGGTAACAAAGTAAAGCAAAGACATGAGGGCTGGGGAACTTACGAATTTAGTCAGAATGAATATTTCTGTTCCTAGCATTCACACATATTGATATTCACCATAGCGTTCAGTTACAATACTGATGGAACACCCGTCATAATGAATTCTTATTATTTTAATTTTATTTTTCAACTGGAGAAATATATGTTTATGCCTGTCCACTGCTTTAGACATCTGCATATATACTGACAGCTAGTCGGCCATTATGGTGTTGGACGTTGTGGTGGTAAAATAAAAGCTGATGCAGTTATTTAAAGACAGCCCAGAAGAAATTTTCATACGACTCAAGGTGATCCTATGCTGAGTGACCGGCCATAGAAATATTGAAGACAATGGGATAGTGGATGAGTTATAAAAAGGAGTTTGAAATGGATAGCTCCTATGCATTATAGTATGTGATATCTAATGTACTGCATGGCAATTATGACCTGTATACAACAGGAGGAAAGCAATAGAGCTCCTTAGGGGATCTGTGGGCGTGTTTAGGCGGAGACCAAACCAGTTTGGAAGAATTGGTAGCGTTTGGTCACAACCATGTAAAAATACCAACCATTCCGGTATGGTTTGTAATTATGCGGAGGAAAAATCGGTAATTTTTACCGGTTAGGTCTCCGCCTAAACGCGCTCAGAGCCGACACCGGGAAACTATTAGGGGTGGCAGCGACTCGGCAATTTACTTGCACAAGTAAAGATTCTCTTCACTTCCCTATGCCCCTCGTAGGTCCAAATGCTTACTTGCGACAAGTTGGAAATCTTGTTCCACTCCTTTCTACTTTTTAGAGGAAGTCCACACTTTTAACTTCAATTTTATGTGAATTTTAAACATGGGGGATGGTGTAAATTGTCAGATGATATAGATTTGTGGATGTTGTCAACCTTGCAGCACATTAAAAAAATAAATAAATAGTTAGAGTTTGTATTCCTCAAAATAAGTAGAGAGGGGCTGATCCAAAAAAGTATTATTATTAATGTTCCACTTTAGGAAAATTCCTGCAAAAGTAGTTCCACTTCAGGCAAATTCCAGCAAAAGTACTTGAGGAATGTGAACATGAACTTGCTCCTATTTAGCAATCTAATTGTGGAAGTAACTTGCAGAGTTAAATGAAACAGGCTAAGTTTTATATTGTAGGCATCCATCTTATCTTATTATAGCATAACTTAACTGCTTCTATGAATTGAATAGCATCTAGTGAAGATCATTAAATCAGGTGGCTGGCTCAACTTTTAGTGAAAACAATAATCTGTGTCTCCGGGTAGAAGTCCGACGAAGTGGTTTGTACAAACCATTCGCGTGTTTAAGTTTTGTCGACTGTAAGACAACACGATGCCCGCCACTCTAACCCAACCTGAAATCAGCTTGCTAAGGTTATATAAAGACTCTAAAATATAAGGCGTACGTCAACACCCATTGGCTCTTCTAAACTGGACCTATATTGCAGTAGCCTGATTTAGCTGACATATAATAAAAATGGACTGAAGCTATGAACAATGAGAGAAAAAGTTATAATTGGTCTAAGATCAATAATATTATACCCTAGATGAAAATAAAAGTTAAATAAAGTGAAAATCAAAAGCTTTGTCTGTATGGCAACACCAAGAGGGGCTTAGTCTATTTTTGAAATTTTCCTTACTATTGCTATGAAAATACCATGTACCAAATTTCAGCTATCTACGTCGACGTGTTCTTGGGCAGTGGCCAAATATTATAGTGAAAAACGAAATTTTTGTATGGCAACCTGATTACACCATTTTCGAGCTTAAATCTACAATTTTTTTAAAAGGCAGTGTGTAAAATTTTATCTGTAAATGCATTCTCCAGTTATCGTTCGAACGGACGTACGGACAGACAGACAGACAATCAGGTCTACCAGCATTGTTTCTATGCGTTACAAACGAAATGACAAATTTAGTATACCTTATGAGATTTCATCTAGGGTATAAAAATGGCACAAATTTTATATAATTTATGTTTATCTCTCTCCAACTTAAGATATATGTACACTGAACACACAGCTAAAACATAAGAATGAAATCGTGTATAATTTCAATAATTGGAAACAAATCAGATACATATATAGTTTTCCATCTTTTGAACGGTCAATTGTTGAGGAAAACATTTTCCAGGAATAGTAAAATATATTATTGTTAAGGTCGAATTTAGGGTTTAAAATTTGCGTTCCAAGCCTTATTTCGTCCCATCGAATAATCAAAAGAAGTTTATACTTTAAAATAATTTCAATGTGATTCTAATTTTCAAGAATATTGCATATGCATAGTTTTGAAGAATAATGATAATTGTTGAATTAATTGTTACATTATGTGCGCAGTACTGAGTTTTCATACTGCTTTAAAGTTTTTCCTTTTTGAGACGAGAATGCTAGCTCCACTCTTATTATGTCAGTGTTATACCTAACCAAATTCACATTGATGGGCGGCGATTACCACTACTGTTATCTGGTTGCATATCTTTACATCTTAAGGGTTACAGAGGAGTATACTACACTGACATGAAACTTTGACTGCCAACAATGAGTCCACTTGGATTGTTTTCTAGTTTAGTTGTTATTAAAACCCGTATGATACTTGATTTATTTCACATTTTAAGAGCATTCAAATAAAACTAAAATAAAATATTTTGGTAGAGTTATTAGTTATAGAAATTGAAAATTTACCTGCAGTCTGGGATACTAGTTCAGAGAAATGTAGCAACAAGATTGAGAGAGAAACAGATTTCTTTCAAACTTTCAGAAAATTTTATTGATTAAACAAATGCTGGGAAAAATGAAATATGTAAGTAAAGAAGGTTTTTTTCACTAAAACCTCAAAATATATTTTATTTAAAAATTTTCCAATCATAAGGTGTTAGAAGTTACGAACTAAGTCCAAAACATGTATCTCCAAGTATAATATAAAGCATCTTATTGTCTTTGTTGGTAACATTGGCAGAAAGAGATTTTGGCTTCGATATGTTTAAGGAGTTCGTATTGACATAATGGCCGTAATATGATGGAATGATTTTCTTTAAAGATATAATATATGTAATACTTTTTACCGATTTTTTAATTTTAACATGCTTTCCGTCCAGTGCTCCAATATAATTCGGACAACTCGCATGTCTGGACGAATTCATGTGGTAACTTTTTCCATCCATCTTCGTTTGGTTGGAAAGGCAGTTTTTTTCGAATTTTCCCACAATACTTTGAATATTGCTTTAACAAATCGTTTTATTGCTGTTTCTCCTAATCTGAAATGAAAATGTGAATCCTAATGAACAGCTATATTTACCTGAAATTTGAATAAAATGATAAATAGTGGCTGCAGTTTTAAATAATTAATAATTTATAGGTACATATTTTATTGAATCATTTCTCATTTACACTTTTGCATACGTTTGAACCAATTTTCATAACTCTTTTTCCATTCCGATTGAGTATCTCCAAAACATTGTTGACCACGTAGTTTGTTCTTCACATATGGGAACAAAAAAAAATCATTGGGTGTCAAATAAGCGCTGTACGGCTGATGATCCATCAATTGGATGTTTTGTATGAGAGCGGCGTTGTCACGGTGAAGAATGATCCGCGGCGATTGGTTTTGCTTATTTTTCTGAAGACTCGCGAAGGTACTCGCGATGCCATCTTTTCCAGAAACCGTGTACCATCGACGGAAGGTGTTGCCGGCGTCCTAGGTGGGAGATTTTAACTTTTGTAAGATCAGGCTCGCCGAGTACCTTTTTTAAGGTGCCACTTGACCGATTTACTGCCTGCATCCCATATACCGCACAAGTTTCTAGTTCCTGATGAAATAAAGCTCCAGCTTATTCTTCATGTAGTTCACTATATGCAACACTTCATATATGCGGCAGTAATTTGGAGTTTTTTGTCAAAACTTCTTTTTAATTTATTCCAGGCCTCCATCTAATTCGAGTTATTAACTGTTAAATGTCGAATGAGAGTTGCTGCGCTTCCCGTCAGAAGGCCTTGTGAATATTGAAATTTTTGGGAATGAGATAAGTTTTCACTACTATCAATGGAAGTTTCAAACAAATCCTTGAGGTCATTCTTAATAGTCTCCAGAAAAATAAGGTACATTAAGTCGCGGTAAGCGGGTCATGTTGAATAACGATCTTAACAATATCCTTGCTTAGGCAAAGCCAATCGCGTCGAATTCAATGTATCTAAGACCCAAAGCTGACTCATCTCATTAAAACAAGAAAATAACTTAACCACTCCCGTTCCTTTTGATGGAGCATTAATTTCTGATTCACCGTCACTAAGCATTCTTGGCATTAATATTTCCAGTAAATGAAACTGGATAGATCACATCTTCTCTGTTGCCAAAGCAACATCGACGTGTCTTGGTTTTCTGAAAAGGTGTAAGAAATATAATTCAGCCCGTTAAATCTAGCGCTCCTCTCCAAGTCCTACATAGAATGGAATACAATTCCCATTATCTTGCTCACTCACACTTCATGTAAAGACTCTCCGTCTCACTCAAACTAGAATCTTAAAGTTACGGTCTTACGGCAAGCTTTAGGTATACTAGAATTATTTTTAGTAGGTAAAAAGAAATTTTTCGAAACTGGGTTTCTTGAAGAAATTTTTTTTTCCGTAATATAAGAAATATTGTAGCAAGTTTTATACTATTTTAGAATCCTTATTAAATGCGTCAACTTTTAAAGTTACTTGCCAAACTGGCCTGGTACATTTTATTTTCATTACTGTCAGTTAAAGTTGGGTGAAATATTAATTTTCTATTCTTGGTTCGGCAAAATGTGATATTTTCTTCCAAGCTGGAGCAGTTGGCTTAGAATTTAATGCAACAGGTTACATAAGCACTATTCGGGATTACATAAGAAAAATAAAATTGAAAAAAAGTAAAGATTTGTAGCAACAGGCGCTAAAAAAACATCACAGGGTGTACATTTTCTCGAAAATAAAAAATGTCTATAATTTGAAAAATACATGACTCAGATTTTTTTATTTTTTTCTGGTAACTGTTATGATTTGGTCTATCACCCGATTCCTGCTTGACGTCGACTTACGGGACACCCTGTATATACATATATGTATACAGGGTGTCCCATACGTACCGCATTTCCTTTATACCCCGAATTCATCACTCAATTTCGAGAAAGAAATTGTATGCGAGGAGAGCCACCATACAAAGCAACGAGAAATCGTGCTCCAGCGTCTGCAATGTCTTTTCGTTTGGCATTCTGATCTTTGAAAATGCCAATGACAGCATTGAGTCCTTTATTTTTTTGGACAAGTGAAAAGCAATTTGTTTTTGCTTGGTAGAAACTTACCGTGAAAAAATTAAGTTAGATGAGGTTTTGGAAGAATGTTTACGTTTCCGTCACTGTAACTTGTTACATATCAGACTTACAAAAAAAAGTGTTTATAAAAAAATGCAGGATATGTAGTCCTCATCAAATTTGAGACATTTTTGCCGTGTAGTATCAACCGTTGAGGAACTACTTTTTAATCCATGGCGGACTGCGCCGACCCCAAACTCCCCGCCCCTTCAGGTCGAAAACATGGACTTTTCATCGGGGCGCGGAACTAAATAACATTATATCACAAACATTTCTACAGCACCTTTTGTAGGACAAAGGACTTCTTTAATCTCTATTGACTGGACTAATATTTTACTCGCCCTTAGTTTACAGCCAGTTTTATTTAAGGTGGAGTTCATTCTCATCAGAAGTATTACTTTTTAGTAAATTAATTGATTTTTTTTTACATTTTGAAGTAATTGAAATATTTAGTGTCATTTTATTACGGGTCTTTATGGAGAATGTTTAACAAGCGTTTTCACTGCGATGAACCTAAAATAGAGCAAACTCATATTTACTTTTATTTATTTTTTTACTTTTTAATTTCCTTTTTACTTCTTCCTCATATTTACTTTTATTTATTTTTTTACTTTTTAATTTCCTTTTTACTTCTTCCTCGCATTCCATTTTCTTCATGCTTCCTATTTATGCTGTTGCATACAACTACCGCTTAGCAGTACATAAGAAAATCTTCGCTGCACTGTCGCACCACAGAACAGCGTTGCTAAATTACATTCGTGGGCGCGCAGTCTTTATGGCACGATAGTAAATTAAATGCGTAGAGCATCCTTGTAGTCCTTTCCAAATGAATACATAAATTTATGCAGCAAAATGTGTGAAGTTACAAAACTATTTACGTAAATATCCAATACTTTTTATCCATCAGCACTTAGTTTACATTAATATTATCTGTGATTGGGTTTTTTCCAGTATCTAACGTCCGCATCCTTCCTATAAGACCAACAAAAAGCAATCTCCAAGAGGTAAATTATTCCATTACCTCGATCAATAAAGAATAGAAAATAAATGTAAACATGTCCTAGAATAAAGGAAAATTTGCGATTATTTGGCAAAAAGATCTCTATCGAACAAAAACTCGACGATTCTCACCCAAGTGGCTAAAGTTTTCCTTCAATTGAAGTAGTTTTTATTCTGGTTTCGTTGTTTATAAAACCAGTCATTAATTTAAATACCATTGAATATTCTTATACACAATGTAGCTCGCGCTTCTTCCTACTTTATGCAGTTTGATTTTCCATTTAATTGTTTTAAGAAAGTTTTCATTCTCTTGTCCCTGAAGCAGACATAATCTCTAGCGGAAAAGATAGCATCTTCCTCTTTTAATGGATTCTACCAAGAGATTTTTTCTGCTATAAAATACCCTTCCCTTTTATGGGTCGAGACTTTTGCTAACTTCTCACAGTGGTGAACATTTGATGAAAATAAAATAAAAAGCTCTTAATAATCTGGATTGTATGCAATAAACAGAAAAACCCCCTGATACTGTCAGAATTGTTTTACAATGCTGGTATTTAAATAGCTCCTTTTCCTGTTGTTGTTAGAGCTGTGAGATAAATTAAGTTGTCTGCTTATGACGTTTTACAACTTTGTTGAAAAAAAGTGCTGATAAAAATTTTCGCATTAATTTGAAATTGTTTAAAGTGAAGTTCAGTGTTCTGAATCCAGGGTTATAGAAAGAATCCTTTGCAATTTAAAAAAATTTGTTATTTAAAACAAAAAATTATTAAATTAAAATTCGAGATTAAAAAGCATTAAAGTGTAAGTTATATTGAAATATACTGTGTTTTATTTATTTACACATACAACATTTATGAATGTCATTGATATACTAAAATTTCCCTTGTGTTCTTTAGAAATCTTTGTATTCTTGTTATTTATTAGTATACACTGCTACCGACATACTTCTTTTGTTTGTCAGTAGTCCTTCGACATTTTAGAATGAACAATTAATCTTATTGTTGACTATAAGCTTTTCCTAGCGGCTTTTAGGATGACGGTTTGTGATATATTATTAAATGTGCAGGATATCAATTTCTGTATCCACCAACGTCCTTTGGATTATACAGTGTGCTAACGGCAGACTTTCTAGAAGCTTCGATTAATGGAGGTTTTCCGGACAATAAATCGTTTTCGGTTTACTCACTGTTTTGTTGAGTTCAGGTATTTTTAGTTCTGGTCCGCCAGGGTACAGTTCTCTTTACTTGCCCCTATTTAACAAAATAGCTTTTCTTGATTGAAAATAGTTTGAGGAAGTTTAATTGTAACTTATATTTGTGTGTGGGTATTCTATAAGAACCAAATCGTCTTACTATATCGCCCGCTTACACACGCACACATTATGTCATGCTTGGAAAATATTGTATGCTTAGCTTGTCACCAAATTGTGCTAAAATCCAACTTAATTGCAATATGGTAATACCATAACCAAATTCACTCATATGCACAAGCTCAGTGTGAAGTGCTAATATTATATATTTTTGTCATCTATTAGAATACAAGCTTCTGGGCTTCCGAATACAAAAAATTTTAGAAATGAGTTTCAAGAGAAGTCAATTTCTTCACAAATGTGAAGACACATAGGGTATACGAAGTTTTTCTTTAATGTCAAGATTTTTTTTCTGACGTTCATAACTGGTCTATTTGGTTCCAGTTTTGCAGTATACATATTACATATACATATACATATTGTTACGAGCGTGCCTTTACTTCGTTATTTAAAGCACAATATTTCAGATATAATTCAAAAGTTCTCTCTTTATTTAACTTTACTGTTTACTCTCACAATTCACAAACAATTATCAACTCAACTTCTAATTATCACAATCCCAATAGTTTGCTTCGTTCACTTCACTGTCTGAAATAAGACTCGTCTCCTGATTATACGAGAACCTTCGTGAATATTCCGTTCTCTGAACCCAATAAGATGTCATTAACATACAGTAGCTTCCATTCCTAACAGATGTCGCTGGTGTCACTTTGTTCCACGTAACACTGCCCCCTTCTTAAAATTGTTCGTCCCGAGATACAGGTGGCCCACGGTCTTAATGCTCGTAGTATTTACACAAACAATCCAGGTGAACGATTTTCCAGTTGCCTTTTGTACCATGCTAAATTCTGTATACTACGGCATTAATTCTAGTTACCACTGAATACGGCCCTTCCCACTGTTGTTGTAATTTTGGAGAACGTCCCTTATGTCGTTTCGGGTTGTACAGCCAAACAAGGTCACCTTCATTGAATCTTGATGAATTAGTACGTAAGTCATAGCGGGTCTACATCCGATCGGTATTTACTGCTAATTTTGCTCTCGTTTCCTCGTGCACATCAGCTAATCGTTGTCTAAGCTCCGATACATAGTCGGCTGGTAACTTTTGTTCACCTCTGGGTGTACCAAACTTGAGGTCACTAGGTAAGCGCATCTCCCTTCCGAATATGACCTTTGCTGGGGTTTGTCCAGTCGAATTGTAAATCCCTGGTATATAAGCCATTAGAAATATAGGAATATGTCGATCCCAATCGCGCTGATTATAGTTGACTACCTTCCTTAGATCTTCGATTAATATTCTGTTGAACCACTCTTCCATGCTTTTATTTTTCCTTCGTCTCTTATCATCTTCATCATCATTGTCTTTGATTCCCTTTCCTCAATTTCCTTGCCCTTTTTATTGCCGCTGTCATCCTTGTCATCGCGCTTCTTATCATCACCTTTGTCTTTACCTTTTCCGATCTTCATTATACCCTTACCATCGTCATTATCAGCATCCTTAGATCATTTACTTTTCGTCTTTTTCTTTTTTCATTGTCCTCGTCTTTGGATTTCTTTTCTTTTTCCTTTTTACTTTTATCACCGTAGTCATCATCGTCTTTGGATTTTTTTCCTTTCTTCTTTCGACTTTCGTCATCGTCATCGTAGTCATCGTCATCTTTTTCTTCCATCCGTCCTCAATTTTTCCATTCAGGATTGATTGGACGTGGTGAAAAGGCTCCTGCATTTTCGTGGATATGTCCTTTGAGGTGTGGGATATCAAAGTCATGGGGTTGCAGTCTAGTGTCTCCACGAATAGCTTGCTCTCTAGCTTGCCATCTTCTCCCTTCTTCTTCTGTTGATTGCATTCGTCCGTGTTTCCTGCAGTCGTGTTGAAGATGTCCCAGTCTACTACATTTCCTGTATCGAAGGAGACCACGCGAAAGAGGTGTCTCTGATAACGGCATTCTGCTGCTCAGCTCGATATCTTTACCCTTCTTCATGCGCTTCCATTCGTCGGCGTTTTCTGCAGTTCCTTTGAAGTGTCCGTGTACTAATGAAGTGTAATCACGTTGCCTTTCAATCGATATAGTTTGTAATAGCCCTGACGCGGGACCTCGAACTGCTAAAACCAGAGCTGTAGCTTTGTCTGCATCATTCCTTCGAAAGCTGCCTCAAATTGTCTCTTGAAAATATGCCACGAATTTGTCCATCAAATATTGGAGATTTCATTCTGCCTGCTCCGGATATTTCAGTTCCTTCGTACCGAAGTTGTCGATGCATCATCCTCTGCAAATCTGCTTTAAAGTTGTCAAGTTACTTCGCAACATTTTGTTGCCCTTCCGACACTTGTTGTTGAGCTTCCAACACTTCCTGCTGGATTCCTTCGATTTTCATATTTTGTACGTCTAACGAATTTTAAAGAAAATTCTTCTGTTCCTCCAAACAGGTTTCTAGACAATTCTGCAAACTACTCTTTTGTACATCCCAACGGGCTTACAGAGAATTCTTTTGTTCTTCCAAACATGCTGCTCGTCTAAACGGGATTCCAGAGAATTCTTTTGATCATACAAATGCGCTTCTAGAGGACTCTTTTGTTCCTCAAAAGCATTCTTTGTTCCTCTAAGAGAGATTGGTTTTGTTCCTTCCTTAAGGAATTCTGCATTTACGCTAGAGTATGAGAGATAAGCTAATCTTTCCACATCAGCCTGCAGTTGTTGTAGTGATTCGCCATGCTTTTGAATCCTGTTGCATTGGTGTAAGCGATATACTTGCTGCATGTGTTCATGTCCATAACGTTCCTCAAAAGACTTCTTTTGTTCATCTGAGAGATTGCTCTTGTTCCTCAAGAGCATTCTTCATCTCTAGGCCTGAAAGCTCCAATTTACTCATTAAAGCACCCAATAGTTGTTCAATGTTCATATCCGACTGTTCTTCAGCTTCAGGTTATTGCGAATTGTCTTCGAAAATAAATGTGTCAGGATTCGTCGCTTCAATTTCCAAAGCTTGTCTAAGTCGCTCGACTAAAACATTCTTTGTGCCTGCCGTTTGTAATGACCATTTGCCCACTCCACTTTTAAATCATATACTTGAAGCTCCTCCAGCTTGCGTCCCATTGATTTAGATTATCTTCCATAGCTTTCACGTAAGGCACAAAATTTCACTCAATTTCAAACTTTGCTTAGGTCAAACGCTACCACTTTATTTCACGAACTTATTTCACTTCTGAGCCCAGTTGTTACGAGCGTGGCTTTAGTTCGTTAATTAAAACATAATATTGCGGATATAATTCAAATGTTCTTTCTTTATTTAACTTTACGGTTTATTCTCACAATTCACAAGCAGTTATCAAATCAACTCTTTAGAAATCGCTAGTACTGTAGAAAATATAAATCTCCGTCATGTTCAACATTCACCATTAGTGCATGGTCAATGTCGACATATACCGGTATAAGTCAGAAATAAGGGTACTTAGCAAATATTCCTGGACATACACCAAGCAACTATGTGAATGTTGACATTCACCGGTGAAAGTCGACATTCTCCAGATTTCGGTGTTTGATATATATATTGATAGCTCAGGGGCCTGTACAACAAAACAACAATTTAAAAAAGTACTTATTTTAATGCACTTGTTGTACCAGCAATGATATTTTTGTAAAACGAAAATATCTTCAACAATTGTTACAAATTTAAATATACCTTGACTTGTTAGCTTATACGATAAAAAAGTGGCTACAAATATACACGCACGTGCCTTGTTCATTTGCAGAAAATTTTCACAAAAATTAAATTAGTTTAAACAGACAAATTTGTGAAATATATTAGATTATATTTTTTCAAAGCTGATAACTTTTTTTTTAAACGTGCTTGCTCACTGAAATGAATCTCCACTTGTTTTAAGAAAACGTCAATTGATGGTATGTACATTTGACAAAACGTCTCGTACATTTATGAGCCTTATTAAACTGTTCTAAGGTGTTCTGGCTTAAGTGGGAAGCCCCAGCTTCAAAGGATACATACTGTTTCCAAGTATAACGGCGTTGAGAAAAGTCCTTCAATCATTCTCCAGTTTTGATAAAGGCTACTGTTTCGTAAAACCCTTGCACCATATAACACTGCTTGGCCAGTTAGCACTGATGTAATAAAATCTTAGATCGGGACCGCATACTGCCATACAATTGAGAGAATGGTTTCTATGTCCATCCACAAAGCATGCTTCATTGTTTGACAGAGTATCAATATTTATGAGGATACCATTAATTGTATCACAGACCTCTACCCTCCCACCTTTTTCGAAGAAATTTTGAATAACTGAATTTACAATATTTGCAGGCAAACGCACTCGACTATTAAATTTCACTTCATGAATAGAAGCTTATTCCTAGAGGATTGTATTGAATTTCTCAAATCCCAACGTATAAAATTCTTATGAATTCTTCGTCATATTTTCCTATATAGCACTCGCACATTTTTCATCCATGGAGTCAGAGACTGTATGTTTATGTTCGAGCATATACGAGCACACTCAGGCTCCATGCAACTATGAATTAAGCACTTAACACGTTTATATGCCTTATTTTTTCTTCTATAGTTTATTATTTTCTTTTTCTGTTTTATTTTATTTTTGTTTCATTTTGACTTTTCAATTTTGTGTTTCTATTTTAGTTTTTTTATAAGATTTATAAGAATTTATACATATGCCATGCTCAACCTACATACTACAATATGCACATATTAATGACTTATTATATCTCAATTGTTTATTTATTTATTTATCTTATGTTAAATAGAACGACAAGGATCGAAATTATAAATTTTTACTTTCCGATGGTTTTTTACCTAAAGTGGGAAAAGCCATACATAGTGCTCTCTCAGTGGAAAATCAATGAAAATGGAAATATAAATGTATGTACGAAATACTATGTTTCAGTTAATGAATCATATGGATGGATAGAAAGATATGCAGGTATCGCAATGGTTTATAATATTGTACATGGAAGTCCTTATCCATTTTACTTACATATGCTCTTAATATTGTTGTGTGAGTTACACGCAAGCAGCACAAAGTATAAAATTAATTATTTTTTAAACAAATATTTGTGTATTAAAAGATTGGCCCTTAAGACCCATGAGCCTGTCAGGCTAAAGCGAAGTTTATGTTGTGAACAGTTAAAGCTTTTTTTTATGTACAGAATCATATAGAACATAAAAATATAATAATACTAATGTAAAAAGTTATTTTTAAGAGTATTCTAATTTGACTGTTTTATCTATACATTCTCGCCTCCATTCTTACTGCAAATAAGCTAGAGAAAAAAATCGCTTTTTGCTATAAATTTTTTATGTTTTGCTTTTTTCATGCACATATGTATGTACCTATATATGTATGTATAATTATTATAAATACATATAGCACATCACATTTCTCACTTATAAATAAATTGGAACAAAGCAATATTTTTCATTATAAACTTGCAGTATGACAATTACTTAAATTTTCTGTTTTTCTAGGAAGTAATATTACCGAAAAATCAGGGATCACTGGGATTTAGTATTATTGGAGGGACAGACCATTCCTGTGTACCATTTGGAGCGCGGGAGCCTGGAATTTTTATTTCTCATGTAAGATATCTTTTTGAATTTTTTTAATAATTTTATTTTAATAACAAGTAACGATTATAAAAGTGTCGATTATTTAGATGAGGAACCAAACTCGTTAAAAAGATTTAGACCCGTATTGTGTATAGATTCGATGCCGATAATGATATTTTTTCGAATATGTCGAATTTAGTTTCGTTTTGTCTAAATCATCTGTGGCAAGAGCTATTATCTCTTGAAATTATGTATAAGTACACTGGCTCTTCTATTCTTATTAAGGCCTTGCATTTGTATAGTAACGTATTTCTTTGTGATTTTGCTAACTAAAAATATTTTAATAAATAAGAGAAAATATAATAAATTAATGAAAAATAAATAATAAAAAAACTCGTTCTTTCTGTTGCCAATATTGAATTTATATGAAATATTTGGTCGATTCGATCAATCGAGTTAGATTCCAAATGCGGGCAATGAATCTTCAACGCATTTTATAAAATATTAGTACTTACAGTGATTTACGGGAAGGAAATATCAATTATTTTCTTTTTACAAATGTCGTACACTAGGTCTTCACGTATATAATCGGATTCCTTTGTAAATTGTAATTTGTAAAGTTAATTTGTAAAATATACCGAATATTATATTTATGTAAGGATTTTTTTCTTCGTCCATCGATAACTCGAATACTAAAAATAACCACAAAAAAGTTATTATATATAAATCTATTAATTTCTAAATAAATTATTTCTTATATAAATATTATAGATTGTTCCTGAAGGTATTGCATCGAAATCAGGCAAACTCCGTATGGGTGATAGAATACTTAAAGTCAATGGCAGCGATGTCACAAATGCAACACACCAAGAAGCTGTAATGGAGCTTCTACGTCCAGGTGATGAAATACAGTTAACAGTTCAACATGATCCGCTTCCTGCTGGATTCCAGGTATTAAAAGAAATCATTAAACTTACTGCGACTTTATTATTTTACTTGCACGCAATTATGCTTATTACGATTTTCAAGTCGCTTAATTTGACCTAATTGTATGGTAAAGAAATCATTTTAGAGGATTAGATAAATACTGCTTATATTCTTGTAAATTCGATCGTTATTTAACTTCCTTTTGATTCGTTTTTCACATATGCAAGCATATCCAAGTAAATTTTGTAACAACTGAGGTAAGAAGATTTTTTATTTTGATTTAATAATATGTCGGGTAGCTACACTTAACAGGCAAAAACCCTGTTTAGGTAGATTATAACATTTATTGAAATACATTCACACTTATTCTTGAGTAAAATATTTTTCAAAGTTAAATATTTGTTAAACTTTGATTCATGCGTTCTGTTTACAAAACAATTATTCTTGTAGTTCAGATGGGATCATACTCCGATTAATAAGTAAGTAAGGTATCCTTTTGCGCTGGATAGACAGTGACTATAATGAGTAATTCAAAAAGTAATAATCTAATTGATTTTACAATATTGTCAAAAATATTTGTTTAAATATTTTTTCGACTGCTAAATCCTAGAAAGATTCGATGCGCTAAATAGCTTTGTGACTAACTAAATTGCTCATTAAAGTCGCAGTGTGTCTACGCAATGCATTCTATCATCTGTGGAGGGAGATGTGAGATGCTGCAATCTTTTGTCGGTCCTTTAGTTGTACGAGCAGAAATAAACACAGTGTAACCAGATTCCCTGAGATATTGAGAGCTCCTGTTAATATATACTGTGTATAATATGCAACAAACAACTGTTACTCGGTTTTAAATTTAAATTTGTTTGTCCAAATTTGTTTTACAAAACACGCTTTAAGATTAAATTAGAGAATAATAATAAATAACATACACATTATAATTTTGTGTGCGAGATCAGTTTTTGTCATTTTGAGCTCTGATCTCCTAGGGAGTAGGAGCTCTATTGTTTTCCACCAGAGGTGTCGATAAACATGTTTGGCTGACGAAGTCCTTGTAGCCTTTCGCAATAAAGGGATTTTTCTTTGTTCTCCCAGCTTATCCTAAATAACTTGAGGTAATACTTTGAAGTGCTCTGGTTCGACAAAGGAAGTTTCCGCTCCTCTTTTCGCTAGGCTGTCAGCAATTTCATTGCCTTCGTAACCCTCATGGTACCCTGACATAAGGATAGCTTTGTGTTTTTCCTGATAAGCTTTTAAGGGCGTGCAGACGCTCCTAGACTATCATTGACTTGATAGTGTAGGACTTTAAGATCTGGAGTGCGGCTAAACTGTCCGAGAGGATACTATTAGTTGAGTCATTTATGGCTTTTTTAGTGCAGGTATTGGCGTATTCTTCTATTCTTTGATATTTGGCATCTGGGGACGAATACGTCCACTCCGACTCCACTGTTCGTTTTTGAACTGTCTGCATTCCACACCATCGATCCTTGTTGGAAGGACGGTTTAGTGGAACACCATTGTTATCGGTCTCCCAAACTCCACTTTGGGTGTGATTATATCAAATATTGTCGTAATTTGCTCGAAGCATATCTGTTTTAAGATACTTAAATGACCAACCAGATCACCTAACTTTAACTGTTTCTCCTTTTGCAATCTGATAGCACTAGAAATCGCTTCCTTTTACATCTGCAAATGTAGTGGTGGGAGGCTTATTAATGCTTCCAGGACAGGTCCTCTTGGTACCAGTTATTCCTAGGCAGGCAAGCCGCTGAGTTTTTTGAAGCAGACTTTCGGTTATCTTTTGATTAGTTTTAGGCCACCATGCGAGGGCTGTATTGGTGACCATGGGTCTAACAACCGTCGCGTACATCCAGTACATCATTTTTGGCCTCAGACCCCATGTTCTGCCAATGAAGCGAAGACACGTGTAGAGAAATGCTACTGCTCTTTCCGTCACTCTGGATAGATGCGAATTCCAGCTAAGTTTCTTATCTAGAGTGAACCCAGAAATTTGAGTTCATATGAAAATATCAATATCGTGTTATCAAGAAGAAGATATGTTAGTGAATGCTTCGTTCTTCTCGTGAACGGAACGATAACCGTTTTGTTGGGGTTTATGCTGGAGCCTTTGTTTAAACACCACGTGCGGACTTGTTTTGACATTTGATCCGACTTACAAATTATTAATGCAGGTCAGATTTATTAGGTCACAACCAGTGCCCTTTTTGTGACATAATAAATCTTTCCTGCATTAATAACTTAGTAGAATGAAAGTCGCATGAAATGTCTCAGACTTTGGAAAAGGCTTTTTAAATTGTTATCTTAAATCTGATGGTTACCGTTGAATATAGGGGATAACGATAGTTATGATTCTCCCATTTACAATCGTCTTGGTAACCTTATTAAAACTACGTTTTTGGACTATATAATACGATATTAACTTTAAGGATTTCCTCTAATTATTCTTTTGTATAAAATGAAAGGGATATCTTGAGTTACAGACCTATTGAAAATGAGGCTTGTATTTGTAAGGTTTTCAAAGCCTTCCAAAAAGTCTTCTACTATCAAAGAAAGCCATTGGCTATTTTCAAACAAAATGACTGCATTTTCAGTGACTTCAGTCAGATCTATGATAAAACTATTCACAGAATTTTCGCTAACAAACTATACTTCTGCTCTTCTCCTTCCCACTCTGTGAATATGTTATCTTCTTACACGACCGATTAATCTGAACGGTATCTGGTAAATCATCATGTAGAGGTAACTTGATAGCGTCAAATTCGTTAGACAAAACACTTGTATACAAAATTCAGCAGCTGAAGTACATAAATATTCATCAAATCCACATGAAGTGTTCGAATCGAGATTTTGGAGTGTACTCTTCTAAGTTATTTTTTATTTTTAAATTAGGAAAACTAAAAAAAATCTTAATCTCAATTCTTAAATTTTTACTTAGGGCCTTGCGTCAAATTGTTCTAGCAGTCTCCCCTTCCCCTTGCTAGCCGGTGGGTTTGAGTACAACGAGCGTGTACAACTTGTTGGTATTTGATACATAGCCTGTAGCTTCAATGGTTGGCACTATGCTAGCTTAGACACTTTTGGAGAAAAGTTGATAAGATAATCTAGCAAATTGTAAGCACCAGTAATTTTTTCGTGAAGAAAATATTGCTTATCAAATTATTTTTAGTATTGACGCTATTTCAGTATTTGAAAAGCGCAAGCTCAAACAAATTTTTAAAAAATTTTCCAAGGACCATACATATACATATATATAACCTAACGTCTGTTTTGTTTTCTCGAAATTCTAAGAAAAATCCAAGCAGAATAATTGAAGTGGTAAAAATCCTCCGCTAAGCGGGTAGTAACACTAAATACTTTTCTTCCAAACAGTTGATGTAAATATTTCGAAACTCTACGATTTCTTTCTCATTCATAGATTATTATTAGCTTATTGTGGTGGTTTTAGTGCGCATACCATATCCACCTTTGAAAAATGATCCAATTTGGGAGAACAAAAATTAAATCAAACATTTTTAAAAATTGTTCGTTTTTATTTTAATGCTAACAAACACATAACTATGAATAATTCTTGATTCAAATATTTATGCAGCTAATTTCGAAAAGTTAATTTAGCACGAACAACGTATCAAATAGTAAATGCGCCGCAAATGTCCAAAAGATCAAAGATAATAATACATTATTCTATGCAGCCATGATGCAATGTTTTCAGTATACACCAAAAGCTGAATGGCTTTTGAAGTAGCTGTAAATTTTGTTTATTTTCCTTAATTGCACAACATTAAACATTGATACATTTTAACACTCTCATTTTATCATTTACACATAATTTGCCATTAGCTTAATGCTTTCGAATTAGTATAGTTCTTTACTTCACTTTCACTATAATTAGTCCAATACTAAAAACACCGTTAACTTTTAAATTCTTTAACTTGTCCAATAAAGGAAGTAACGATCGCGAAAAATGAAGGAGAACGCCTCGGAATGCACATTAAGGGTGGTCTTAATGGCCAACGAGGCAATCCGGTCGACCCCACAGACGAAGGTGTTTTCATTTCTAAAATCAATTCTAGTGGTGCTGCAAGGCGTGACGGAAGACTTAAAGTAAGACAAATATTTAAAATTCGATTTATGCTTTTTAATTTGTTGCTTCGACAGGTTGGAATGCGCCTCCTTGAAGTCAATGGCAATTCGCTATTAGGTGCTTCTCATCAGGAGGCTGTAAATGTTTTACGCGCAGCAGGAAATGACATTCATTTGATTGTTTGCAAGGGGTACGATAAATCTAATTTAATTCATTGCATTGGCTCAGGCGGTGGCATGAGTACTGGATATAGTCCCAGTAGTAGACATGGTAATAAAAGTTTATGTCAATTTTAAGTCTAAAGTTGTTAAAGTTGTTAAATATCTGTTTTTTTTATGTTTATATCTAAAGGTTCAAGAGCATCTGAAACTGGGTCAGAATTAAGCCAAAGTATTTCGAGTTTAGATCGTGATGATGATGAATATCGAATTCGAACTGTAAGTGAAAATTTTTTTATAGATGTTTTCGTTTGCTTACTTTTAAAGATAAAAAATGATCAATAGGACTCTGAGGTATTTACGAGCAGACCCGAATCAAACGAAAAACCATCAGAAAGCGGAGTTCCGTTGACATCGAAAGATGTAGCGCTGGTAAACTCTGAGCAGTCATTAGTTAGCACAAAAGAAAAAAATATGCCAGAAAAGGTAAGTTGAATATTATAAGAAATTTCTATGTATATATGCGTGGAAGAATCATTTATTTATTTTGACGTCATTCTGATACAAAAGGAAAACATATCCTCGTACCACAATATTGCTTTTGTGTAACATTTAATAAACTAAGCACTAAGATCCGCTGCCTATTGTACTTATCCTGTTAAGTACACTCAGTGTAACATATCTGTCCCCCTTTACGAAGCAAAATAGATCTTGGTGAGGAATGGTTTTAAGCTAAATTTTATTCGAAAAATCTGATGATGCCCACCATGTACATACTACAAGATTGGTAATTTATTGAATGTTTACATAATACATAACAATGGAGGTCAAACACTTAAACCTACAAATTATATAAGAAACAAGAGATTTCTTAACACAAAGTACTGCTAAGAATCTTGAAACTCAAACCCGAATTCAATACTTTGTCAAGCAGCCACAGAACTAGCCCTTCTATTATTTCAGTAGGTATTTATGTATCAAGATGCCAAGATGTTATAATCCATGCTTCCATCAGTTTTGCTTCTGTTGAATTGTGTGCACTAATTGAAGTAATAAAAAAAATATCAGCTCAAACTTGTCGCAAGTCACTCTGAATTCGATAATAATTTCCTCATATTCTGAGTCTTAAAGGTTAAATAATAGTTTCATTCTTTTAGCTCAATAAAATTTTTTGCAAGGCTTTGTTGAGACTTGCAATTAGAAGAGACAGCCTTTTCAATACACGGACGTTTAAGCCAAGAATGCACTTTAACAAGCTGTTTTGTGGAACAGGAATTTTATGATACGATAATGAAATATACTAATGGCATTTCACCATGAAATTTGTTTGGGGTAGTTGCAAGGGATCTGATAAAGTTAATAATTGTAGAATTAGGCGGGAATATACACTATGAGAAATATGGAAAGTAATTTCAGAATTTGTAACTGGAGTAATACTAATAAAGATTGCGGGACAAAGCCTTTCCAATATGTATGCCTTGGCATTATATTCTATGCTTCAGGTAATAAGCAGACTTTATTTAGCCAACCTGACTTAATTTTAAAGAAAATGTGAATATTTCAATATTTTCTGCTGTTGGTATTTATTGTAATCGTTAGTCTGCTAAAAAAATTGTAATTATACCAAAATTTACTCGGTACCTTCTATAATTGCGCAGATCTTCCCAAAAATCCCAGTGCTGTCCCGTAGCTAGCTTCTTCCTCTCAGGACTTATCTTTATCACATTTTGTCAAAACAATTTTTTAATAGTATGCTTTTTATTCTAATATTTTCCTTAAACTTATACCTACATTTATAAATTTTAACGCGTATATCTCAACAGCTTAATGGCAAAATAAACTAGATTGCACATTTTGTTAAATTTTATTTTTGAAAAACAAAAAACTTCTATTCGGTTAAACGAATGTTTGTTTGGGAAATTTCATATTCAAATATTGTGCTAAAAATAGCTTAGCAACTTAGTACTCTCGACTTGTACAGTTTTGTAAATTGTAACTGTTAAGTTTAAAAATATGCCCAGGAACTGCAAAGTAATCGAAATTTATCTTTAAATTATAAATTTGTCAACAGTGTAAATGGTAGAAATCACAATCAAGAAATTTTCATATGTAGATTCTGAAATTTTCATAAGAAAACACTGAACTAATATACATATATTAAGAGAGTTTTTAATATACAAAAGCATTAACGATATTTATTTTCTGTACAATTGCAAAGGTTTTAGAAATTGTACGAGCAGCTGAATCTCTCGCACTTTCTGATTCTCTTCCTCCGAAGTCACCCTCCGATCATCACGAAGATAAAATACAGAAAACGACAACAGTAGTTATTTCGAAACATACACTGGATACGAATCCTGCACCACCACAGGTAAGCTATTAAAAATTATTCCACTAATGTCGTCATTTGTTTTATATATATATAAATATATATGTATGTATATATAAAAAAAAGCGTTTGCATTTGATCACTGGCTAGTTGTGAAAAGAAATTTCTTGCCCCATTTTTTTTTTGTTTTTTTTATTTATCGCGTTTTGTTTGTTTTTTTTATTTTATATTATTTTTAATATTAATGTTATATTTTATATTGTGAACACCTGAATGGCAGATTTTTTTTGCAAAACCTACGTTTAGCTTGCTTCTTAAAAATGTGTTTTCAAATGAGTTTTGATAACTTTATGCCTTGTTGGTGTTTTATTTTATTATTAACTGTTTCTTGTGCTAAATATTATAAGTATAAAATCATTTATCTGCCTATAATAGTCTGTGCAACTAAAATAAACTGTTTTGAATAATATCAAGGATAATAAGTATTTTTCCACTTTATTTTATTGTTAAATGCGAAATATTAAAAACTTTATCGTGTTGTAACCTATTTATCATGAAACTTTCCACAATTATTGGCTACATAATATGTTTTGTTCCTGATTTCGCGTTAATAAATAATTTAAGTCAGTGTATGGCAAAATTCTTTTTGTAAATCTTCGCTCAGAACACATATGATATGGAACATTTAATTATTATGAGAAACATGTAGAACATTGTAGAACTAAATGAATGGATAAGTTGTGTTCAGGATTATGGTTTCACTAATGTTTGTTTGTGGAGTTAAACTTTTACCGAACATTGTTGTTATATGATAACACGAGAATGATACTAATATAGTAGTTACTAGCGCTAACGCCCGGAACGCACACATTTCGAATTTTCTATTGTGTCTTATCTAAAACGACTCATGGAATTGTAATTCAGTTTTCCGTTTTAGTCAGTTTTTTTGTTTATTGTTCTGCGAAGTGCTGACGTGTGCTGTGAAAAAACAAAAATTCATCACGCGGGGGTAGTTATTGTTTTATTATCTAGATCAGTTCGTAACCGTTTGGAATGCAACTACTTAGTATCACACATATTTTTTACCAATTTTCTGTGCGTTTGCAATGAAAAGATTTTTCTCGCAGTTGGGATGACTTTAAAATCGAATCCAGGCCGTAGCGATGACGGAAATTTTATATTAAATATCTCTCGATTTTTGTCTACTTCTGTAAAAAGGTATTCAATCCTTTAAAATTAACAAAAGTTTGATATGTCCATCAATCGTATTTTTTTTTAGTTATATGTAGTGTGTGCCATAAAGCTTTTCCAAAAGTTAATTCCTTTTTATGAAATTGGGATCGAAACACCATCTGCATCCACTATTTTCCATTAGTATGTTCTAATATGCGTGTGGTGTTTCACTACTAAAAAAATTCTGCATCTAGCCGCTTTTCCTTCGAGGTATTTAAGGAAGTTGAAAGAAGAAACTTCATAATCGATTTTTTTTAGTAGATCTTATCCCTCAATCATCCAACTATCTACTTTGAAATGAAAATGATAGAATGATTTACTGTTTCCCCAAGTTTCTGAATCGTAATTGTGTGTAGATGTGGAACAATTTTTTAAATTATTTTGGTGCTATAGATTTTGCACAAATCTTCAGTGTTTAAAATGAATTTTCAAAAGAAATCAAGGATAATCCCGTAAAAAATTCCAATGAATTCCTGTGACATTTGTACAAAAAACTGTGCTATGCACGAGGAAATAAAGCAAACACAATATCGAATAAAATTTCTGTTCGTGAGTGTGACAAATAAATTATCTTTCCTTTCTTTCAAATGCGGATATCATATTTCGCCACATCAAATGCCACTTGTTCAATTTTCCTTGCTTGTGAAGTGAATTTAAATAAAGTTAATTTTAAAGGATATTCATGAATCAAACAATTTAACACACAAAGATGCGATTATTAAATATTTAATGAATTGGTTTATTTGATTCAGAAAAGGAATGAAGTGCTCTTCTAAATTAGGATTTTTTTTTCTTTCGGATGTCTAAATTGATGTTTTATTTTTTCTTGTTATCAAGCTCACGTTATTTTAAAGTAGGGTCCAATTACCGCTTTTCTCGTTGGATATATACCATATACAACAATTTTGTCAGCACTCCCAATAGAGTATTAAATTCCGACCATGGATGTTGAAGGGCAAAAAGGAACTAAATACCTTGCAAACTTTTCACTTACGTTTTATTGTGGCATATATTTTTAATAAGTGCTTATACATATTATTGTCTATATAAATACAAAGATTTCAAGAGGCACTTGAGGCATATACATAAGATCACCTTGTGTTTCACTGTTCACAGTTCCTTTAAAAAACAACCGATTATATGTCATTCGATGTGAGCAATTGATAAAGTAAAGCGCAGATCACAAAAAAAGCTTGTATGTCCAGTAAAAGCATTTGTTAAGAAGCAGAAGCTTTTCTCAATTTCTCATGTCCTGTAATATATTTTTATACCCTAGATGAAATCATAACGTACACTAAGTTTATTATTTCATTTGCAACGCACAGAAATAATGCTAGTAGAGCCAAATGGGTTGGACACTCACATGTTATATTGATTTTTGCATGCCCGTCTGTCCGCCTTCATGATAACTCGAGAACGCTGTCACTTAGAAAGTTGAGACTTTGCACACAGCCTTTAAAAAAACAATATAAAAGGGAATTCAAGTTAAAACTTAAATCAATCGGGCAACTCCTTCATATGGTTGCTATACAAAAATGCTGTCTGAGAACGCGTAGATGTAGAAATGGACTAAATCGGGCAACCCCTCAGTGTTGCCATACAAAACTTTGATTTTTCGCTATATATTTTGACACTGAGAACGCGTCGACTTAGAGAGCTGAAATTTTGCGCAGCGTTTGCGTTTTTATAAAAATAGTAAATATCCTTTCAAAAATGAACTAAATCGGGAGACCCCTTCTTGGTGTTGCCATACAAAGCACTGGGTTTTCACTTTATTCTACTTTTATTTTCATCTAGAGTATATTATTATTGGTCGTAGACCAATTATAGCTTCCTCTTGTTTTTTTTTTTATGAAGAAGAATAAAACTTTCTCCAATATTGGCGTTCAACTCTTTTATTCTTATTTGCTTTTGTTTCTACTATTTAAATTGTTATAATAATGACATGATAATGTACCGCAAGACAGCATGCGTTCTAAGACTCTGACAAAACTCCCTTTAATCTTGCGATATAATGCAGGCGGAGAAATTCACCTCTTTCTTGACAAATTTTGTACAAGACCTGCAATTTTAGGAGGCTCCGAACTACCGACTGAAATATTATTTGCATATTACAGCATCCTAGTGGCGTATTATGAGTTTACATAATAATGGTGAAGACCGAATATTAGGCGCAGTCACTGCATCGCTGTCACAGTGCAATAGAATATACGTGTTCCAAGTACGTCTTGACTATTTGGTTACTGTGATCGCCGTGCTGGGCTAATGTAATGCAAAAATAGAGCTATGCTCTACTTTCGTTTTGAATATCGATGTTATAAAAATGCATTTATAGATTAATTTTATAATAAATTAAACTTTATATATTGTCATTTTAGGTGTCTTTCCTCAATTTATACCAAATTTAATTCAAAAGAAGCGAAAAACTCATCAGATGCTACGTATTTAACTTCGCTTTTAATTTTCCAATTACTATTAGCTACTTGATGTTGACGTTCGGTGGTTGCAGAATGAATTTCACTGTGATGGGTGACGATTTCTTAGTATGTCCCCCAGCTTTGCGCCGTTTTTATCTGTTTCCCTGCATATGATGATTGCTGCTTGCTGGCGGGAGTAACTGAATGCTGGTATGGTATATACTGCTGTATAAGCTCTAGTTCTCATGACATTCTAATGACATTTGAATTTATGCATATTGGATTAATAACTGTTGTTTATGAAAAATGCACCTGTCTGCAATCATTAATGTAAGTTGAAATAGCACTCAAGGAGCTATGCAGATTATTGTTTTGTTTAAGTAGTTCGCGTCTGGAATTATCTTTTTTCTAACGTTCAAAATTTAGGTTGTTAATGTTCTTAATAAAACGTGTAATAGCTTCAAATAGTTTTATTCCTTTATAATCTCTCGACCCTTTTTCTTCAATGTTGAAACATAGCTACATGTTAGATAGAATTTTACATACATATGTATGTTCCAGTAAAATTGAGTAGCATATGAGTAAACTAGCCATTTCCAAAAAATGTGCTCGAACATTTATTTTCTTTTTATCTGGATTGCAAATGAAAGGGAATTAGTTGAATAGATCTTACGCCCAGTGTGGTAGTAAGTTGAGCTTCATTTCGAGATTTTATAATCCTATTTGGTTTTTAATTAAATTCCTCAGCATACTAATTATGGAAAATAGTGCTTTTTACCCATAACATTCCTAATTGATCCATGAAATTAAAATTTGGTTTTGTTGAGTGTGAGGGGAATGGTTCACGTGTTAATATTGTTTAATGTGAACCAGCTTAGGTTAGTGGATAAAGAACATGGCTAAAATTAAAACAAAAATGTTTACTGAGATGAAGGGGTGATAGCTAGAGATACTAGCTAATATTACCTTATATTATGTGTAATCCCTTAAAAGCTCCTCCTCATTACTATTTGTTATATACAAAAACACATATAGCTTTCAAGCTACTGAATCCCAACCAGGGCGCTGATTCTGATTTTTCGTCGTACTTTTTGTTGAATATTGTTACCAGCGTGGCTTTATTTCGTTATTTAAAACACAATATTTCAGATGTAATTTGAAAATCCTTTCTTTATTTAACTTTACTGTTTACTCTCACAATTCACAAACAATTATCAAATCAACTCTTTAGTTATCCGATCGCTAGTACTGTACATCTAATTATCACAATCCAAAGAGTTTACTTCGTTCACTTCACTGTCTGAAATAAGACTCGCCTCTTAAAGTTGCTTCCATTTCCAATAGATGTCGCTTGTATCACTTTGTGGCGCGTAACACTGCCACTTCTTAAGATTATTCATCCCGAACAACAGGTGGCCCACGGTCTTGATGGTCGCAATATTGACACAAACGACCCAGGTGAACGATTTTCCGTTTGCCTCTTGTACCACGCTGAATCCGGTATACTCCGTCATTAATTCTAGTCACTACGTTTCGGGTTGTACAGCCAAACAAGGCCGCCTTCATTGAATCCGGCTGAATTAGTACGTAAGTCATAGCGGGTCTTCATCCGATCGGTATTTACTGCTAATTTTGCTCTCGTGGCCTCGTGTACATCAGCTAATCGTTGTCTAAGTTCCGATACATAATCGTCTGGTACCTTTCCGAATATGACCTTTGCTGGAGTTTGTCCGGTCGTTTTGTGAATAGCTGGTCCTTGGTCCAAATGAAGTTCTTGAGGCACACCAAATCTACTGACCTAAGTAATTCATTATTATTTGTTCCGCCACTGTGGTTGCCTCTTGATTAGGGATTGTATAAGCTTCAGGCCATTTACTGAAATAGTCAATAGCAACTAATATGTAACGGTTACCGTTATCCGTTTCTGGAAAGGGTCCAGCGATATCTACGGCTATCCTCTCAAATGGGGCTCCTACATTATACTTCTGCATTTCTCCTCTGCTTTTGTGTGGCGGCCCTTTGCAAGAAGCACATATAGTGCATCTGCGGCACCACTGCTCCACATCCTCTCGCATATGTAACCAATTAGACCTTTCTCGTATTTTGGAAATTGTTTTATTCACCCGGAAATGTCCTCCAGATGCTCCATGGTGCATTTCTTCTAGAACATCGTGGACCTTTGATGCTGGGACGACTATCTACATCCGGAATGATTGCCGTTAGTTGCCTCGCACTTACGTTTTAATATACCGCATTCAACGTGGAGAGAATCGTATTGAGCCCAGTAGATCTTTATTTTCTCGCTCCTCTCCGAAACATCCTTCCATTGTGGTCTTTCCATGTCTTCTTTCCAATCAAGATTGGGTGAAATGTCTGGGTCTTCTCGTTGTGGTGCTCGCAAGCTCTCGTTGTCCCAGCCTGTCGATGGTCCCACCGTTATTAGCTGTATAGTTGCCTTTGTATCTTTTTCTTCCACCCGAACGCAATGTTTGCATTTCCATGGATACGTCCTCTTTGGTGTTGGATTTCGAAGTCATAAGTTTGGAGTCGCTCTATCCATCTCGCCACTTGCCCCTCAGGGTTCTTAAACTTCAAAAGTCATATAAGCGCTGCATGATCTGTGCGGAGGATAAATTTCTGCCCATAGAGAAGTACTGGAGTTTCACAGAGTTGTTGTTTCAAACTCTCAAAACTCCCGTTACATTTATCCGACCATATGAACGGCTTTCCTTTTCTGTAAGTTGATGTAGGCTCCTGGCTATATTTGCAAAACCTTTTACGAATCGCCTGTAGTAGGTAGCTAGACCAAGAAAAATCTTTAATTGATATTTGTCGTTTGGAACTGGCCAATTTTTGACAGCTGCTCTCTTCTCTGGATCAGTTCTTACTCCTTCTGATGAAACTATGTGCCCGAAATATTTAACTTCATTTTTAAATAGAGCGCATTTATTCGTATTGCTTCAATTTCGCATCTCTCAGTCTCTGAAGTACGTCCCGTAAGTTGTTTTTATGTTCCTCGAATGTCCTTCCAATTAATATTATGTCATCTAAGTAGACAAGACATGTTTTCCAGGTTAATCCACATAAAACACATTCCATGATTCGTTCGAATGTGGCTGGAGCATTACATAATCCAAATGGCATAACTTTGAATTGCCATAACTGAAAAAGCAGTTTTCTCTCGGTTCTCGGGATGTATTTCCACTTGCCAGTAACTACTCTTCAAGTCCAGTGTGGAAAACCATTGCACTCCGGAAAGGGTGTCTAGTGTGTCATCAATCCTCGGTAACGGATAACTATCCTTTTTCGTTACGTTATTTAGTTGCAGGTAGTCTACACAGAATCGGGTGCTGCCATCCTTTTTCCTGACCAGAACAACTGGCGATGTACAAGGACTATTAGATTTCTCTATTATGCCTTGTTCTTTCATGCAGTTTATCATATCTGCAACTTCTGATTGTTTGGTTAATGGTAGTCTTCATGGTATCTGCCGAATGGGCCTAGAATCTCCTGTATCGATCCGATGCTGGACAAGATTTGTTTTACCGAAATCATCATCATCCATTGCAAATAATTCCGAAAATTCATGGATCACCTCTTTGGCATCGTTGTATTGTTGTTCACTTAAGGCACAGGAAAAAGACATTAGTACTATTATCCAAATTAAGGTAAACGGGTTCACCATTTCCAATTATAGCTCCTTCTTTTAGTTGTAAATCATTTTCGGATGTGTTGAGCACTCTGACTGGAATTAATATTGCACCGTCTGCCTTAACTAAAGTCTTACCTACAATGATGTTCGATGTAACTTTTGTAGGGTTAGGTTCCACCAAATAGAATCGGCAGGTCCCGATGTCATCAGTAAACTTTGTCCATACTAGCGTCTCGGAGCATGCAGACCATCGACCTTATTTTTGCAGGATATTCTATTCCTCCTTCTAGTCTTATAGGAATTTTAGTGTAAGGAAATAGTAGTTCGCCTAGTTGAACATCCAAAGTTATTTCTCTAAAAACCTGTGCTGCTTCTCCAGTTGCTATTCTTAATCAATATTTCGTGGTGTGGTGAAGCCATTTGCTCTTGACAAGATCTGCTCCAATAATTAATCTCGAAATTCCAGTGTCAATAGTGACTGCGCAGTCATTTTTTTCTACACTTCCATATATTACAAGACTGTTATCATTGCTCTGCAACTGGGCTACCTGAATGATGACTTCGGGGCTGTCGACTCCACCAACCAACTTCTGCCCCCCCCCCCCCCCCCCGAAGTTGGCTTTTAAATGTTTTCCGGCTGCTGAACAGGGGAGCTGACGCGACTAGTCGCTGTTTGATTTCTAGTCTATCCCCGAATGGCTTGCTCCCTTGCTCGACATCTTTGGCATTCTTTTCTGTCCTCCTTTTCTAGTAATTCCATTCGTCGGCGTTTCCTGCAGTCATTTTGGAGGTGTCCTGGTCTATTATAATTTCAGCATAAAAGAGAATACAACGTTATGGAGTGCTCAGTGATGACTGCATTCTGTTGCAAGTACATTCCTTCACCGAAATTTCTCACTCGTACTGCACTCCGAGAAGCTTGTCTGGCAGATTCATACGCCAATGCATAGGCTAGCGCTTCTACTGTTGACTTCGTTCCTGTTAGCTTTAGCGCTTGTTGAAATTTTTGTCTGCAATAGCGTTCACAAATGCTTCTGTTACCACTTCATTAAGGAATTCTGCATTTACGCTAGAGTATGAGAGATAAGCTAATCTTTCCACATCAGCCTGCAGTTGTTGTAGTGATTCGCCATACTTTTGAATCCTCTTGCATTGGTGTAAGCGATATACTTGCTGCATGTGTTCATCTCCATAACGTTCCTCAAAAGAGTTCTTTTGTTCATCTAAGAGAGATTTCTCTTGTTCCTCAAGAGCATTGTTCATCTCTAGGCCTAGCTTCAGGTTCTTGCGAATTGTCTTCGAAAATAAATGTGTCAGGATTCGTCCCTTCTATTTCCAAAGCTTGTCTAAGTCGCTGGACTAAAACATTCTTTGTGCCTGCCGTTTGTAATGACCGTTTGCCCAACTCCACTTTCAAATCCTGTACTCGAAGCTCCTCCAGCTTGCGTCCCATTGATTTAGATTATCTTCCATAGCTTTCACGTAAGGCACAAAATTTCACTCATTTTCAAACTTTGTTTAAGTCAAATGCCACCACTTTATTTCACGAACTTATTTCACTTCTGAGACCAGTTGATACGAGCGTGGCTTTAGTTCGTTATTTAAAACATAATATTGCGGATATAATTCAAAAGTTCTTTCTTTATTTAACTTTACTGTTTACTCTCACAATTCACAAACAATTATCAAATTAACTCTTTAGTTATTCCATCTAGTACTGTACTTCTATTTATCACAATCCAAATAGTTTACTTCGTTCACTTCACTGTCTGTAATAAGACTCGCTTCCTGGATGTGAGTAGCGCCGTATTTATACTATCCTAGAATCTTCCTGAAAATTCCGTTCTCCGAACCCAAACTTTACTAAGATGTCACTAACCTAAAGTTGTTTCCATTTCCTATAGATGTCGCTTGTATCACTTTGTGGCGCGTAACAATATTTTTGTAATTTATTTTGACTGTCCACTCCTTAATAGTTTATTTTGATATATAATTTTCATTTACTTTAAAATAAACTAAAGTGAATTTGCAATGAAGAAATTTAAGAATAGACTTTGAAAAAGTTGTCAACTGCTTCTGAAGTTGTGACACAAGATTTGGACTATGAGAAGTGAATATTCAACACCTAAATAATATTTTTTATTTGTAATGTAAAGTGTCATTTTCAGTTCAGTCTATGTCTAGCAATTGTTGTGCTTAATAAAGACATACAAGAAGCAGAAGAAAATATTTTTATTGCATATTTTGACATTTACATACCACAAGAGATCAGCATCCGAAACACCCACAGGTGTCGCTTCAGTGAATGTACATGGTTTTTGAAACTCTGTTTAACAAATTCTATGTTTGACAGAGGCCGTATTGCACATAGACGAAGGAAAACGAAATAAAGAAAAGAAAAGAATAGTAAAAATTCACAAACCTGTCCATGAGAAGTAAGCAGACGACTGTATTGTGGATTTTTGATATCACATTTCGTTAAATTGTGTTTCACTTTTCCTTCGTTTATATGGTTTTATACACTCGACTCGATCCTAATCAATCGAGTTCTCGAATAGACCCAAAGCTGTAAAAGATTTGATGTTCTAGATGAACCAATAGTCCAGCTGGTCAGCTGGTTCAGCAGTTCACATCGTTTCTGTTGGTATCGCGGACATTTAGTCAAGTAAATACCTTGGTTGGTCAATTATCATTTACTTGTATCACATAAGAGCTGGTATTAGTAATCAGAGTATAAGTAAGACAGGACATAGCGGGATCAAGCGTTATCGTGTTGTTAGGATAAAGAAGCGGTTACTTCGTACCTGGCAAAAATTAAAAAAGATATAACTGAAAATAGGCCGCAGTATTTGTAGCCATATTTCAACGAAACTGCTATTCTATTTGACATAAACGCTACAAGAAGGATTAGCGTGACATCAGAAGTGAATTGCATGCTGGTCTTGAGGGATCTTACCGGTTCGTACTGCTGTGCCTCTGTCTAATTAAGTTCAGTCTACATTGGACAATTTATAAATTCCTTGGTAGTGAATAGAATGATTTGGTGACGAATTTTTTAGTTTTTATATGGGAAGTTGACGAGCTTCTTCGGGTACCTTAGGCTTCCAGCTTTCGTAGTAAAGCTGAAGACTATATATTTTGCTATAATTATCGGCTCGGATCTGTTAAACGGCGATGCTGTGAGTAATATCATTACCTTCATGCCATAGTATGTACCCTTTGCATTTATTAGTAAATCCAGAACATTTACAGCTCCAGCTTTGAGATGAGGGGATTTGTTTTTAGTTCTTTATCGTAGCTGCGTCTTCTATTGTACGTATTCATGCTTAGAAAATAGTTACAGGGCCCTGTGCAGCTTATATCTTGACCCATAGGCACCCACTCCCACTATGTCTTCTTTTCTGTACCAGATGAGTGATTCGTGTATAAACTGCAGTTTACTCTTCTCTCAGTTTTATTGGCTTTCAATAGCCATAAACGGTGCTGCACTTTTAGGTTGTCTAAGTACTTTTGGAACTCCTTAAATTTTTGTTGAAGGCCGACTAAGTCGATTTTGTGGCACTATTATTAAAAATTGGTTATCGCTAAGAGCAGCATCCTTTTTAATGAAAGCTGATGTGGGACAGGTTCTCATGGTACTTGTAATTCGAATGCATGTAAGTCTGTATTTTTTGTAATTATAGAACGATCGATGGTAGTATAAGTCCATTATATTATAATTGGAATTAAACTCCATTTCATGTTTTAACTTGTTTGAGAAATGTTGTGGTGAATTTTCGTGTAGTTGAGGCCTTCCCTTTAACTCGTACACGAATTTGTCTATATATTTCTTTACTATTTTCGACACTCTCGTAGACCCACTTTTCGTCATCACAGCGTGCGGCACACAGGCTCATGTCGCGTGACAATTGAATCTATCAAAATTTGAACCGGAAATTTCCATGGAAAACCCGGAAAATCGGCAAAAATCATTGAAAATTTGGTATAAATTTGATTAGTGATAAATCCGTTTCAGGAAAAATGGAGTTTTCCGATTTTTCCGGAATTTTCCGAATGTTCCGGAAAATTTTACGGTAAAAAGTTTTCTGAATTATGCAGGATCAAGTTCCCTATAAACTGGCATCATTACTTTCTCTCCGACAATGGTGAAAACTTGCAGAAGAAATCGAGGAAAATTCATGTAAAAAGCTTTTCCGGAGTTTTTCTGACCAAGGAAGCGTTTGAGCGTTTTGCAACCTAAGACAAAGTTGTAGAGCGAAATGAGTTGCATAAAGTTGGTTTTGTGGAAAACTCCATGGAAAAGCCGGAAAAGCGGGAAAATCATTTGAAAAATTTTCATCGATATGATTAGTGATAAATTTGTTTCAGGAAAAATGCAGAATTTTCCAATTTAGTTAACGTGAAAAAGGCAGAAAATAAAATAAGTAAAAAACGAGTTTTCAAACAAAACTGAGGACAAGCCGCATGAAAAAGTAGAAAATAAACTTTTCTTCGCACACAGAGGTGGACTCAGATTTTATTCGCTGACAATCACCGATATATTTCAGTACGATCAATCAGAGGTAATAAGTGATTTGATTCATGAAGAGAAAGAATATTCAAGAGAAATGTCCCAATCAAAAGATCTGAGTCCACCTCTGTGTGCGAAGAAAAGTTTATTTTCTACTTTTTCATGCGGCTTGGCCTCAGTTTTGTTTGAAAACTCGTCTTTTACTTATTTTATTTTATTCATGCGATCGTTCCATGCGAATTTCTCGTCAAGGCAAGGGTAATATCCAGAAAGTTGACGTCTTCGGAGAGTTTTTTAATTGTTCCAGTCCAGGACGGTGCTGTTGTTCTCTTTTCTTTATAAATATGTCAATAGTAATTTTACCTGGATATGCTCAGTTCTAATTTTTAATCATTAAGGACTTACGATCATAGTAGTGCTTTCACGGCAATGAATTTGCCCTGCCAAAGGCGTATACATAGCCTGTTTTTGGGTCCGTTCTTTCCTTAATTTGCTTGAACAGGCACGAATTTTAATTTGGATATTTATCATTAGATTGAAAAACGAGATCGAAAACATACAACATATTCCTTCTCATAAAGGATTTTTCCCGTATCTCTTGCCTTTGTGGAATCTTGAACTAAAGAAATACAAATATATCTCTGACAAGGGACTCATTTCAGTACATTTTATTAGTAGAAATCAGTCACTTTCATTATCCTTGCGATGTGCGCGCTTCGCTGTTTTGATTCTGAGTTTTTATATTTAAGATTCTTATGCAACCTATGTGAAAGACCATAATAAAATGAAAAATCTTTTGGGAAAAATTGAGAACAAAATCATATATGTATGTATGGGTCCTCCTTCCAGCACAGTATACATAGGTACATATACAGGATGTCCAGAATGTCGGAATAGCTGATTGGGATCGAAATATGAAAAATATTAAATTTTAATTAAAAATTGTGAGTATATGGGGGAGGGTGTTGGCATTTGGGGTAATTTTTAAGGTTCCGTAAAAAAAAAACGGACGTTTTTCTCGAAAACGCCATGACGTAGGTATTTCAGAATGTTAGGTCTTCATGACGCGCATAAATCGACAGCCATAGTTCATTAAACTTTTTTTTTTGTTTCTTGTGGGTCGTTTGAAATGGCTACTTTCAAAGATAAAGAAAAATGTAAAATTTTTTGGAGAATTGGTTATAAAGATATAGCTCAAAATTAGCGAAAAAATACACACTCCTGATCTTCTAGATCTAGTAAATTATCAGGGTTAGTAGGCATTGAGTCATAGATAATAGGAAAACTGCAATTGTTTTCGTTAGTGTCATAGTTGCTGGAAATTTTTTTTTTTGGATTCACTTATAAGACAACTCTTATTAATAAGACCAACTCTTATAAATTTCTCTTGCGTCCGTCTGTTTGAATATTATTCAGTTATCATAAGCAAATTTGAATAAATTTAAATATACTTAATATGATCGCGCGAGCCAGACTAGCTTAACCGAATTATTTCATTACCACTCTGTAACTATTATAATCCTAGAAATATATTATAGTTTGACTTCCAATGATAATAAACAGCCCAAGTTTTAAAAAAAAACCCAATCAGATGTGTATTCTTCATATTTTGTCGGAAGTTATAATATGGCAAGTGAATATTCCCCGCAAAAATACATACTAAATATATCAGTTTCTATCAATATTTAGAATGCTCCGTCCCTTCATCTCTCTCTTCATATATCCCATGGAGTGGTCATAACTGGGATCATTTAGCGAGGAAGAAAATTTTTAAATAATCTACTTGTTATAAGGAAATCTCAAGCGCTTCTAAGGCTTTGTATGATTTCTGCCTTTCTATTGATCCTCCATGATCCATGTATTACTTTCGTTGAAGATCTACATTCAAGTCAACAGCGCTACCATATGCAATCGTCTTTCAAACTATAGGGGGCAAAACATAAAGAAAAGACGTGTGGTCTAAAAGATACGTACCGCTAAAAACGAGTGCGTTGAGTTCTACTAATATTCGATTCCGAATTTGTATTTTACAATCTTTTAACAGGAATACAGATTTCTGTGTACTTGCACTAAACATCACCACTGGATTTAATACTCATCTAGAATTAAAACGTGGGAAATTGTAGGTATATCGTCTTATCTTCAGTATTCAATGTGGTTTCCGAAAAAATTTTCCACTCCAGAAAATCGATTCCTTTTTTACATATCTCACCCTCTCTCTGTGATACCATTGAAAAGAAAAATATTTGAAGAAAATTTCTTTGCACAATATTCGAGAACAAATACAATTTTGTCGCTTAGTGCTTAAACATAAAAAGAAAACATTTTATGAAGTGTGCACTTATCAAAAATATATTTGGAACACCCGCTTTGTTCGTGGATATCTATTTTTTATGACCAAGAACTAATTCTGAAACGTGTTGAAGTATTGTCTACAGTGCGAGGTTTTCATTTGGAAGAGTTTTTATTTTTACATAGTATTTGTAATGTGTCTTACTAAACTGCAGTGGCGAATTAATAGGATACATTCTACTTTTTCAAAAAGATGTAGACGAAAAGATAACCATTGCATTTTAAACCTTGAAAATGCATGTTAGAAAATTGTGTGGACTCTAAATCCGCAAACGAAACGAAAAAAACAATGTTTGCTAAATTTACTTTGCATGATTTTGTGAATTTCCCTAGAACTATGTGAGAAATACGAATATGATGAAAAATGTCATAGATTTTTTTTTAATTCATAATTTTTCTTAGCTATTAAGTTTATGTAAATGTGATAAATATTTACTTTGCTAATTTATGGTAAACAGTACTTTTTGCTTGTTTGTTATACAGTTTGGCATTATGGACTCCAAAATTGATGTTATTTAATGTAATTCAAAATAGAGTCAAATTAAACTTTGTCCATATTTTCTATTTGTTCCAGACAAATGAGCTGAATGATTCTTAACTAGTGGTAATTGAGAACAAGACTGAAATTTTATTATAACACAACATTCGAAATATATATATATATATACATATGAATATGTATATACACATAATATATATATATATATATATATATATATATATATATATATATATATATATATAAATTACACATATGTATCCGATTTTAATTGTAATGTATTTTCTAAGGACGCTTTCATTACTATCTGGGAGTAATATAAATGATTCACTCAACTACATAGACATAACGGGTAAAAAATTTGCATGTGTTAATATGAAACAATTCTTGGAATAAATTTAAGGAAAATATTTACATTATGTACATATGTATGTATACATATATGAAAACATATTTCAATAATTAGTGATTGTATTTATTACTTTTAAATATTTTGTAATACCTACCGTACAAAATTCATGTTTCTTCACATCATCGTAAGTTTCTTAATATTTCATATCTAAATGTTGCTTTTATCAACAATAACTGGAAATACTCTATTCGTTTCATTTATGAAGCATTTTTTTTTATTTTGAATCTTGTGTTTCTATTTCGATTTTATTTTTGAACCTCTCTCTTTTCATTTCCTGGTAGTGGAGATAAAGCTCCTGCTATTAGAAGAGTTTCATAAAAACAAATATATGTTTCAGTACGAGAATGTGAAAGTGTTCTGTCTTTCATTTCGCGAGGAGTATCTGGATAAAGCTTTATTTTGTTGATTTTAACACAAAATAACTTATCCGAAGGAAACACGAAACCCTCGGGAAAACCAACAGAAGATTAAAATAAACATTTTCTTATTACCTAAATTATCGCTTATTCTAATTCAAAACTGCTGTTAGATCGGTAACAAATTTTGGCATTTACATTGTGAAGAGCTCTTCCGTGCATTAAAAACCTCTGGGACCGAATTTTCGTATGACAACCTTATATGACGGGATAGCCCGACTTCGAACTCTTTTTAAATTTGAGGTCTCGCATTCTCAACTAAGTACATAGAAAATCTGAGTTTTTATGGCGACCCAGTGTTGGACGATTTTACTCACTTGGTGCCTGAATCTGCAATTTATATAGGAAAACCTTATACATGGTGTTTCATACGTGGTTGGTAATAATGAAGGAGGTGATAGGTCATACTTACACGAGCAACTCTATGATTATGTTCGATAGATAATCGTTAAACCTTTCCATAGGTCTATAAATTTTTCCCCTCTTACTCTCCGTTTTGAAGTTATGGCTCAACAAAGTTCAAATTTTTAATTTTTTTACTCGTTTTTTTTTCTTATTTAACTACTATTTTTATCAAAAAACATGTCATCAACCCATTTTTTTATAACCTTTTCTGCGTTTTTTTGCACTTCTTTATGCATATCCAACGAAAATGTCTGAAAAGATGTTCCAAAAGATAATTGCCTACTTTCTGGCACTTATTGAACTTTTTCGCTGGAAACGTTTTCTGCATTGGAAGAATTTCTGTGTCATAACTCATAAACAGTGAAAGATACAAATTTAAAACAAAGTGCAATTTTTTAAGAAAGCAATCTTAGCTTTTAACAATAGTAACACAGAAAAAAAATTGTAAGGTTTTTTTTTTTTTTACGGCACAAAAAAAATGAGTTACAAAAGTGGAAAATTGAAGTTTGGCAGACCGTTTCTCCTAAACTACATACTGTGGAGGAAGCATTGACACCATTAAATCAGCCATTAAATCAAAGGGCAGAAGATTCTCTATAAATTAGCACCTCGCCCATCTTTCCACTGTTTGTCGTTTATGTAACTGCTTAAGCACAAACCTACGTTTCACGCACCCTTAGTCCTTTAACCCCGATTATCTCGGAAAGGATTGAGAATCCACCACTCCTCTCCCTTCCCATGCAATGTTTTTTCATTTCTCGACATGACTTATCACCCCCTTCATTATTATCCACCAGATGGACGGACAGACATAAACATATTATACCGTAAAAGTACCCAATCTCCAATAAACCAACGATCAACGATGGTTAGAATTTAATAATATTTCAATAAAGCCAATTAAGCGTTATTCTATATGTATATACGAGGGTCGATCCGAAGACAAGTTTAACGATGCTAGCGCTGCTCTTGGTGAGAGTAGAACTATGAAATCTTATAGACGCGTTCTCTCATCTGTTCTGATCAGTTTCGTGGGTCGTAGAGTCTGGTTGATAGATTGATGCGTGTTTTATTTTATAACATTTTATCATGGAGATTCTGATAAGATTTGCGTCCAAATGTGAACCGCGAAGTACATTACGTTTTTTTACCTGTAAAAACTTCACTGTCACAAAAATTTATCGAGAATTATGTTCTGTTTACGGCGATAAATGCATGGCGTTGTCGAACAGCGTTCCTAAATGGGCGCCAAGAGTTGCACAAGCGCAACGTTCTTTTCGTTGACTGCGTGCGCTGATCATTCTTCGCGCTCTTCGTCCACGAAGAAACTGATCAGAATAGATGAGAGAACATCCGTAAAATTTCATAATTCTACCTCCTCACCAAGACCAGACTAGCATCATTAAACTTACTTTCTGAACGATCCTCGTATGATCATATATGAAACGTTTTTTAAAAAGGGAGGGTCATAAACAAAATGTTAACTATAGTTGAATTGCCATCACAACTCTCATTATATGGGTAGAGGATCTTTTCTTCAAGTTTATGGATCACCCTTTAAGCTCTGAATGATACACCTTATGGTGATTGTTTTAAATTTATAAGAAATATAATCGTTGTGCAATATGCCTTTTAATATTTTCTGCCGCTCCTTTTCGCGGTTTTGAGGAGTGGGCTCGGCAAGGTCCAAATTTCGGAATTTTTAATTCAGCTACTTTAGCTACTTCAGCTAATTTAGCTACTTTGCAATGGTTTGTTACGTTTTATCCTTTTTCTCTCCGTTTCGGAGTTCACAACGAATTCAAAATCTCTTAACTTCTTTTACACTTAACTACTTTGAAAGAAAGTAGTGGTTATAAATAGCCTAAGTCTTTCGCTTTAAAATGACTTGTCACACTCTGTAGCCAAAAGGCATGATACAAAGATTAACAAGGTATGGCCGAATTATCTGTCAATTGATTGCTTGCCTGATTCGGCGACAATTGTCACAAATTTGTTCGTCTCAATTTCAAAGTGAAAAATATTTTATATTTGGAATTTTCTTTCCCACCAGCACATAATTAGTTGCCCCGAAGTGATTTAAACGAAGAAACTAATATTTTGTTAAATATTTTAATATATTCAAAACATTTCAGTCAATAAAATACGAAATACTCAAAACAAATTCGCTGGAAATGACATTGTCACCTCATGACGTAGCAACACAAAAACTCCTCTCGAATCTGCCGTACCTTGTTATCTTTGTATCATGGCCAAAAGGTAACTGCGTTGAGTGCATTTTTTCTTAAACATGTCATTAAATACCTGTGGATAGGCAATTCTTTGCTATAAATGATCTTTGTAAGCCAATTCTGCTGCTGATGAGTTAAAGTTCCTAAATTTGGATAACATGTTCAATTTTGAACTCCTGCTTTTGTGCTTCTCTCGACTTTAGCTGTTGACTTATGAAGATTAACCTTCTGAAATCTGAGACACTCTATACATACAGGGGGTTCATCAACCCAGAAAATTTCCCGTCTACCACCCTATGGAGATGTATAGCGATCTTTACATAACTTCCAAAAATGTTAGACTTTTTTTTATGGATCCATAGCTCCGGAGATATGATAGGTAAATTGTGTGGTTCTTTTTTGTTTGGTGTGTACACTCCACACTTTCCAATGATATGCCCTCGCTTATAATGTTCTCTTTGATAGGAGTTTTATAAGTAAGATCTCTAATACCACGTTTAGAATTTATAAGATATAGTGGAAGGAAATGCTTACCAATAAGATGTTCCCTTCACATTTTCTTAACCACCCAATAATTTCTAAATGATATTTTAAAACTTGTTGGATAGATAATCGTGGTTCTTATAACTTTTTATCCTTTTTATCCTCTGTAGGTCAGCTTGAATTTTTGGGAATCAGGTCCTTCTATTTTTTTCACAATAAAAATTTTAATCTTAAACACCTTCCGCTACATTCCCGATACTTGATTTTGTTTTGTTTTCTAAATTGAATGCTCACAAAACTTCGAATATTGCCCTGCGATCAAGTAATTCCACAGTAATGTCAAATCAACTATTTAAGTACATTGGGTTAAATTTAACTCTAAAGATCTATTCAAATTCAATGCTTTTACTCGATCTGAGACTTTATGACAGCTTACATACGTCACAGTAAGAAAAGTAAGTCTTAGTTAAGACAACTTACCAACAAATATAACCTGAAATGAAATCTAGGCAAATTGAACTCGATATGCTTAATTGCTTTCCTACATCAACACTGTACTACTGAGCTTTGGTCAATTTGTGAGGTCTCTTGCTTTCATGATAAGACAATAATTTTTATTGTCAGCTTATTCTCCTTAAAACTGGCCCTATTTCCGGAAGATAAAAAATGACCAACTGTTATAAATAAAGCTTAGTAGCCTAGATTTTTCATGATGTAAGGGAATTAAGAATAGTCCGAACTCGTTACTTTTACATAATATCAATTGAATACGACGAAGGCGATAATCAGACTACAAGGAAGTAATTATCAATATGTTATTTAATCAATACTACTCAATGCTATACTCACAAAGGTAATGCCTTATGTGTTATACAAATGATTTTGTTTAACAATGTAGAATCGAATTTAAACTTTCTTATCTACCTGGACGTTCTTTGTAATCCCTTCGCCCTCTCTGTAGAAGCTCATCTTCTTTTTCTAAATTAACCATTATTTTTACCGTAACACACATCATCAACTGTGATACTGAGATTGAGAAGAAAGTTTACTCTCTAAGTTGATCACCCATGTAGTAGTTATTAGAATTCAATTCGGGAAAATCCGAATAATTCACACCAAAAAATAGCATTTTTGCAAGTCGCTAAAGAAAAAATTAAAAATCGTTGCTGTTATCTTTTCTTATTGTATTAGGAGATCGATATTATTTCGGTACAAAAATACTTGCGCTTCCTCCCAATTGCATGAGTAAGCCACAAACTCCATCTTCTAATCGCATGTACAAGCCACGAACTCCATACAAAAATTATTTGATAAAGTAGGGGAATAGCCTTTGTTTTTATTTGAATGTTAGTGTTGTTTTTATTGTTTTCAGTCGATGTATAATCTTGAATTCATTTTCTAATCCTGAGTTTTTTTTTGCCTGCTTGAAGTTTTGCTATCAACCCACTCCTATATTTGGCAACAAATTCAAAATTGATCTGAAATATCGATATCTCTTATATTGTTTCGATATTTTCATTCATAGGTTTCTTCGTACAAAGAAATGTAAAAAGAACACTATATTAGACAGAGTATTTCTAGGTTTGACTGCCATTATAAAGTAAGAAATATTTAGAGCTAAATTTTCTAAGTTTCATTGGGAAGCAAATTACATATATTTATATTAAAAGAAATATGGTAAAAGCATCAACATTGTTCAGAAAAGTAAACTACTAATCCCGCCCTGATGATAATAAAATAGATAAATTTATCAAATATATTTATAAATATGGAAAAGATATAATCCAGAATGAAATACTTATTTCTATATTAAAGTACGTGCATATATAATATTTAAAAACTATTTTTCAATTTAAATGGACCAATTATAAAATATATACCAAAACTATTCAAAATAACATTTCGATTTTATCACTACCTGGGAGGTTTATTTTTGGACATATGGGATACATGTGAACAAGAAAACGAATAAAATCGGAACTGACCTTACATTGTAGCATAATTATAAGAAAAGCATATTTGGTTTCAAATCTTGTCTAAAGTAAGAAACGTGATGTATTCCTTATAAAAGTCAACTAATTTAGTGAGAGGGGAATAACCAAGTTAAACTGATAGAGATATTTTTTACATAAAATCTATTTAATAATATTAAGATTAGTCCATTGTGAATATTAAACATGATTTAAAACTATAACTACAAAGTAACATGTTGTTCCTTTCACAGCAGAGTTTAACGTACAAAAAAAGTTGAAATATAGCGGTAGGTACATATGTGAGTCGTAAGAGAATTTACTATTCGCGCACTTATTTCTGTTTTATGATGAATTGTTTTTGTTCTGAGAGGACAACAATGCGTAAATTTTTATGTCAGCTGTTGAAAATTTTTTCATTTAAAATAAATATAATAAATTTGCTGTTATTATCCATAAGTGCTTTGGACGATTTCGTTACTTCCATATTGAAGAGAACGGTAAAAACGATGCAATTATTTTAACAAATTGCCCTGCGAGCTGATTCAAAATAACTTTTACTCTAATTTACCTCCTTTTTGAAATAAACATATCCAAAAATGGTAGAATTATTAAATAGTTAAATTCATTCGCCAAAACTCACGTTTTCAGTTATTACAAATTGTTCTCTTATCTTATCTAAGTTTGTGGGAGGTAAAATATTTATGAAAACAATATGACGGTGAAATGATAAAAATTCACATTTAAAATAATTTTATTTAACTTATTATTAGCATTATTTCAGTGTTTTGAAATTAAAATAAAAACAAACGGAAACAAAATTATGTGAACATTTTAACTATCACAAGGATATTCATTTTGCTAAAATGCTGCATTTCAATGATTGAAATTTATTAAACATTTATACATGTCTTAGGTAATTATCCAGATTAATTAATAGGAACACTAAGAAATTATCACAAATATGTTGAATCTTTTAAAAGTTTATAAATATTGGAGATATTTTGTACAGGTTTCATTTTCTAATATAATGCAAAATGCAAAAAAAAAAAAAAAAATGTAAAAGTAGAATTAAAAATGTGAAAACAATGGAAACTGGGAAATATATTTAAATATTTGAGAGAAAGTCTGTTATTTATATCTAATAACTCGAATATTTCATGTTGAACCGCGTTACATAATTTCAGAAATCCAAACACTATGAACAAAGATATTACTGTTGCGTCTTTTATTCCATATACCGTTGATTGTTTATAGAGTAGAAAATTTGTGTACATTTTTAATTCCGTAGCTAAAAGATTCCATATGTGCTCCCCAATCTGTAGTTTATTTTTATACCCTAGATGAAATCTAAAGGGTATACTAAGTTTGTCATTCCGTTTGTTACACCTAGAAGTATAGAAAAATGGGTTGGACACCCACGCATAATATAGTTATATTGATTTTTACATGTCCGTCTGTCGGTCCGTCCGATAACTCGAGAACGCGTTCACTTAGGCAGCTGAAACTTTGCACACTGGTTTTTTTTAAAAAAGATAAAAAGTAAATTTAAGTTCGAAAATGCGACAAATTGGGTAACTCCTTCGTAGGATTGCCATACCAAAATCTCGTTTTTTACTATATATTTGAACACTGCCTGAGAACGCGTCCACGTATAGAGATCTGAAATACACCGTGTACATTGTACGCTGTGTTTTCATAGTAATAGTAAGTAAAGTTTCAAGAATGGACTAAATCGGGCAAACCCTTCTTATCATAGCACGATGGGTTTTGTCATAATATGGCGAGATTTAATCCTACAATGATCTAAACGGTATGTATATCCATCTTTTGTGAACTCAGCGCTTGAAATTCATCGAGGTCTTCGAGGGAAACCCTTGAATTTTCCGGTAAGATACGGCAAGCATTCATATTGCTAGATCTGTAAAGGCATGGTTTGAAGCAAATTTTGTCGTTGTTTTAAGAAGACGTGCACTATCCCCAGATTTAAATATTATTCAAATTTTATGGGGATGGCTTTCTCGAGAAATGTATACCTGATTGATATTGCTAATTCCTTCCACTATGAGTCAATCAAAATAATCAATAAATCTAGAGTCTACAATTCTAAATAAAACTTCAAAAATTTTAAAATTTTAAATGAGATTACCGATAATGATAAAATGCATTTAAAATGCAATAGATTTCCCTGTAAGCATGAAAATATTACAAGACTATAAGCTATGCTAAACGCTGGTGAAACAGGAATATTTTCTAGTTGTAATTACAGAAGAATATGACTTGTTGTAACGTGTACATTACTACTTGTAATTGCTGTAATCCTTTGTCCTTTTCAATATTTGAACAACCAGTTTTTCACGCTTGTCCATCCAAAGTTAAAGGACTTCAAAGTAAAAATTATATTGGATTTGTTATTATTATTTACATACTATTTCTTTTCTATAAAATAAATGATTAATGCCTACTTTAAGTTTTTAGTTTGCAATAGAACGACTTGATCTTATCCTTGTGGAACTTCCACTACTTCCTAATATAAAAGGAGGCCTATAAATGCAATGCAAGTATTCCACAATGTACTGTATAGTATATATTTTGTTCATATCTGCTGCATTTCAGACATAAAGTATTATAACACAAATGAAAATGAAATGAATGAAACAAAAGCGGAGGTGTTAATAATAGTAATGATAAAACATTTAAAATGTTATCTTCGACGCTCTAAAACTATAAATGGAGTTCGGAGCGTCACACCACTCCTTCAGAAGGCCAAACTGTTGCCACTTCAGAAATAAATTGGATACATTTATCCAGGGTGGCTACAAGATGTCTTATTGAATTCTGTTTCCCAACCTGTTAAAGTTATCCAATTAAGAAGGACCTTCTATAAACGGTACAACTAATGGCACGAAAGACATATAATAAACAACATTTAGAACTGTCAGATTAAAACGAAAGATGACTGAATTTAGATTAGTTAATTAAATAAATAATAAGTGCAATACATTTTGTTGCTTATTAAATAGTAATTTTTATAAATCTATTGATTAAGAAGGTTATAACTTGGGTGTGAGTTTTATAGCTTATTTATGAAGTGGAATTAAAGCTTCTTTTAATTCAATAATCTCTTATCTCTTCTGAGTGGTTACTAGAGATTGACAACTTAAATAATACAATACAATAAATGTGTTGGCGCTATATTATATCTTATACATCATATAATTACACATAGCATACTTCCATTGACAAAATAATTATTTTCCTGCCTGTACATTACGTTATTATACCTTATATTTTTAAAGCTTACAAATTAATTTGTTTTTATTAATACCTACATATTACGAATACCTCTATTATCTGTTATTCCAAAAAACTCAATTGAATTGTACGTCTTATGTTTTGTTAAGTTTACTACTTACTTTATGTCAGTTTATGTTGCTTATAGTTGCTTTTATTCGTTTTGTATATGATTTGTGTTATTTTCAAAAATTATTTAAGTGTAAGAAAATTCATTCACAACCATAATATAGTTCACTCGGTTAATGACACAACAATCCAACATATCAACAATATCATCGCATCGATTTCTTTCTTCAATCATATTAAAAAAAAACATTCATTACACGGTTTATGTAGTGTGCTCACAAAAACATCGCTTGTTTACAGAACATAAGAATTGTTTGAAAGACTAACGATTTATTTATTCTTTTCTATTATGCAAACAACCAGAATGAAGCTAAGGCAGCACATCTGACACTTCATAAAAGTAATTTGAGTGAAGAAGATGATGGTCTTTTAAGATTGCGATTTGAAGAGAAAAATCGATCAAATTCTGCTCAAGAAATTTCAACACAAACTGAGGATATTGATGTGGGTGACACTAAGCCTTCCCCACAGAAACGGATTTCACTTGAAGTGAAAGACACTATAGAAACAATAGAAAAAGTTGAAGAGATTTTTATTGAGGATGATGAAGATGAAAGCGAGGATGATATTTCTGCAAAACGACGGCATATTTCCGTTCCAAATAAATATGAACAAACTCGACAAAAGTTATATTATGATGAGATCGTTCAGCAACAAAAATTCTTGCAATATGATTCAGACATAGCCAACAGAAGGAAGTACATAAATATAAGCAGTTCTGATCGGAGTTCCCCTGAAACATGTAGTCACCGAAAATCTGTTAGCTTTGATTTGAGTGGCGATGAGAAATCTAAATCAGATTTTGAAAGATCATATTCGCCAGAGTATCTTGTTAGAGGTCGACAATATGATTCAGAACAGGAATACATGTATAAAAGACGTTGTGGATTAAAAGGTATCTTAAGATCCTCTAGTCCCATGTTCGCTGATGCTGCTACCTCCGAAAAACTTCAAGAACAACCTGTGATACCCGCCGTTGCCAAAATAATGGAAGTCGATGCTGCTCTACAAAAGCCTTACATAGAATCATACAAAATAAGAAGTGAAAGAGGTGTGTCAAATTCTCCAACGTCGTCCCTAAAGGAAGATGTGCATGAAAATGAAATAGAACATGATAATCCCTTTCGGGAAGCATTTTTGTCTGACAACAAATTTGACGTTTATGAAGAAATGGCAAAAATGTATTCAAGAAACGAACCTAGATGGACTACGACCTCGAAATCTACCCGAGATAATTTTGTAGTTGGAAAAAATAAGAGCGAACATTCCAAATCCCAAGAAAATCTGTCAGTTGATACTTGTGTACAAAAGCAACAGCAATACAAGTCTACAGGAAATTTGATTGAAAAGAATCCAAGAAGACCCTTACCTGCACCTAAGGCGAAAATAAAGCATGCTGATGTAGTTAGAAATTTGGCTTTCGAGGAACTGAAAAAAGACATGGATCATGGAGACCTTATTGAATATGAACACGACATCGAGACAAATACGATTAAACCAATATCAAGACGTACAGCACAAAGTGATTTCAGTCCAGATACTGCTCTACCTCCTATACCACCTGTCAAAGTAAGCAAAATTGTAGATCTAAGACGGCCAAAAGAAAGTCCTCCACCACCACCAATAAATTTAGCAACTCTTCCCAGTAGGGAAAAGCTTCATAAAATGGAACTTTTAAGTGATATTGAAATAGTTTCAACTAAACTTCAAGTACCTAAATCTAGAAAATGTACTGAGTTTATTAATGAGAATGATCCTAGCAATATTTTAGTCACGGAAGATGTCCACCGTACTGTTTTACTACAGGAAAACGAAATTCGTAATGCGTTAAAAAAAGCATCAGATAATAAGTTATTGGTGGATCAACATGCCGGCACTAGAAAATCGGTAAATCCATTTTTAGACTATTGTGAAAGCCCTTTCGAAAATAGCAATATTTTTTCCGTGGGCTCCGAACAACAGCTGCAGGGATCTCATCACCAAAGTATATCAACCATTTCACCAGCGCAGATATTTCCGCCACCACAAATATTACCTATTCAGTACACCAACTTTGCGGTACCTCAACAGTCGGGTGGTTTCTTTCACATTACCCAACCGCAAAACTATATCCAATACGCGTGTCCGAATTCAGTCGGCTACACGATACCAGCTCCCAATTTGTCTGGATATAACAGCTTTATGGTGAGTGAAACTAACCCTGTTGCACAGTCGTATTTTCTGCACGATCCTCATCAGCGATTAGGTTTGCCTGGATGTCAACCGTCCGTTTCATTTTCCAATTTATGTAGCCAGCAAAGCCAAGATATACTGACAAATTCCACATCACTTAAAACTTCTTCATCTTTTAGTCACATAGAAATAAATAATTTAGAAAACGATTTTGGAGGTACAGTTCCATCGTCAACTTCTTCAGCGACTGAAATTTCACCCATCAAAGTTAAATCACCCACAAATTACTACTTTCCGTCAGAATCAAAGCCTTTGATGACCACTTTTAGAAAAGAATCGGAGGTTTAAGAGTGAGTAAGTTTGATAGGTTTTAAGGATATCACAAGAAAGCTCTGTGTGAAAATACATAGCTTTCATGCTATTGATTTTTGTTTTACTTGTTTTTTTTTGTTCTTGTTCCTTTTGAATTTTTAATGGCACAATTTAGGTCAGCGGCTTAGAGAAAGTATCTTCGATGGGTCGACTGGAGGATAAATTTTAACCATTTTACTTATTTACATCAATGAAATGACAGAAGAAAAAAGTTTTAATTCACTGTATTGCATATCTTTAGACCCTTAATTTGGTCTCTTAATGCTCCGCAAATTTGATCCTTTTATCTTAAAATATTTATGTGCGTATTTTGGAAGGAAATCTTATAAATATACTTACTGGAAGTGATGTCTTTACATTTTCTCGAAAACTTGAATTTGGTTTTACTTTTAATTTTTATACTTCGATGAAATCATAGGGTATACCAAGTTTGTTTACGTTTTTAACACACAGAAATAATGATGGTAGATAAAAATGGATTGGACACCCACGCACAATACGTCCGTTCGTCTGTCCACACGATAACTGGAGAACGCGTTCACTTAGAGGGCTGAAATTTTACGCACGTTTTTTTTTTTTTTTTTTTTTAAAGTAAATTTAAATTCGAAAATGTGCCGAATCGTGTAACTCCTTGGTAGGGTTGCCATACGTTCTTTACTATATATTTGAACAACGCCTGAAAACGCGTCGACTTAGAGAGCTGAAATTTGGTAGATCGTGTTAACTAAAGCTTCAAAAACGGACTAAATCGGGCAACCACTTCCTGGTATTGCCATATAAAATTTTTAGATTTTTACGTATACTGTAAAAACGATCAGTCCTAGACTGAAAAGTTCTTCAGAATATGAAATCCTATTGAATGGGTTCTAGAAATAGATGCGAAAAACAACGTCAAAAATCCACCTTGCACAGATGGGTGACCATACGAATTTATATACGGGCATTCATCTAGGGTATCATAAGAATTTGTCTTAGATCAATTCTAGCATTTTTACTTGTTTTTTATTAAATTAATTTTGATAGAGAGCAGCGTTTTTGCTAATTATTTAAAAAAAAATGACAACTTTTACATATAATTCTGATATCTTCCAGTTTACCACGCGATTGCTTGGCTTGAGGTGAACTGGATCAATAAAGATTAATATCTGTTTTGAAATTTTTTTTTTTTAGCTATTCAATATTGAACTTGTAAAAACAGTCAACGCAAGAACTGTCCAATATGTTTTGTTATATTTTCATTTATTTATACATAATCTTTGCATATTTATTAGAATAAGAAAATTTCATGATGTTATAATAATAATGTATGGATTTAAGTTATCCTATGACATTTCCAACTTTTCGCTTAATTCTGCACATTATGTAGAGATTGCACAGATGTTTCTGAGAATATGACTGCAAGTTACTCTTATTTATAATTGCCGTTTGTTTGTTGCACACCCTTCCCTTTCTTTTAATAATTTTCCATTACTTTTTAATTGACTGAAGTTTTGGGCAATTAAATGGGTTGTCCTCTTTTGGTATCACAATTAACCGATATGGAACTGATTCTCCATTGTGCCAAGTATGAACTATAAAAAACTTGAAAGATAGTTCCAGGTATAAGGTAAAATTTGTTTTCTACTAAAACAAATATATATATTTTTTGTTGAGTAATTTTGACTTCTTCTTTGTCTGTTACGTTTTGTCAAATCTATTCGTCGCCTAAAGTCACTACTTTAACTTACATTTTATCACTGTAAATCACACATTCACAACTTGTCAGATATTTTTGAGCAGCATGAGTTTACAATATTTATCTTCAATTCTGCAAGAGGAGAATATGTATATACTTACTATGAAGTTCAGTCGAGCATTTTTTTTTAACTTTGAGAACCTCTTGGAAAGAAGAATCTTTCATCCTCGCTTTATAGTTGTCAAGAGGATTTTTTTCTCTTCCGATCGTTTTTTCAGCTTCATCGTCAAATTTACTTTTAAATTTCCCAATAAAGTTTTTCACAATTCGGAGAGATTTAGTGGGCTGATTTAAACATATTCCATTATTCTTATTGTAATACATACAAACACAAGAAAATATTTTTGAATACAATGAATTTGTCATTATATAAGAAACAATAAACCGACTGAATTTGGCCGTGTTTTATCGTGGATATCCTTTATATTATTTTTATTCATAAACATTTATCTGACATTTATATACCTCGGGTCAAATCTAATGCGTTTTTCATTGAACCGAATATTGTCATTCTAAATGGATTTTGTATAAAATATGTGTAGTTAAAGATTGTTTCGCCAAGGAGTAGCATCCTTCTTGTTTGACGTAGAAATTAGTGGAACTGAGGATATTTCTTGTTCGGCATTATATTCTATGTTATGTCTGAAACTTTACTTTTTAAAGAGAAAATCGAAATATTTTTCAAAAATAACGAAATCAGTCGGAGTTTTCTGGTGAAAAAAATCAGTTATCCTTATCTGTCTTAAGAGTTTTATATGGAAACGATGAACTAACTAGATTAAGGAAATTTAGATCATCGATGGGGTTTGTTTCATAAAATCTTTGTAACGATTTTATTGTTTCTTTAGCAAACTTACTGCGGTCTCTTTCAATTATCCACCCTCTTCTTCGCTATAGTGATTATTACCGCCGTCTACCTACCAAGCTACGTTATCCTGGGTCGAATGGGCGTCGTTTCAGTGCTTACAATAGTTTTATCTGATAAGCCCGCAAAGACTATTATGGTATCGTTCGCTATTAATAGTCTTTTATACCTTAAAAATTATTGAAATCTTCAATGCCTTATCCATTCAACGAGCGGATTAATCAGCCTTATCTTCTTTATAAAGAAATTCTTAACGATTTGCTCAGTTACCCTTTGTGTGATAACAATAACTTCTCAGATTTTCAGGATGAAAAGTTTGAGAAAATGATTTGAAGCTCTAGATTATAATTTGATCCATTGTTTTAGGGTAGCATTTGAACTTGGTTTCCTAGTTTTTCTCTTAGACTTTTTGTATAGCCTTAATAGATTCTCTTAGCTGGTTAGGTACAATGGGCCGACTTCGCCTCTGGATTTTTGCTCAGCACGAAAGAATAAAGCTTTAGACTGCGGCTAATTGCTTTATCATGTTGCATAGAATACAGAAGCGCCAACTAAGTTAATAATTTTCCGCTCATGGGAAATATTTGGGCAATTTTTAAAAGAAAGCCATGCATGAATAACACTCTCCTATGGCAACCGCCTCAAGCGACTGCTACAGGCACACTGATATATGAGTATGATCTGTTTATCTCCATTAGTATGATCTGTTTACCTGCACTGGGTACACTGTTAGAAAAATGAAATGTTAATAATCACATGTACCTACCTGTTACCTGCAGTACTTAAGTATGCATATTAAGAATTTTACAGTGTATTTATTTCATTCTCTATATGCTTGTGCGCAAAATTTTTAAGTGGGATGTGATTCTTACCTACTGCGCATTTAGGGAAATTAAGTAAGTACGCGCCAACTCAACTCAGGTGATAATTTCCTTAGATACGCAGTAGGTACCAGCAAAGACTATTTAATATATGAAGACATTTCAATACCAAAAGCTTGAGCAAAAATTAGTTTGTTTCGGTAGAACAAAATGGGAAGCATTTTATATCGCTCTACTGCTATTGACTGTGCCTGCCTAAATCAAAGAACATATAACTTAACAAGAAGCTTCATCTGGGCCCCAAAAATGCACAAGTTGTATGGTTCTTTGGCGATGCGGTCGGGAGGTAATAGACGGGAAGAAGCAAAGATTTGAGACTGAGAGAATATTTCTGTTCTCTCTGTTCTCCGCCACCCCACAGCTGTTCCTGTACACACGCCGATGCCAGCAGCCATTCACAGTTTTGTTTCACTATGCTGCCGCAGCCTAGTTGAAGTGGAGAACCGGTTTTTCTATTAATTTATGTACTCGAAAATTTTTCATATGAACTTTTTCACAGATTTTTGTGGCCGAGGATACTTTAAAAGATCAATGATCTTAATTTAGCCCTTTGGGATAAGCAAGTAAATTTATTTACTGGCCACGGAAAATTCTTGTTTTTAAGAAAAATATAGAACTTTGGACAATTTGTGTGCGATGCAACGAGCTTTATTGCAACAGTGAAAGGCTTTTCAGAAGAGTAAAGGATTGAAATACGAGAGATAATTATCGCAGAAATCATTCAAGGTTTTAGTGGACCATTTAATCAGTATTTTCCAAATGGACAGCAGGTTATATATCAAAATGAATTGTGGATTAAAAACCCATTTATAGTCAATGCACGACTTTGACACCAATGTCAGCAAAATAATAGGAAAATTTTATTGAAATGACATCTGGCTCATCGTTGCAAGAAAGATTTAAATTAATGCCGGTAGAGGAATTCTATTGCAGTTTAAACGATGAATATCCTCCATTGTTGCAAAATGCCGTGTTCTTACATTTACCAATTGCAACTAAGAGCCGGCCCCTTGCCAAATGGATTAACTCCATAAAAGGAAAGGTACCTACACATTAAAAAATTTGCACAATTGTTGCCACAAAGCTTAGGTATTTTTCCCTAAAATGTAGGAAATATTCCCTCAAATGTAGGGAATAGTACCCTAAGGTGTTATGCCGGCAAAATAAAACTAAATTAAGTTACATTAAATTTTACGCGAAATGCATTGGAATTTTCCTTAAATCTAAACAGTTATTATAGGAAGTTTTGGGTAAATATTGAAATTATTTTTTTGAAGCATATAAAAGCAGGTAACCTTTTCATAGAGCTGCATACAAAAATTTTGTTTTTCAGTATGTTACGTGAAAGGCGGACACATCTAGAATTCGGCAAAATCTGAATTAAAAGGAAAGGTTGTTCTGCTTCAATGAAATAATTAAGACAATGGCACTGGCACCATTGTGTAAAGACATATCTTGTCTAGGCGCTCATAAAGCCGCTGGTCAGTAAGGTACAATATGATTATTTGCTATAGGTACTAGTTTATCATTATTAGATAATATGAGTCTTTTGTCAAGGACAAGGAATATTCCCAAGTGTGAGGTATGCATGAATCTGTTAGATGTTCTTTGGTAAAATGTAGAGACGAGAGATGATAATAATAATAATGATAGCACAGTTTTTTCTCCAAGTGGGTATGCATTTCAATATTACGTACATAAATATTGATCTAATCGTGAACGTGTATTGTTTAAAATTTGTTAAACGATTGTGATGAACAACTTTACTTTCTTATTCTTATTTATTTTTTGATTTTCCTAGTACAATTTTTTCTCATAAGAACGAGGGTTAAAAAATCCAGTATTGATTTTCTATGCTTAAAACAGGGTAATTTTTCAGAAAACCAATCGGAATATATTTCATTTGATTTACTTATGCATAGTTTTACAACCTTTTTCTTTATATGAGAAATTTGCAAAAAACTATTAAACAATTTTTCATATATTGAAAAATGTAATCTCTGGGAGCACGGTACTCACAAGGATGGATTTTGCTTCAAATAACGAGAGATTTTTTCTTACAGTACTGTATCCACTTTCTATTTTGCCGTGTTCCAGCTTAGCGATTAGTTGAACCACACTCCAGACAACGCTTTATGACACAATTAACTGTCCTCAGTGTTGTTTTACAACTTTAAGCGATAGACAATATCAAAGTACTTCAAGATTTTCGCAATACTTCCGCACAATTACTTTTCTCACTTGGTCTTTACTCGAAGTTTGAAGCAAACTAAATGCATCGGCCTACCCTTTTGTAAGCAATACGACAAGTAACGATAATATCATTTGTTTACACGATAATATCATTTGTTTTATACACTGTAAGACTATTTTTTGATAATTTCGCCCTGAAATTGAAAGTTTTCTCTGGCATCAATTCAAAATATACCGCTCATTCATTAGCATTGTAGATTTGGTCATCGTTGTATCAGCAGCCCAAACATTAGAGAGCCAGTCGCTGGTTAAGCTTTGATTCTCTGTGGCTTCTCTAAATATTTTCCCATAGTCCATATGTCGAGGCTTAAATCTATTCCGCCATCCGTTACTGGAAGCAAAATTTTCTTATATTTTGCATAAATACGCAATCATTTTAATCCTAGTCACGGCAATGCATTATAAATTATAGCATACTTTCGTATTTTAATAATCGCATGTCAATTTGATTTGACTTAGTGTTTTACTTCAAGAAAAATTTATTTTCTTCGGTATTATTTTTATAGATTTTCCACGCTGAGATATCACTTTTTCGATGCAGTTGAAAGATTACCTGTCGACATAAATTCTTATCTAAATTATTGTACCTACCTTTCTTATATTCTTTTGTGCTCTATGTAACCACAATTTATCTTTCTTAGCGTCTAATGTTATTCTTTTCACGGTATATATCCGCGTAAAATATTTGTTCTTAACATTACATAGTTTCTCGCCAATTCCTTAAATAAGTCTTTGCTCTTTGCAGTTTCTTGTGGTTTTAGCGGGAGTTTTTGTTGTAGGTACCTACTATAGGTCGTATAATGATATATTTCACGAAGATTTAAATTTTTTTTTTTTGTAATATAATAATAAATAATTGAACTTTGTTCCTTCTAATAAAGTTCTGTTATTTAAAAATCTAAATCCAAAAACACTACTTATTATATACATTCCAGTACTAATCAAATGGACATAAAAAAAGCACGATTAATTAGTAACAAGAATGCTTTTATTTTAGGTTTTTGTTTATCGCTTCCTGAAAAATTTAATGCGGTTATATAAATAGATTTATTATTAATTTACAATTAATTTTTGCCATTGGACTGTTTTCTAAAATACAATAGTGCAAACGTTTACTTATAATATCAATAGAAATTCACTTAATTTATTTGTACCTACAACAGAACTAAAACTTCTTCATATTTTGGCATCTCACACATTATTCCATGGAAATTTAAAATTTTAATAGATATATTTAAGTATCTTACTGAATTATGTTCAGCTCTGCGTCATTTTAATAGGAAGAACCTTAGGTTGGAAGGAAGTGATGCGCATCACAAGCAAACTATACAAGATTCCAAAAAATAGCCGCAACCATCAACCCCTTTATTCGCATATCAACTTTCCGTACTTTTATCCATCCTATGACGTTCAGTCTATTCTTATCTTTCTGTGCTTTAAGTAGAGATATACATACATCAAATTTCATTCCAGAAAACTGAAAATATCAAATATTATCGCTTATCTTGTGGAATATTCTAAAATATATAAAAATAACCTTTGGAGAACCGAAAAATCGAATACACAAGATGATTTGAAAATATTTCATAAAAAAATTAATTGCTGATGTTATTTGTCTATGATTTTAATAATTGCATGCCATAAATTGATGTAAGCTGAGTTATTTCACTTTTTCGGTTTGCGTCTTTTACATCCGAAATTTAATTAATATGCCACACTCAGTGGCTTAACTATTGTATCGCCAGGACCGTCATTGGCTGGATTATGAATCAATCAAATATTATAGTATGTCGATACATATTTATATCGAGTCGTTATTATATTCTAGGAAATAAATTAATTACGTATAATTTTTGACCAAATCCAATTTCATTTATTTGTTGGGAAGTAATAATATTTCAAATTTGTCACCTTTGATCTAATAACAGATTTTTAAAAGTGATGAAACAATTGGGCACGCACACCTCGAATGGAATACTTTCACAAATTTTTTTTAAAATTCATTAAAATTTTTGGTATTTGTATTATTTAGGCGTCCCAGTATATGTATAACCCATTTGGAAATATGGGTTCAAATCGGATGAGAAATTGAGGCCACATCCATTGGTACCAAATTTCCATTTCATCCATCTCAAAACATAGTTGGTAATGTACAGCTTACGTCTTATTGAAACAAAAATTAGTCTTCAACAAATAGTCTTTTAGATGATCTTGCTGAACATCCGTCAAGTATTAACTGGCGTTAATTTTAATAACCATATCGATCAATAGCAGTGGTAACTTCCTAATGTTACAAGCATCTCTCTAAACCATGTATGAAAATGAATTTGACGCCAATTTACTTTTCTGCAAAAACGTGTAATTTTTCAAGTCCTATTTCTAGTGCTTATTTAAAGTGAGAGTAGTTACATTTAAAACACGGTATACCTTATTTCTCTACGTCAATATTTCCAGGTAACTAAAACAAGGGACAAATGGAAATTCTTTTTAACCCATCCTATTAACCGTTTCAAGGAATACGGTCTTATGTATACCCTGCAAATGGATCTTTCGGGAGCTCAGGAAATTTTTATTAGTGAGGAGATGGAGTTTGGTTTCATGGTTTTATTAATATTTGGGCAGAGTCCATTTGAAATTAATTTGACGCAATTTATATTTGTACCGTTCTCATTGCACTATGATAAAGAAGAATTTAGGTTATGTTATGACTTATGCTACTGCTACCAACATTGTGACGTTACTAATCGAAAATATTTTAATCTATTTATTTTGACCTCAAATGCCTTCCTGTTAATCCAATTATAAATTTACTTTGTCTTGAAAATTTTTGAATTTGGTTCAGATAACTCAAAAATGCATAACAATGAAGAATGTTTTAAGTGTCGTGGAACTTACTATAAATAATATTCTTAAAAGTCATGCAAAATGTTTTAAGCCTTTAATAATGTTATTACCTCATTTTTTTAGTGTAAGTAAATTTATGTCTATATTTTTTATATAATTTTTATATTTATATATAAAAAAAAAAACTTAAACCTATGCTGCACAACAAAAAATTAAAGCAGTTGAAAACAATAAATTGGTATACATGAATGCAAATTTATTTTATTTTTGTGCTGTCTTTTCTGTTGCTTTTATGTATTGTCTTTGCATTTCTGTTACTTCGTTGTGTCTTCTTTGTCTGAACTATAACTTCTTTTTTAAGACGGACGAATTGTGAGATCAAGACTTCTCCATCATTAACCCTTTCCGTACTATGAGTGCTTATATGCCCTCAGAAAAATATGGTAATTGTGGCCTATGGGCGCATATATGTATGTATGTGCTCAGAGACTTGCCGAACTTAAATGCTTATAGAATTTGAAGAAAGTAACGGAATTGGCTAACATAAATTTTGTATGATAAAACAGACATGTGGAATGCAGTTTTTGAAAATATTAGGTCCGTGCAGTTTTATTGGCCGCCACCAGGGGCTGGATTCTGTAACTCTGAGAGTTTGGGAGGTGAGAATTTTCGTTTTCCCCGATTAAAACTCCCTAACTCTCAATTCGAGATTCTCTATCAAAATTAAAAAAAAACGTTAGAAGTGTCGAAATATTGAAAAAGGGCTAACTCTGTGTGGGAGGGTCGTAGAGCATTAGGGGTTTTTTCCTACGGTTTTAGGGTCTAGAGTGCACAATTTCTGGGGAGGTCCTTTTGGGGATGGGAAGTCGTACCACCCCTATTGGGGGCTGTCCAAAAACTTCATTGGTATGAGTTGCAAATTTGTCCATTTTTGTACCAAAAAAGGGCAATTTTTTCACCTTAAGAAGGACTGATTCACTTCTTTTGCAGTTATCTCCAAAACCATTAACCGGACTCAAAAACTATCTAATTAGGGGACAAAATGTAGATGTGATTTAATCCTACATACAAGCTTTAACGTGCATATTCAATAATGTTGTTAGGATTTCTTCTGTGTCTTATGTGTCAAAAGAAGTCTCATCTCCACAACTCCACAACACTATGTATTCGTGAAATCGACCCCAGGTGGCGGCCAAAAAAACCGCACGGACCTGGTATTTCCAGAAATATTTATAAAATTTTTAAATATAAACGTTGAGGCATGTTTGTAGAATGAAATCGCATCTACATTTTATCCCCTAATCACATATCTAATTAATTTTTCAAGTCGATAATTAGTTTCGGAGATAATTCGAAAAGAAATGAACTAGTCCTTTTTAAACTGGTAAATGGCAGTTTTTTAGGTTCTTTTTTAATCTCATGTCTGCGAACAACACACCTTACCAAGAAACGCTCACAACAGACTACTAATGCATACGAAAGAAAGAACGGGTAAAATATATGCAAAATTAAGGAAGGGAGTGTATATGACCTAAGTGCCAAAAAACAATTTTTAACGGTAAAAACGTCGATATGAAGTTAACAGGATCAAGGAAGTAACCGCGCCACTCGATTATACTCTCCACCCTCTTTAATTTGATACTCAACACTCCCCATGGGTGGTGTTTTAAAACATGTTATGATTGGGAAAGTTGTTTTGCTCAGGTAAATTCCTAGTGCCATATTCGGTTCATATATAGAAAAAAAAAAGTTTCTTTGAGTGAACATTTTCAAAACAGTCGTGTAATTGCATTAATGATGATTTACGAATCTTACAGCAAAAAGTTGTATGCGGAGTTAATGTCTCAACTAATCTCATACTAAGCCCCTTACCATGTCTTGAAAGACTATAGAGTCTAGTTGAGCTAAGGACTTACACACCCATCAACATTTTAGGGAAGTATATACTCTTATGAAATGACTCCGATTTGAGAGCATTTTCTGCAATTGGAATGGGTGTTATTATAAATACATGATTTAGAGCAAGGTCGAAAAACACATTTTTTTCTAAGAAAAACAACCCAAAATCACCTATCAAGCATTTTTTCCAATAAAGGTGAACAATTTATTTCAATATGCAATTACAAAGCTCCGCCCTTGTAAAACTTTTTGAATCGAGATTACTTCACTATAGGCAGCGCGAGTTAGGAGTATATGAGTCCTGCGATACATAAGCAAGTTAGAATTTTAATCTATATCATCCTTGAGTCTAGGTAGATCAGATGCTTAACATAAAAATAAAGCTGCAAACTATATTTAACAAGTCTGGGAGTAACAAACTGGCAAATATTTCGAGTCTGTTGAAAAATACTAAGCTTATGTTCGTATTTTATGACAGGCAGACGTATACCACTTGTCAAAAATAATCGTAAGACTATTCCAGGCTAAGAATGATGAACGCAGAGTAATATCATTCATGCATCTTGACATAAGCAACCATAATTTCTCACCAATGTGATAAACGAATGAACCAGTATGCACCAAATTTAGTGTAATCCTCTCCATCATTACTTTAAAATGACTTAAAAGGCTCATTCTCAAAAGATAATTGTCTTCTTTCTAGCATTGAAATTTTTTTCTGGATATGTATGCAAAAAACGAAAAAAGGGTTACATTTTGAGTGTCATAGGTCATTTTAAACGGAGGCTTTTGCGCTTCTTAAATCTAATATGAAAACTTGGTGTTGTGCTTTTGATAAAAATAGTTTAAAAAAAAAACACCGAGTAAAAATTCCGAAATTTTAACTATGTTGAGCCATAACTTCAAAACGGAGCGGAGGAGGAAAAAACTTTAATACCATTGGAAAGGTCCAACTATTATCAATCTAACAAATTTTAAATCATCGTCGTAGGATGTTTCGTTCAGAAGTTACAGATTGATCTATAAAAAAATAAGGATTCCCCCACCACTCATACAATGTTTTGCTTGTCTACGCATGATCTATCCATAGCCTTGAGGTGCAAGAGCACATACGGGACACCCTGTATAAAAACAAATATTTTTTATTTGTCGGTAGTTATATATGTATTTTGTTCAAACTTTTTTGATTTTTTACTCCTTGATTCCGTTGAGATACCAAGCTAAAATCTTAATATGTTTTAATGGATACTACAAGCTAAAAAAAATAATAACATCAACACTATGTCTTCCAGGGTATTCAAGGATAAAATCCTTATTCTTGATGTTCTTTTCCGCATATGTTTTTAAGATGCTATTTTTCTTAGATAACTTGAAATTTTATCTTTCAAATGAGCCATTTTTAAAGAAGACCAGGACAGCATTTTTGCGAATTTTTTGAAATGCCATAACTTTCGAAATATGCATTGTAAAGGGAAAATTTTTAATTCGTTTTTTTGTTTTCATAAATCCTCCAAGTATGTAAAATTACAAAAAAATTGATGATGGTCATGTCACCCATGTTGCCTATTTGATATGGAATGACCCACAAAGCGTTTCTGAGTCAGTGGAGAGTTATATGATCAAAGCGCAAGCGTATGATGTATATAAATCTTATACATTTTTTAAAAGCAACACCTAACTTTCGCCGACAATTAAAGTTCAAGAATTAAATTTTGTACATACTCCCATATTTGAAAAAGCATAACTTAAGGTCTTTAATTTAGCGCTAATAGGCCAGAAAGTTTTGCCAGAGTTGAATATAGCTAAACGAATTTTATAGACCCTAATATATCAGGAATCATTATATAATTACATATATATGAATTTAAATTGCAAGTACTTTAGTTCAATACAATTAATGATAAATAAATAAAATAAATAAAAAAATAAATAAGGTTCTGTACAAATATCTACAGATTTTCGTTGAGAAGAAAATAATAGGCTTGACTTAGGTGTGCTTTATACAGTATGTAGCCGAGCGCGGAAAAGTTGTCTTTATTGCTGTCTGATAACGAATGACTTGTTTTGCCTAGATGCAAAACTGAAAGTACAATGCGTACGGTCACAGTTAAGTGCTCATTGTATGCAACACTTCATTATTTCAACGACTGCTCGACCACCCCCGTACCGCTCTCCTGTCAGGAGTTATGGGGGTCTAAACTAAAAATTTCGGATTTTCTTACCTTTTTCTTTTTTTTTTAAATTCGATCTCTATTTTTTTTGTAAAAAGGTCATTAAATTAACATAACTTTTTTTTTTATAAAAACTGTAAACTGTGAACTCTCCTTCTATGTGCTAACTGTAGCTGTTAAACAGTTATTAGCTATTAACCTTTTCTCAAAGCTATTAACAAACCTATTCTCAAAGCCAATTTGTTCCCTTAATAACTGAAAACACGTCATTTAAAAAAAATATCGTCTTGTTTCTAACATCTCATCCTGACAAATATTCCATCTCAGTCGGTTCCCCTCTCGGAAACTCAGACCATTGTTTAATCACGGCTCAATTTACCACCTCAAACATGTGCCGCCCTACCTCTCCACCAACAAGTAGGCTTCTTTGGCACTATAAGAGTGCTGATTGGGAAAGTCTCAATAAGTATCTTAGAGAAATTGATTGGTCGGTCTGTTTTGCTTCGAGGGATGTTGATGAATGCACATTAGAATTTAGTAACATACTAAATTTTGGCATGCGTGAATACATTCCGTATTCTTACAGCAGATCTCAACAACAGCATGATCGCTCCTGGTTTAACGATAAGTGCAACCAAGCTATAAAACGCGAAGGAGTCTGCTTTTCGTGCCTATCAATTGCATCCATGTCCGGTAATGAAACAAGTCTACAAGACAGCACGGAACACCTGCAAGTCCATTATCCAGAGAGAAAAATTTCTTTTTGACCAGAATATTAGACAAAGAATCTTGGCAAGCCGCAAAGGTAGCAAAGGTTTCTGGTCTCTCGTCAAAACCATCAGGAACAACTTCACCAGTTCCTCTATACCTTCACTACTTAATAATGGTGAAGTGATTGTTGACTCCCTGGATAAAGCTAATATTTTAGCTGCTAGATTCGCTTCAAATTCTTGTCTTCCACCCACTTCACAAACACTTGGTGTGCATCGCCCGTGTGAATGTGTACAAGAGCCAATACACGTTCGTACGAGAGATGTGTTCAGGGTCCTTAAGTGGATCAACGTCTCCAAAGCCGCAGGTCCTGATGGTTTTTCGCCCCTGTTAATTAAAAGCTGTGCCTCATCCTTGGCTAAACCTATGCGCAAACTATTCTACTTGTCTTATTCGACAGGAAAATTCCCAACTGCTTGGAAACTAGCTCACGTTCAGCCTATTCCCAAAAAAGGAGTGGGTAGCGATCCCTCAAATTATCGACCAATTGCGATCACTTCGATTCTTTCAAAGGTTTTTGAATCTATCATTAACTCAAAATTAATGAAGTATCTAGAAACTAATCATCTCATCAACGATCGCCAATATGGCTTCCGAGCTGGACGCTCATCTGGAGACTTGCTGATCTTTCTGACGGAGCGTTGGAACCGTAGTCTTCACAATTTTGGTGAGTCTAAAATCGTTGCCCTGGATATTTCAAAGGCCTTTGATAGAGTCTGGCATCCAGCCCTTTTAGCCAAACTTAAAGCCTTGGTCTCTACATTAGACCTAGAATGGAATACAACTCCCATATATGGGCCGGGGCTGGTCGCACAGCCTTAGCTTCATTGGATATTGTCCAAAAGAGAGCCTTCAAGCTCATTGGCGATTTGGCAATAACTTGTCATATCGACTCACTCGAGCACCGCCGCAATGTTGGATGCCTTTCGCTCCTTTATCGCTATATGCATGGTCAATGTTCTGATGAAATCTCTAGTCTAATCCCTTGTAGAATGATTCCTGCACGCAATACTCGCGCTGCAAACCGCGCACATCCCTTAACCCTTCAAATTACTTTCGGCCGTACAGTAAAATTCCGTGATGCTTTTTTATCCCGAACAGTGCGAATGTGGAACAGCTTACCATCTTCTGTTTTTCCCCCGGCATACAATCTGCGGAAGTTTAAGGGTGACATACATCGGCACCTCCGCCATTCTCCTCATATCCCCTAATCCTTTCCCTATCTCCTTCCTGCCATGCTGTGCTTTGCATCATAAGGTATCCCCTGAGCTTGGCTTAATAATATACAAAAAAAAATGACCTGAGTAGTTATGAGCTAATAATTGCTTAAGGGCGACAGGTAGCACATACTGTGTAATAGGTCAAATTAAACAGTTTTAGTTTAGCTCCCATAACTCCTGAGGGTGAAAAGTTCCATAAGTGCCAGAAAGTAGGCAATTATCTTTTGGAAATGACATTTTTGAGCTGGATATGCTTAAGAAAAAGTGCAAAAAAAGCAGAATGGGTCATTTTTAAGCCAACCTTTTGGGCTTTTTAAATCCAATATGAAAAATTGGTATACTAGATTTTTTTACGAAAGTAAAGTTTTGTAGTTTATAAACACACAAATAATTCGTGTTCTTCATAGTTCTGGTTGGATGCAGATATCCAAGTATCATGCTTCCTGGCGAGATTGCCCTGATCGTTTTCCCAGTAGACATGGAAAACCGAAATTCTTGTACATATTTTATAATTTCATGTATAGGGTATTAAAAGGCTCTTTATTTATTTCATTCGGTAAACTGCTCTGGTTGATACTTTTTGTAGCTTGAGTTCCAGTTGCCTTAAGCTTAATAAAGGAGTAGCAGCTCGCTTAGTATAAACTTAGTTCTACTTAGGCTGATCGATTATCATAGGGCGCGCTTATACCGAGAAGTATAATTGCCAGCTAATTTAACACCACTTTAAATGAAAAAAAAATTTGACTTAGGTACCCTAGAAAATTAAAAACGTGAAAATTCCCTACCGAATATGTAAAACAAAATATTTCCGGCGATATTACTATTTGACAAATTAATAAAAAAACACATAAACGCTGCTATTTTTTAGCTGTGAAAAATAGCAGTGCTAGATTAGCTAGGATATAAACATGACCAGAGTGTTTTGTTTTTTAATTTCACAGGCTAACCTGCTAAAACAAAACAAAAGACTTCTCTCCAAAACCTTTTGGTCCTCTTAATAAAGCGCATCAGGTCATCCGCAGATTGGAGAGCAAACCCAAGTGCATCCAGCCTTCGCCGTGACAAGTGCACTGAAACTATTCGGTTATCTCAGTCTCTTTTTCCAGGCAGAACAGACACTCAGGGCTATCAACAACTCACATCTTCCTCAGATGAGCGCGAAGCGAGATCTGGCCAGTGATAATGCCAACAACAGTTCTGCATTATTTTCTTCTGAGCCCCAAGAAAAAGTCAGTGAAATTCCTATTAGGCCCACAACAATTTTTGTACGCTGCTGATGCTTGTGAATACTCGATTAGATGAGAGACTTGATCACCGAAGTGGCAATGCCTACAGCGGACCTGGCTAGCAGCTCTGCCCTCTCATTTTCCATGATCCCCATGTGCCCGGGGAGCATTTTTTATAACTATGTATGCGTAAATAAGATTAGAGGCTCTGATTTTTTTTATTAAGCCAAGCTCAGGGGATAACCTATGATGCAAAGCAAAGCATGGCAGGAAGGAGATAAGGAAAAGAATTAGGGAATGGGAGGAGATCGGTGGAGGTGCTGATGTATGTCACTCTAAAACTTTCAAAGATTGTATGCCGGACGAAAGATAGAAGTTGGTAAACTGTTCCACATTCGCACAGTTCGGGTTAAAAAAGCTTCACGGAATTTTACGACCGAAGGTATTGCGGCAGTGCTTGAGTGAGTCGATATGACAAGTTATTGCCAAATCCCCAATGAGCTTGAAAGCTCGCTTTTGGACAATATCCAATGAAGCTAAGGCTGTGCGACCAGCCCTGGCCCAGATATAGGAATTGTATTCTATTCTAGGTCTGATATAAGACTTGTAGAGGAGCGCTAGATTTGGCGGGCTGAAATATTTCTTACATCTTTTCAGAAATCCAAGACATTTCGATGCTTCTTTGCAACAGAGAAGATGTGATCTGTCCAGCTTAACTTACTGGAAATATTAATGCCAAGAATGCATAAAGATGGTATATCGTAAACCAGTGCTGCATCAAAAGAAACGGGAGTGGATAAATATTGATCTTGTTTTAATGAGATGAGACAGCTTTGGGACTTAGATGCATTGAATTCGACGCGATTCGCTTTGCCCGCAAGCGAGGATATTGGCAAGATCGTTATTCAAAGATCTAATCATGCAATCTCGTTTAACACATGCTCTCTGGAGTCCGCAAGAGTGCCAAAGGAGTAAGCGAAGTAAAGTGTACTGTCATCACCGAAACTATGGATTGGATTGAAAGTAAGAGGAAGCAGATCATTAAGGAAAATTAAGAAGAGATATGGAGGGACAACAGAGCCATGGGGCACACTGTCATTTATAGGGTGAGGTTCAGATGAAACGCCATCTAGTACAACTCGTATTAGGGGACCAGATAAGAAACTTTCAATCCATAATAGAAGAGGAGAGGAGATACCAAATGTTTTAAGTTTGGCTAAAAGAGCTGGATGCCACACTCTATCAAAGGTCTTTGAAATATCTAGGGCAACGAACTTTGGAATCAACCAAATTGTGAAAATTACCGTTCCAACGTTCCGTGAGAAAAGTCAGTAGGTCTCCAGACGAGCGTCCAGCTCGGAGCCGTATTGGCGATCGTTGATGAGATGATTAGTTTCTAGATACTTCATTAATTTGGTGTTCAAAAACCTTTAAAAGAATCGAAGTTTGCAATTAATCGACAATTTGAGGAATCGCTACCCTCACCTAGAATAGTTTGCGCAGAGGCTTAGCCAATGATGAGGTGCAGCTTTTAATTTACAGGGCGAAAAATCATCAGGTTCTGCGGCTTTGGAGACGTCGATCCCCTTAAGGACCTTTAGCATATCTCTCGTACACAATCACTTCACCATTATTAAGTAGTGAAGGTATAGAGGAACTGCTGAAGTTATTCCTGATGGTTTTGACCACAGGCCAGAAACCTTTGCTGCCTTTGTGGCTTGCCAAGATTCTTTCTCTGACACTCTTGTCAAAAAGAAATTTCTCTCTCTGGATAATTGACTTACAGGTGTTCCGTGCATACATATGCACCAAAGTGCATCATTATAAATCGAACATCTACACATAACCCGCCAAGACTTATCTATAATTTTGTAGCCGTTGTCCTTTAATTAAACGATTCTATTTCCATATCGTTTTTGTTTATCATTCATTTATTCGTGAACACACATGTTTGAATCTGTTGCTAAACAACAAAAGAAATATAAACCTAACCTGAAAGACGTGTTGTCACGTTTATAACTAGGTAAGCAAGCAGAACTTTTTTTTCTGCAAAGAGAGCCAGAGATCGGTAATTTGCTATATATACATATAATGCAAAAAGGTATTCAGAGGTAATACCTAATATGGTTAAATTATATTGTGAACAAAGTGAAAATGTAGTAAATTGACAGCACTTGGATTTTTAAACTCATTTGCATTTGATGCATGTGTCTCTAATATTTCGTCTTATTCATAAGTCCAGATAGCATATCTGATATATTCTGCATGTTTCACCAGAATTTCTTCATCTCTGGCTTCATTCAGCTTTCACTTTAATATCAGATGACAACATTTTGTCACGTAAAATCTATTTGTTACAAACTTTGAGTCAACTATATGAAACAACGCACGACGAGCATGATTCTAGCCCCAGCGGTCATATATGAACATGCTGTTTAACGTTGTTCGAGTCAATATATTTTAGTTTGCCGTTTACATCATAAAAGCATGTGTACCTTGCTTGTGTTATTTATAATTCCACGTTTTATCACCCCCTTTATCATAAATTTACACACGTATAGGATATTGGTAACGACGATGTAAAATTTCTCTTAAGTGAGTACTTGATCTGAAGAGACCCGATTTTAGGGTCACTCCATAACAAATCGACCAAAAATCATGTAAACTGTGACGTCACTAACACCAATTTTTATGAAATCTTACATCCTTGGAGGTTTTCTAAAAACAAAAATACGAATTAAATATTTTCCTTATACTTTGCATACTTAGCGAGTTATAGCATTTTTAAAATTTAAAAAAAATTCTGTCCTGGGCCTCTATTCTGGAATTTCACTCAAGCAACTCACTCACTCACTTACGCGATGTCACTTGTTTTTTTATTCTGGAACTTAAGTGAGTAAGATTTCTGTGGGAAAGTGAGTGAGATATTACTACTGGATATACGCTACTCAACACGGTCAATTGTGTCTACTTTTGGTTTGTGAGTTCGACGTTAAACAACTTTTGGCGGTATTTTTATTTATTATTTAAATTTTTCCAAAACACAAAAATAGATGAGAAAAGATTTAATGCGGGAAAATTGTCCATAAAACAAAAAAAAGCAGGCTGGTGGAATTTTTTAGGGAGAATGCAATTCTCTTAACTGGTAAGTTAGATCCTGCAAGTATTTTAAATGCAACTCCAGGCAGTCAGAAAGACTGGAAAGGTTGGAGAAAGGATAGCTATATTTACAACGGTGGGTTTTAGTTAATAATTATGTTTTGATTTATAGTGCTGGCAATTTATGAAAAATAACATAAAAAGCAAAGCTGCTGCTGCAAAAAAGACACAGATTGAAAAGGTGGAGGACCTCCATTGAAAATATTATATTTATGACAGAAAATGAGTTACAGGCCATGCTCGTTCCTAGTCAAATCTAAGGGTATGATGGCATTAAAAAAAGTGCTATTTCTTCGGTAAAAGTTTTTTTCGAAGTTTCGTTATTACGTAAACAAATATTAAAAACATCCATCAACACGAATTTTTCTTACTGCTTATTACTCGCGAGTGTACGCTTCTTTATTTTAAATTACTCACGGACTCTACAAGCGCACATAGCTTGTGTGAGTTGAATGGGCACGAAAATCGAACATGAGTATGCGCCTTTTCAATGTCAGCAGTGTCTATGCCCACTATGTATTTCTTCATTTTCCAATAAGTTAATTAATATTATTGAGGTACAAACACTCAAACTTGCCATCTTCAAATAATTTTAATTGCCTTTTCCTTCTATTTGACACATCAAAAATATTCACCACAAATGTGCTGATTTATTTTATTTAACAGTTTACATCTCATTCCATTTGTTTCCTAGAATACCTAAATGGTGCATGATTGAGATCGAAGTGAGTCACTTCCCTCACACAGCCATAAGTTAGTGAGAATGCTGAACAGATCTTTTTTAAAAATTCATACATATTTTGCTATTCATGCTAGAACAGTGAAATATGGCTCATTTCAAAGTTAGGATTTCAGGCTATCTAAGACAAATAGAATCTAAACAAGATAAAAGCTTATACAGTCCCTGGACAGCCTATTGCTACCACCTGAAAATTTTGTCTTTTTTTGTTTAATTTGGGAGGAATTTACTTTAAAAAATGAAAACGAAAAGAAACAAAAACCCTTATATGAAACATATTTTTGTATTTTTTATAAACTCACTAGTTTTTTTTAAATCATGTACATTTGAGATATTTTTGCTATCAATATTTTGTTGTTCCCCCTTTATTTTTAAGAACTTCTTCTATTCTTCGGGGCATACTGTCGATGCACGCTTTAATGCAGGATCTTATATCTGGATCACTTTGCCAGACATTTTTAATATTTGCAATTAATGCTGCCTTGTTAGGGTTTTGCAACCTTTTAACCTTGGATTTCAAGCTTTTCCATACGTTTTCTATAGCGTTGAGATCCGGTGAGTTTCCTGGCCATGGAAGAACTGGGACATGTTCATCTTCAAGGAATTTTTTGACTTTTTTTGCCGTATGGCACGGCGCATTGTCATCCATGAACCAAAACGATCCTCCATGTTCACGTAAAGATGATATAGAAGGCAGGAATATGTCTTTAAGGACATGAATATATTGGTCCTGTCTCATGGTGCCTTCTACAATGTAGAGTGGTCCTGGCCCCTGGCCGCTTATTGAAGCCCATACCATTACAGATAATGGATTTTTTGTCGTTCTTAATAAGCAGCGTTCCTTATACCTCTTTCCTGGCCTCCTCCGAACGACCAAAGACGTTTCGGACATCGCTTTAATGACGCAGAGAAATGAACCTGTTAAAATTCGAAGAATAACTAATTATTATGTTGGCTCCTTTATTTGGGGTAGTGAATTTGTTTTTATGATTTACCTTCTGCCAGTCACCAAGAGTGAAACTTTCGTGCTGTTTCGCTCAAAGGAATCTAGCTTTTTGCATCCTTTTTGTTAAAAGCGGTTTTTTAGCTGGTCGCCTGCAGAGCAGGTTTTCAGCTAATAGTCTGCGTTGAATGGTCCTCTCAGATATATCAGTACCACTCTCCAATAAAGCGCTTCGTATTGCTCTTTTTGTAATAAAAGGATTCTGTTCTACTAGCGAAACAATTTTTCTCTCCGCCCGTGGAGTTGTTTTGCGAATGCCTTTGCGATTTTCCCTTTTGTTAAGTAAAGGGTTCACGTTTTCCTTTAAAGCCTTGGAGAGTTTAAGGACTGTGGGGTGGCTTACACCTTCTAATCTTGCGATCTCCCTCGCTGAATGTTTTCCACCTCGCAGTAGACTAACAATCCTCTCTTTCTGTGTCCTAGACAAATCTGATTTTGAACCCATTTCTAAAAGTATCATAACAGTATAGAGACATTTATACTATGAGAGTAAAGTTAAAATAAAACATATAAAAATACTTACGCACCCGTAATTTGAACTAAAAGTATTGAAATGGTCACACAAAGAATTTAAGGACATAGAAGATTAAACAATTTATTCAAAACATAAATTACTTTTAGAAAATATTTAATTTTTTCACTGAAATTTCGCACAAGGAAAGAACTGAAGTGATACCTTCACCATAATAACCTTCTCTTTTATAGCCGATCGAGGGATTTTACGACAGGTAGCTTATATAATTAGACAAGAGGGATGTATAAACCATTTTAAAAGGAAATTATGAATAACCAATCCAATTTCGGAGTTTCCTAGGCAGACAGGTAGTAATAAGTGTGACATTTTCAAGTGGTAGCAATAGGCTGTCCTGGGACTGTAATTGGTCTAAGACCAATAATATTATACTCTACATGAAAATAAAAGTTAATTAAAGTGAAAACCAAAAGTTTTGTGTGGCCAAGAAGAATTTTCCCGATTTAGTTCATTTTTGAAATTATATTTACTATTTCTATGAAAACGCGGTGTAAAAAATTCCAGCTCTCTACGTCAACCCGCTCTCAGGCAGTGTCCAAATATATAATGAGAACCCCCAGATTTGTATAGCAATACCTAGAAAGGGTTGCCCGATTTGGTCCATTTTTATACCCTAGATGAAATCTATAGGGTATACTAAGTTCGTCATTCCGTTTGTAACACCTCGAAATAATGATGGTAGAGCACAATGGATTGGACACCCACGCATAATATTGAAAGTTATTTTGATTTTTTCATGTCCGTCCGTCCGTCCGTCTGTACGCAGGATAACTCGAGAGCGCGTATACTTAGAGAGCTGAAATTTTGTTGTACACGGAATTAAAAATAGTAAAATTATGTTCGAAAATTAGACAAATCGGGCAACTCCTTCGTGGGGTTGCCATAGAAAAATTTCGTTTTCCACTATATATTTGGACAATGCCTGAGAACGCGTCGACGTAGAGAACTGACATTTGGCACATGGTGTTTTCATTGTACTAGCAAATAAAATTTATTCTCATTTTCATAACGGAATCGATCTATCTGTGGTAGACGTTTTTGTCCTTCATATAGCATATTATTACGGCTTAATGTTTACATAATATTTGTATTCACAAATTGTTTGTAGCTGCGCTTTTATAAAATTTATGTAAATAGCTACTATAAGCATTTATATTTCATAAAATCTTACCATAATTGCATATTACGTATGTTTTCTATGCTTTTCTTCCAGTAATACATAAATTTAAAGATTAAATATTTTTTACAGTCTCCACCGTTATCAGCTAAAACTCCACCACCGTCGGCGAAGATGCCAAAAACAGTTTCCGATAAAAAAAAATTTTTCGAAACAGCTATGGAGGAACAGCAAAAACCGTCCCCAAAACCAGGTAAGGAACTTAAAACTTGAAATATATGATTTCTGATTACTTATTTTGTTACAATAAAAGAAGAAATAAAGAAATAATATGAATGGATAGCCTAGAAAATATGGTCACAACTCACATTAGCTGTGTATAATTTCGGGTAATAACTGAATACAGCATATAACCAGAAAACAGATTTCTTTCAACGAAGTACAAATCATCTGAAAACAAAAGACTTATGTAGGCCGCTAATCACAGTCGAAGTTAGACCCGATTTAAACTAAACTGTAGTTTAAAGTAATTTAAATTGTATTGTTGTAAATGGCTCTAATTATAACTTAAATAGTACCCTTAACCTTTTTGCTGCTAATTATGGCATTCATAACTGAAAAATGCATACATATTATATACATGTTGAAGCGAAATCAGGGACAAGTACTTGAAGATATCTGGTATGACACGGTGAGGTCTATCTTCGACTGAGGCTACTTTTATCTCCAAATCAGGAAAATCACAAATTTTCGTGCAACGCCATCTGAAAAGTAAGAAATAAATCTCGGTTTTCTTATTTCCGTAAAAGAAATTATTACAAGCCGTTCGGATTAGTTTAAGAGAACAGAAATGAGAAATTTTGTCATTATATATATATATATGTCATATATCAATACTATCTATTTTTTAATTTTTATGGGATTCCTTAATTGTATTTATCAGATTAATAATTTGTTCATGTTCTTTATAAAATTTCTCAATATCAACGTCATTTAAAATTTTCAGACAATGTTCTTTAATGTATCTAAGAAGCTCCAAATCATTTTCAAATTCTTCAAAAGGTCTAGACTGTACATTCTCATTCATCTTATCACTAAATCACTGAATTCTTGTAAAACATTCGTCGTGCTTAAAGGCATGCTTCTTTAAAAGACGATGTTCAAAAATATGTTTCTCGGATTCAAAAATCTCCAGGGGGAATGTTTTGTACCATAACATTTCTCTGGTAAATCTTTTCAAATTCCAGCTATGCATAGGTTGAATAAATTATCAGATACTCGAGTAGCCGTGAGCTGGACGCATATAAAAAAATCTTTATCAAAAACAAACTCAATCAAACGACATTTTTCCTAAAAGAAATTTCTCAAAAAAGTGAAAAGCAAAAGAACAATTTCGTATTTCGCAAAATTATCACTTAGCAAAACTACTCTTTCATAAAAGGCCATTTCGTAACTAAAAAAAAAAGGCAATTTCGCAAAACCTTTTGCCTACATGCATTGAACAGGTAACAGAAGACACTTATTTCAAATTTTCGTACTGGTTTATATATCTAAAATTTGATCAATAGTTTGAAATCACTCAGTTATTAGTGAGATATATTAAGACCTTGTTCACGATTTATCTCTGTTTGCAATTGGGTTTTATCGCGCGATACCTGCACAAGGTTGACAGCAGCTGTTTTGGTTATGTGAAGGCAAGAAGATGTTAATGTTTTATTTAAGTTTTAAGTATTGTTATAATATTAACACTTACATATTAACTATTGTAAATTTCGGCATCACTGCTGAACTTTAGCACATGATTACAAATGCAAACAGACATAAATGTTGAGATAAAGGTAAAAATCGCACCAAACTAACACAGAAAGAATAAGCATGTTTAGCGACGAGCGCATTGCTGCAACCACAATTAGAAGCAAGTAAGAAAAACAATATTTTATTAAATGGATAATTTTAGTACTTTTTCATATTTTCTCAGTATGAATTAAAAAAAGACACGTACAATTTTGGATTCGCCTGAAGTTGCAAAACAACGAGAAAAGTTGTGTGAATTGACAAAATTGAAGGATAAATTAAAAAGCCATTTGCTAAACTGAATTTTTTACAACTTCTTGTGAAAAGGCCTTCGAAAAAAGTTTTCAACTTTCTATATGCTTTATGCAAAACTAGTAGTACCCCGAGTAGACAGCATATTTGATACTAGGCATAGAGAAAACCGGTTTTATGTCTAGCTAGTGTTGGGCTAGACCCAACACCCCTTCTGATTTTTTTCTTCACCCTCAATTGTGATATAAAGGCATACGAAGAAAATTTACTTTACTTTATTGCAGTCTCTTTATCTAGTCTCCTTAACTGTATCTACTTATGTGTCAATAATCACAAATTTATGTCAGGCTCTTTACGCATTTGTAAAGACTCTAAAAGTGTTGTTGAAATTAGCAGTTGGAATAAATAGTTTCTTGTAACATCAGCTTAACATTTTGCGAATAAAATAATAAATTTTGTTGCCATTTATTTTTTCAAGTTTCAATCTCAGTTGGCAACATACGAGAATTTTGAGGAAAATACGTAACTTATATATATGATATACATATATTTGGCAGTCAAGTAATTTTACCCTTCGTAAAATGGAGGCCATGGTAAGGCATGTATTGATTTGTAAAATTTTTAAAATCCAGATCGCCAAACAAAGACTATAATTGCTGCTAATCGAGGTTCATCTGCGCATTTTATAGACAAATATTTTTGTCGTAGTTGTTCTTTCTCAGCCTAGAAGACAGGTTGCAATGAACCTAGACATTTTTAGAGCTGGCCGTTTTCCATTTTTCTATGATCAAGGCGTTAGGATGAACCTTGCAAGGTACTTTGATAATCGAATGAATACAATACACTGCTCTTGAAAAAAGAAAATTTATATATGCTTAATTTATGGAATTTAGCCTACCATGAAAACATAAAAAAGGTAAAACATCATGCCAATCAAGCTTAGGCTTTGATGCTTATAAGAACATATGAACATACTAGCAAGGGTTAAATGTAAAACCTCTTATATAATTGCGTCCACATGGAGTGGGTTGTAACTGCATAAAGGGATAACAATGTTGTTCATCATTCACTGTGCTATAAAGCGACCATCTTTTGAAATTCGTCAGTGCTCTTTGCCATTATTTCGCACTACTTCCCTTTCTGGAAAGGGTATTCTCTGGTGCTTTGGCTACTTTACATATATATTATTAATTGGTGTCCTTGCTGTTCCATTTTCTGATTATGTCTACTTCCCAGGTAGCTGATGAGCTCCGCTATAGCTCTAGTGAACGGAAGTATTGTGCGCTCTTCTCCGGGAGGTAACTACAACCTCGTAACTCCCTATGTCGATACATCTTGTGAAACCAAATTTCTTGAGACGAACTGTGAACGTACTATATATGCTTTTCTCAAATAAATCTCTCGTCAGGAGGATATTTATTTGATGGCAGTTTAAGTACAGTTATCTTGGTGAGTGATTATCCTCTTCAGCTAGATTTTTATCCCAGATGTTGAAGGTTGATGATCGCCAATCGGAGATTCAATCGGCTACATCAATGCTAATTCCTAGTATTCAATTGCCGGTTTTACAGCCATACGGTTAGGGTTTAGCTAGATCGCACCGAATTGTAAAATATTCTATAGTTCAGCTTGTTTAATTCTTCTTGAGACAAATATTTCACCGAAAGTGTAGAGAATAAGTTCCGTTTTGTCTTAAGATCTGTTAAAGCAACCGATCAGTATTTTAGAGTGGTCTTCATTTATCAACTATGCTTTTCATCCGCGTTGTCGTGTCGTGATTTGAACAGGTGAGGGTTAATATCTTGGTTTGAGGGTAAGTAATTTGGCTTTGACCTTATTTTCTTGTTTAAATGTAGGATAAGTTACAATATGGGAGACGTGATCCGTTGCTGCTTGCTAAGTGAGTCTTTTTATCTTCTCTATGTCATAATCCTGCGGTCGTTATCTTTGAGGGGATGATCACTGTTGGCCTTTTAGTCAGACCAACTAGGCCTTGGTAGTATGGGATATCCTCTTCATCTAAGAGGAGTCCCGAATGAAGAGGGCTACCGAAAGAAGTTATACCCATAATTTTATGATGCAAAGTTCATAATTCATTCCACTCATAAGTACGATTGTTTACACCTGGAGTTATGTCTTTTATCGAATTTCCACTCTAGATTCACCGTTCCTTTATGGATAGATAGTCGCTTAATTACGGTTATTTTTCCAGTATAAATTTGTAGAATATTGGATACACATATACTTTCAAACTTCCTCTCTTTTATTGCAAAACCTCCTTTTGTTATATCCCGTGTAAATATGAACTCTTTAAACTTTAAAGTCACTCAGATTATATTTTTCGATTTACCATGTTATACTAAAAGTATAACTTACAGTAGCGTTCTCCAGGTTTATATTACCCTACTCGGAGCTGATGGTCAGCCACGTCTAATTAACTTTAACTTCGGAAGTAATTTATAATTGATATGTGCTTGTGACTGACTTGTGTTCAAATGCTCCGGTATTATTTCATGGTTCATTCCACTAAGCTTTCATTATCATCAGTGTCTCGGAATTAGCGCAATCCTTCTTGCAAAATCCGCCATTCTACGCGAATGCATGTTGAATATCTGACGAATTCACTGAGTGACTTTTATACGTATCTGATCAATATTGTACCTAATAGTACCTCCCATATTTATTATAAGATAAAAATACATGATGGAATCCTCTAAGAATTTGTGTGCACAAATGTATCCAGGCAATGACTTTTTAGGTGAATCCCGCCCCAATCTTGTTATGGCGTAGGTACAATTTGAGATGATAATGTAAAAATATGGCAATATGAAAAGAAAACGTTACCTTTGAATCAAAGGGATCCAAGAGAAAATTTCTCACTCCTATAACTCACATTCCATAGAGAAAAATTATTATACAAGTTAGCAATGATATACATAATCTACATTATGTTTTCCTGTTACATTTTTAAAGGTGCTTTCTAATCTCAAATAAGTTGCCGTCGAGACACAAAAATCTCTTTGGATATTTATTAGGAAACGAGAAATGAAGAAAGTTGATGAAATCGAGTCCCCATAGACTTCCCCTAGCAGGTTATTAAGCTAATCATATAGACGTCAAGAGTCGCCCTTTATTAAGATTTGTGTGGAACAAGATACAAGCCAATCTTAATTTTTTGTTTCGACGTAATAACCAGATTAGAAGGCTTTCTCAGTTTAGACGTCCACTTCGTTTTGTGTTGCTTTAGTAATCCCTTTTGTTTTGTTTTTCAGAGAAAGTTTTCTCATTTCTATCAAAGGATGAAGTCGAGAAATTAAAACAGGAAGAAGAAAGAAAAATAGCAACTTTGCAACGTGATAAGAAGTCAAGATTATTATCAGAAGATGTGATGGGTGATTATGAGGATGAAGAAGAGGGCGAAGACGGAGATTTATCGCAAGCAAGGTAAGTTTGAAACTGCCTTCCTTCTTTTTTGGTGATAGGTATACATGTAAATTTACTTATGTTGTGTAAATATATTGAGCAAGAATAATGCGAAAAAATAAAGCGCCATTACTTCATTTGCTAACTTCGACGTATATAGGCCTTAGGTTTTCAGATTTCCTGATCTAAAATCGTAAATTCATTTTATAGCACTTTTTTCTCACAATCTTTGTACAGAAAGCCTCTACTGCTTTGGTCTGCTTGGTCTTTCTGAGACACTGTAAACCTTTTATTTATGATTCGTGATGGCGGATTTATGTTCTTCAACTTGTTAACTAACTACATCAACGTACGTAGAAGGTATTTCGCCCAATTGTATTACATACATTCCAAGTAGAATGAGGATCCTAAATTCGCCTAGAACGTGTCATGATGATTGTTCCTTGCACACCAATTTTGCTTACTTACACTTTTCCTTACGTTTTACTGTTGCTAAAAATAAATTGCCCTTAACATTAAATGTGAACAATAAAGCCTTTAACAGGTAAAACGACCAAGAAAATAATTCGGCAGGTAATAAAAATACATGTGGATAAGGATTTGCCAACGTCTCAAGAAAATTTTTTTAGGATAATTTAAGTAAGCCTAAATGATGTTTGCCGCTTTAAGGTAGAGCCAGCAAATTTGTTGATTTTTTCTGATTTTCATAAATATTAATGGAATTGTACTCCTCAAAAATAAATAATTGATTTAGAATCAAGTTAAATTAGATTACGTATGTTAACGTAAAATACATACTTAGACGTGCTCCTCACAAAAGCTCTCACGAATTTTCCTTTGCAGAAAATGTTGTTTTCTGTTGGCAGGCCCTGTAAATTGAATATGGAAATTTCCAAATAGGTAGATTCGGACAACTTTTGTTATTGCTGGGTTTGATTTTATTGCAGAGATACATGCTAAAGCTTTCGGTACAACTTTGAAAAATATTTAAATTTTTGTGGGAGGAGAAGTAATTCATAGAACTGTTCGTTTATACCGCATCGTCTCTTCATAGAATAGAGTTTTTGACATGACTTCTTCGGGATTTATCATTATAAGGCTGTTCTTAATTAGTTCAGTTGATTCAGTGCTATGATATCGGGAAACTCTTTTGTCACGAGGTCTAAATAATCAGCGTTTCTAGCGAATTGCAAGAATCAGATTAAGATTTAAGATTTCGTCTTGTAAGAGCAATTTATATAACAGCATCTAATAATTTCTCTCACTGTTTTCAACAGCTCCATCGTGATTAAAGCAATAGTGCTGTTCATCCACTAACGCAGATCTTCGAATGAAAGTCCTGTGAGTGATGTTCAATAATCTGTGATGTAACCCTTACTTAAAAACTTTTGTATTCAATATACAGCTCAGATTGTTTAATAAACACGAGCCTATTTGTATTAGACTAGACTGGAATGTCATCTTTATTCGGTCGGGCATAATGCACTGGTAGGGTTCTTTGAACCCTAGGTGATTCTCTAAATGTTTGAATGTACAAAGTAAAAATAACGGAATAAGGTGATCATTCTTCGAGATATGCCGATGCTGACAAATGCGAGTTGTGATAACAAAGTCTTCAAAATTCTTCCTTTGAGGTTTGATCCTGCCCAGAACCTCTTTCACGCATATTTAAGACTTCTAATGGTGATATGGATAGGATTTTACTCGTCGCAAGAAACAATAATCTTTGTTAATTATTGGATATAACCTTAAATTTTGTCTATGGGCAGAAACTAGCAGATTTTTTCCAGTAATCAGGAATCATCTTTTCGTACGAAATATTCCCGAAAACAGGTCCTAGATGTTTACTTATAATGTATACTATCTGCTCCAGAAGCTTACCTAAGGTCTTTCCCATAATCTTATAGATGTTGGTTGCCTCATGCGCTAGCTCCAATGGTTTCTCCATGATTATTATCCTAAAAACATATATGTTTTTCCATTTGGTTATAAATAAATCGATACCGATCTGTAAAGCCAGTACCATAAGAAACATAAAATGCTGTATAATAAAAATTGTTAGTTAATCTTAAAAGTTCTTCCCAAATTTTAAAAGAACATGAACTTGTACTCGTAGCACTTCAATCAAAATTTCTCAACGCTTATCAGAATCGTCCAATTGTAAGAAAAGATATCGGAAACGGTGAGGCTTTCGAAAGGGTATTTGCATTCAAAAGTCGTTTCACGTCTCGAGTTCTATCGATAAGGTGACTAATCTTTATCATCATTATGTATCATTATGTACATATATATAAGCTCACCCGATATATGTATGTATATCACATGAAAACTCCGTTTCCATCAATTCTTAATTCAAGTATGTTTTTTATCGACCTAAAAAGGCAAATAACTGGTTTTAAGTTCATTGAAAAAGGCGCATGTCTTGAGAATTATATGATATCAAGAATATGAATGTAAAACACAATTAGTTGAATTACCTTTATCCAACATAATTAAATGCAGATCAAATCATCCCACTTTTATTCATAAGTAAAATACATAAATTTTTACCTGCCATTGAATAATTTTTCCGTAGATGGTTTACTAATAAACTTATTTTTGTAAATCATTCTCTTTCTGAATTCGGCATCTATGTATATGCAGGATGTCTCACTATCGGTCCGCATAACTCCAGGGTTTGATAGTTGAGGTGGAGATTTTTAGTACTTTTTCCACTTTACACCCTTTACACAACTTTCTTCATATACACCCTATCAAGGTGAGATTCATCTCAGATGATAGCAAACAGTCTAACCTTTGCAATGAATGCTCAATCAGCCTTCCTGTCACCTTCCATCGGAAGCTCTAGGACATCAAAGTGTTAACAAATTGGAAAAGAATCCTAATTTTTTCAAATTTTAACGATTTTCTCGATAAAATGCACTATACATTTTTTTTTACAAGATTTAGAAACCTGGGAATGTTACTTTTAATTTGACTATGCACAATTACCTACCTAAATGCAACCGTTTTTGAGATATTCCTGTTTTATGATACATAATATAGGGTGTATATCAAGAAAGTTAGAGTGTAAAGAGGAAAAAGTAGGTACTAGAATTCTTAACCCCCCTCCTCCCTACAGACTCGGACTCCAGCTGCACATACACACATGCAATTATTACTCAGCTGAGAGTAAAATGGTAAGGCTAGTTTGTAATCAAAACTATTTTATTATTTTGTTAAGTAAGGTATATAGTAAGTGTAGCCTTTGGGAAGATAAGGAATCAAGCTGTAAATTACTATCAGACTATTTTCCTGTATGGATAGTAGTTTGGGCTCTATGGCATATATAAAGCCCATGTTTAGCTCTTTTCCATAAGTATCAATATAGAACATTTTAGAAACCGGACTCCGAACGCTCACATATAGATTTCTGTTTCATGGCTTGGGAAGTATTCTCGAGGGTTTTTGGTTATGTGCATATTTACTGAATCTAAAACACATACACACATTTTTGTGTGTTTTATTTACCTTGTTGCACCCATGCATCAAATGCTGATGAACACGCAATAATTAAATCCTTAACTGCGTCTGAAAATTTATAAAAATCATATGAATATATAAGTATCTACCGAGCTCAGATTACACAGTTATCGAATCGCGTATGAAGTAGTGGCGAATGGCGCACTTCCTAATTCAAGCTCATGCAAGAGGGGATGAGGGGGTGGCTATCATATTACATTTTCTCTAACTTATACATATTCGGTTCACTTAAACTTCACACGTGCAAGAAAGGTTATATGAATTTTACAGTCGTCATTGAAAAATTCATATAAGCTTTCTTGCACGTGAATAGCTGTGTTTTTCTTTTTTTTTTGTACTTATCTTCTAAGTTCACTACGGAGATGACTTAGCTAAAAAAAGAATATTTGCACTCCGCAACAAAATGATGATCCACCCATTGATTTTACCTGTTTCTTGAAACGGAGCAGGTACAGTTGTAAATCTTTTTGACTGGTGTAAAAACAATCTTTGATAAATGATAGTACCTATGTATATATGATTGTTATACCCTAGATGAAATCTAAAAGGTATACTAAGTTTGTCATTCCGTTTGAAATGCACAGAAATAATGGTAGTACAGAAAAATGGATTGGTCACCCACGCATAAAATTCAATTTTTTTTTGATTTTTCCATATACGTCTGTCCGTCCGTGTGCACGGATTACTCGAGAACGCGTATACTTAGAGAGCTGAAATTTTGTACGCGGACTTCAAAAAAAAAATAAAATAAAATTTAGTTCGAAAATGAGACAAATCGGGCAACTCCTTCGTGGGATTGCCATACAAAAATTTCGTTTTCCACTATATATTTGGACACTGCCTGAGAACGCGTTGACATAGAGTGCTGAAATTTGGTACATAGTGTTTTCATAGTAATGCTAAATAAAATTTAAAAAATGGAATAAATCGGGCAACTCCTTCTTGGTGTTGCCATATAAACATTTAGGTGTTTTACGGATACTGTGAAAACGATCAGTCCTAAACATTTCTATTGTACTTAAAACTTTTTCAGAATTTGAAGAAAAATTGGTTATAATCATTTTTTCTGTCCGACGAACCATTCTAGAAATAATTCCGAAAAACCATTGCAAAAATCAAAATTGCTCAAATGGGTGACCATACGAAATTTCATACGGGCATTCATCCAGGGTATCATAAGAATTGGTCTTAGACCAATTTTGGCTTTTTTACTTTTTTTTCTTTGAAATTAATTTTAAGTAATTATCTGGTGTCTTCTACAAAAATGGTGCGACAAAATAATGATCCAGGTAGCAGTTATTTTTGGAGAAAGGTAAATAAAAACGGCAGTTCTTTTTTTAAAAATAATTTTATTGTATACTTTTTAATAATGGGTAGAGCTCCCTCTTACTTCTTCCATTCGTTTTGGAAGAGATTTAAGCAACAATTTTAATATTTTCTAGGAATCAAATTTCAAGCCTCCTGACCAGCATTTTTCAATTCATTTATGGTTGAGAATTGCCTGTCGATAAACTGTTCTTGCAAGATGACCCCAAACATTTTCGATAATATTATTATCTGGACTTTAGTCTTTGATGGCCATTGCAGAAGCTCTATATAAATTTATTGAAGATAATCTTTCACTCTCCTGGCGGTATGAACTGCTGCATTATATCGTTGAAAAATAAAGTTTCCTTGGCTCCTTGTTTCTTCGTTGATTAGTTGTATATAAAAATTGCTGACCATTTTTCCAGAAATGAATCAGTCGTACATTTGTCTTCCCTTGGCAACCTATACCTGCCCAAATCATTATTCCTCCTCCATCCATTTGTCCATCTATTCTCTCTCCTGAGATGTGCACGTGCAAACTTTAAACGTTCTTCCTTATGTTTTGCCGTTAAAGGTGGCTTTCATTTCAGTTTTTTTCATTGGATGCTTTCACTTTTTTGCAAAATTCGTTAGAAATTTCTTACGTTTGTTGACACATCTGGTTGCAATTTCTGTACTTGTAAACGTACTGTTTGACGCCTCGCTCAGAAGTACTTTGAGGTTACAGCACGAGGATGACCAGGACTTTTCTTTGAACCGTAATTTTCGATATCTTTCAGAAAATGTACAATCACTCGACGACTTCTCTTAAAAATTCTCGCGGTATGAGAAATATTTTGCTTTTTTTTTTTATACCCTAGATGAAATCTAAAGGGGTATACTAAGTTTGTCGTTCCGTTTGTAACACCTTGAAATAATGATGGTAGAGCAAAATGGACACCCATGCATAATATTAAAAGTTATTTTGATTTTTGCATGTCCGTCCGTCCGTCCGTCCGTGCGCACGATAACTCGAGAACGCGTACACTTAGAGAGCTGAAATTTTGTACACGGACTTTAAAAAAAAAAGTGAAATTAAGTTCGAAAATGAGACAAATCGGGCAACTCCTTCGTGGGGTTGCCATACAAAAATTTCGTTTTCCGTTATATATTTGAACATGAGTCGCCGTAGAGAGCTGAAATTTGGTACGTGGTGTTTTCATCGTACTAGCAAATAAAATTTCAAAAATGGACTAAATCGGGCAACCCATACTGTGAAAACGATTAGTCCAAGACATTTTTATTGTACTAAAAACTTCTTCAGAATATGAAATCCTATAAAATTGGTTATAATCATTTTTTCATTCCGACGAACCGTTCTAGAAATATATGCGAAAAACCACTGCAAAAATCAAAATTGCTCAAATGGGTACCCATACGAAATTTCATACGGGCATTCATCTAGGGTATCATAAGAATTGGTCTTAGACCAATTCTAGCTTTTTCACTTGTTTAATTTAAAATTATTTTTCCTTCGGTCTCGTTTAATTGCTTTTCACTGCCTATTATTACTGGTAATGACGTACTGACTTTCAAAAACACACTGATAATTCATTTGATAACGAGTGATCTATTTATATCACGTTTCCAGAGACGAGACGAGAAAAATTGTCCTTTTTATTTGCCTTCTCCGAACTTAACTGCTACCTGTGTGATCTTTTTGTCGCGGCCTTTTTGTAGAAAACATCAGATAATTACTCAAAATTAATTGCAAAGGAAAAACAATAATATATTTAGTAGCATTTTTCAAAGATTGTTTTTACAACAGGCAATATAATTTATGTCTGTACCCGTACTGTATAAGTTAGAGAAACGTATTACATATTATATACTGTCCCAAAAATGACCTAGTCAACAAATTATTATATCAGGGAATAATATGTATGGCTTTTATAGAAGACTTAAACAAAACTCAGAATGTTATAATACTGAAAGACAAAAATCAGAATATGACAAAATAACATAAAACGTCAAAATTAAGAACTAGCAAAATTTTGAATTGATAAAACTGGAAATGATGAAATCGAAGAAAGCCGGAAATGAATAACAAATAAATGCAAAACCAAAAAATTATTTACGGGAAATGTAAATAAGTTTATCCACACAGACTTCTATTTCAAAGAATTATGAAGTTTCCATGCAAGCTCAATTCGATTTGAACTAAGGTTTGAACCAATGAAAACAAGACTCACTTAACGAAATGAACTCTTTATTACACAGAATGTATCGATATACATATGATATACTACTGATGCGAGTATATATATGATGGAGAAAATCGAATATGTACGAAAATTCGTTGGGCACACTTGAGATATTATTATAGCATTTTTAATTATTAGAAAACTAAACAAAGATACTCTTAGAGATATGTGTAATTACTTGTCCTTTTTAGCGAGTGGTAGGACGTATTAAGTAGAAGAATCAGAGGAACAAGAAAAGTTCGGAATCGAACTTACGACCCCTGGGATGATAGTCAGTGCGCTTACCCATTTAGCTACCGAGACCACTTTGCACTTTTTGGTATATAAATCCACAAATGCCGAGTGCGCAATGCGATTTATAATAGTTAAACGATAGATTTACGCATATTAAAAGTTGCCAGCAGACAAGAAACAAATAAAAACAGGTGTCAAGGAAACCTTCGCATTTTACAATTAGACCGGCCGCATTTACAGCGGCAACAGCCAACTTCCCTGCGAACTTTAATATGTTTAAATGTCGCCTCAAAAAATCCTTTTCAATTTCTTTGTTGATATACATATAGGACGAACGCACCATCTTCTCGTGTTTTTTGATTTTAGGTACTTATAGCTTAAGTAACGTAATACTCAATACGCAAATAAAAAACGTTGCCTGTTCTGCCTTGTCCATTTTAACACACATATTTGTGAAATTCTTCAAAAATATCGAACAATCGGACAGTTCTTTATATGACATAAGAGTAGGCTATACATTGGCACATTTCCTTAACATTGATTTGTGTTGGCATATTATGAAATTTGAATTATCTTCTTATTGAAGCTGGTGAAATATTATGCAAGTTAGGATAGAAAATAGAAATGGGGTATTATCGACTCACACTTCTGTCTGCTTTGGCGTTGCTATAGAACTTAAGGTAGTTTGTGAGTCATGAGTCATCCAAACACCTGATAATCTTTTCAAGTTTAAGTTTTTCATTATTTACCCCAATATCGATATTGCCATGGCGATGTGGATTTCTACAGGTGCACTCTTTGTTATACCTACATTATGTAATGTACATACAATCGATTATGTAGAATTGAGATGGTTTTTTAAGAGCATATATGTATGTAGCTTCGTTTAAAGTTGCTTGGAATAAAAATTCGATATCAGCTATTTTTACCGCCTCACAAACTTTTAAATTTTTTCTTTTACGAAATTGATTGTAGCACTATTTCATGTATCATAGCAGACAAATACATTCAAGGTTATATAATTTATTGAATGAATAATCTTAAAGAGAATATAACTATACTTTTAGTTTATACCTAAAGCGTTTCTTCTGATATTGGCAAACCCACGGAAATCTAAATTTGTATCGAGCTATTACCTGTCCTTTAGATACATACATATATACCGATATATTATGTACATATATTTTTGTATATACTATACTTATAAATTTCGTAAACATTTGCTTAGAATTTTGTTCATAAACTATTCTAATAAATAGCAACAGCAAAACGTCATGTTCTATTGCTTTATAACTTTCTTATTTTACACCTTTTATTTTTCTTTTTCCCCTAGGAATCCACTTGAAGAAATCGAGGCAGTATTTAGAAGTTAAAAGTAACAAAAACATACGAAAAGAAAACTTAGATAAATTTTTAAAAATAATCATATATACACACACGCACACACACACAAAGTATTTATTTGCGCTGTAATATTTACATTCTTCCACATTATATTTTTTATTTAATATTATTCCTAATAATTTTAGGTAGTCCAATATTATATTTACTAATGTTGTATGTGGTATTTATTTTAATTGTTTGTTTTTAAATTTTTGTTTTTGTTTATTTCTTAACTATATACTTTCACATTGCCAGACATAAGTATTTGATTGATACTTTATTTTTTATACTGACTCGTGTACAACTAAGAAAAGTTTTATAAATTATTAAAGTATTATAAATTTTGTTTCTAAAGAATGTATTGAAATAAATTTAATGAAATATTCTTGGCATGGTGATATGAGCTTTCGATAAAAAAAACCGAGAGAAGTTATATGTAAAAGAAATATTTGTTGAAACTTAGTATCAGGTTGGGAAGGATTCACTCAAATTAGTTCGTAGAATTCAGAAGTGTACATACTCGAAAAATATAAAAACGCGCATTATATCTCAAAACGTATATTAATTCATCAATTCTTAAAGACTCTAATAGGATGCACTTTCTGCAATTTTAGAATTTATGTCGACCTTCACACTAGTTCACGGAGTTACTGCTTATGATGATATCAGACCAGGGCCTCAGAAAACTGCGCTCTGTTAAATGAATTGAGGCCACTTATAAATACCAATCTTTAAATTTGCTATTACGTGAAAGTATTAAAATGTAGACTATACGTTTTTGACAATATTTATTTTTCATTGACAATAACAATATACATTTTGGGTGTTTTTGTTTTTGCTTCGGTGTTAACCCTCAAGTCCATTTTGTGTTCGATTTGCCAAAGTCGTGACTCTCGAAGCTGTCACTTTCTAGTTTTGATTGCTACTTTTGTTACCCTCAGGTCAACTCTAGCGGGTCCTGCCCTTGACAACAAGCAATGCAGTTCTCATTTTGAAATGTAAAAGAAAGAAGAGAAATGCCTTTGTTTACATATTAAGAAAGGAAGAGGCTAGGAAAAAGATTCTGATTTGGTAATTTAACTTTTGCTGATTCCTTTGTGCAAAGACACGAAACTAAAACTTCGGAGTTAACAGCTTTCTGACATGGCTCTGACATGTCCCTGGATGTGCCAGGTGTAATGTTATGGTAATAAAAAGAAAAACTCTAATTTTTAATTTACAACGTGAAAACAAACGGACTGAACTGACAAGCCTTTTACTTTAAAAGTTATAGTCATGATAGTTATGTGTCAAGTTTAAGTAAAACGAAGATATACTTGCAATTCAGTTTGAATCTGAAGTTAATAATTTCGATCCGATCTGTCTTGGCGTTAACGAATCTACACATAATTGTCCATTCTTTGGCCTGACAGGAGCAGGGGTCTGGTTTACTCTGTTATTCAAACCAGGTCATCCTTAATTTCTACTTGAATTTTTAGTAGTTGTTCTTTTCTTGGCTGAAAGTAAGTCTATTGCCACTCTCTTATTGCCTTGTCTTCCTGCATTAATCGCTGTGAGTTCCATGTTGCCATGCTGCCACTATTTCTTCTTTGTGTTTGTCTCTATTCAACGTGCTGAGATTAAGGCAAATTCTTTCCATTGCTCGAGATGTGGACTTTTATATTTCTTCCTGGGATGTCTCTTGGTGGAAAAGTAGAAAAATTAGGCATAATTTTTTCCACTTTACAGTTTCCGCAATGCTCATAATTATTTCTCAAGGCTGCTGCTCCCCGTTTTCCTTGACTTCTGTATGTAGTGACCACATGCTTTACAAACATAAACGATAATACTCGGACAATACGATGCGGCCTTCATCCATATCTAGGTACTTAGCTGACCTTAAACTGGTCCAACAACTTCTCCATTCTGTTCGCAAAGTTCCTACCAAAGTCCTCATCAGTTCTTTGTATTACATGCCAAGATTTCGGTGCGTAGCTCACTGAAAGATTATTTCTTGTTGTGAAGATTCGAAATCCTTCATCTTATGAGAACTTATTAGTTAATAGCCATCATCGGATAACCGGTACTATATTATGGTTCCAGTCGGTCATGCAAGTCCTTGTTATAAACTCAGGAAATAAAATTCTTCCTTTACCAACTTTGCTGACCTTTCTTCTGAAAATAACGGCACGTATTAAGAAATCATGTCCATGATCTTGAATCGTGAATGTCTGCCAAGCTCTGCTTTATCGGTTTCCATTCCTAGACTGTCTCGGCTCTGCTTCGCTTGTTTGCTAGATGAACTTTTCCGGCTATTATTTACGAAAACTCCTTTTTCTCCTCTGAATTTGTCCCTGAACAATTATTTCCCTATGGCAACCACCTTTCACTACGTTCCTGAGTCATTGATTTATATTCCACGACTTCTCCTTTTATACTTTTTGCTTTAATTATTATTAATCTCTGCAGAAATTCCGTGAATTCTTTACTTGACAGTCGTTTCTCTTGCTCTTCTGTAAGATGCTTCTCTGTTTGCTGCCTGTTCATAAACGTGCAAATTTTCCTGATACTCTTTTAGTTCTTGGTTCTTCTATTCTAACTCCTTCTCCTGGGTCTCGGAACTTAAAATTCCTGAAACTTTAGTAATACTTTACGGAAATTCGACTACATTGGACTTGACAGACATAGAGTTCAAATGAAAGGTGGAAATTCTGTACATGACCCTTGAAAAGCTGGTAGAAATCGCTAAAATAGTTTTCAAGCCTAGATTTTGAATGTTTATTCATAATATAATTATTCTGCAATAGCATAAAGACCAAAAATAAACTATACATATGCAGCATTTAACCATAATGAAAAGTTCTTTATTCGTAACAAAAAGACTGAAATTAAATATATTCATGTAGTTATATACCAGCGTAGTTTTGGTTTTTCTATATGTTCTTAGTACTATTACGAGCGTGGCCTTTGTTCCTTATTCAAAAACAATATTTGAAATATTATTCACAAGTTCTTCCTTTATTTAACTATACTGTTTACTTTTATAACATTCACAAACAATTATCAAATCAACTCTACTTTAGTTATCGCTAGTACTTTAATCCCCCCGAGATACGTAGTTAATGTGGACCGTAGGCTTTTGCGTAACTCGAATTTTACTTAATCGAATTTGAATATTGAAACAGTTTGTAGAATGTATATTATTTATTATTATTTTATAAAGAACCAAAAGAAATATCAACTACAAGAAGTTTCTGTAGTATTTAGTTATATTCACGGAAGCAAGGTTGGCAACACCAACAAGATAGTAAGAAAAGTATGTGTGTTTGTTTACAAAGAGAGAGAGAGAGTGAAAAGTGTATGTATTGATGCAGGTTTTACCCATGCTTCACGGTTTTTACACAGGCTCGAAAGTTTTTTAGCCATAATGTGTATGTTAACTTCTCAGACTAGAAAATTTGACAGTTGAATGCCTTTCCCCTCCTGAACAAAAGTTAGCATTTTTACACAGGGTATAGTGGATGAGTAAGTTCATTCTTTTCTTTCATTTGAAATAATTTTTATCAATTGTCAGACCGATTTTTTAAAAAATAAAATAAGTCTATTAAAAAACTTATAAATTAATAAAAAAATAATAATCTTGATTTTTGACAGCTGAAATTTACATCGATTTACCCAGGCTTTACTCATAAGTTGTCTGTTAATTTTTTCATTTGTAATGGTCGTAGCATACTGTATGTAGCACTATGCTACACTGAAGCTAGCCACAGCCTATTACATGTAAGCTATTGCCTATGTGGACGGTGCGACTTCATTCGGCTAACCGAACGCCACCTAATTGATACAGAGCAGCGCTTCCATATAGCTAGTTTGGGGACAAGGAAGAAAAAGAGATCATCAGTTCGTTTTGTATTCCGGAATACGGAATTTTCTTCTCGTGTTCTTCCAGTTGCAGAGGTTAAATAATTTAATTAGTGTCATAAAGGTTAGAGTTTTATCCCACTATTCTCTACGCAACTTGTACTTAATGAAATTACTAAGGCTTCGACCTATTTGTTAAAATTGGGTAAGTCAGGTTAGTTTAAAAAGGTAATACAAGTGGTGAGCTAAATTTTGTTTTCTGAATTTATGTATTATGTAGTGGACGAAGAAATTGGAGAGTCATAATCACTCAGTCAAGTATCACACCATTTGTAAACAATTTGTAACTGTCTGGAAGAACGATCAGTCACTGGCTTCTTGTAGCTCATCACCTTGGAAGCCTCATGCCCCGGCAGGGTGAACGCTATACGGTGTAGGCATACCTTTTACCAAAGAAAGACAAGAAGAGGCCATTAAAGTGTCTTCGTCATAATCACACTACTGGCGAGATATCATTTGTTGTTTCCTATCTACCAAGTGCAAGTGGAAACGTAATTAATCCGGCTCAAAAATTCCAATCGCTGGTGTTAATTAAAAAGCTATTGTGCCGAGGGCGCAAAAAGTTGTATCAGCTTCTAGCTTCATCGCCATCGATATTTGGCCATCGCGTTTTGTTTTCGCTAAATTTGTGGTGACCAACTTCAAGGGAGACGCATTGCAATTTTTAAAGGTGCTCCTGTAACTCAATTCAGCCTCCGCGGCAAGAAAAGTAATACCAGTCACATCAAAACTTGGTCTCGAGGAAAAAAAAAGGGAAGGGGAAAACGAACTCTCATCATTCCGTCACGTCTGGTTTAGTTCCAGTGGATTTGCTGCAGTAACACCCATGGTTCAGCTTGGTGTATTTAATTATTATAGAGATTTCAGTTTTTTTGAATTATTGTTGATGTTATAAACTAGATGCTAATATTTTAATTATGACCGTACATATTATCTTTTTGATATTTTTATCTCAATTTAGAATTGCAGGGAAACTATATTGCTATATTGATAACAAAACATTTACTGGATTTAGAGATTAACTTTTAAAATCAGGAATTCCATGAGATAGATTCGTATATGCAAATCGAAATAAATTCTTAGTATACCAAATTTAAATTTCAAAACTGTTCCCGCAATTGAGAGCTGAGAAAGCCTATAAATTTTTACTGGAGACCAACCTAGTTACTAACATTTAGAGATTCAATGTCGAACGTTCGAATTACATTTATTGGTTCTAATAATAATATTGACGATTGAAAATTTTTACACGAAAATTGAGTTGAGATAACTTTCAGAATAGAGCCAGATTGGGAAAGGAATAGTAATCGAATTTTATTGAAAGTTGAAACTCTAAACTAACCTTCAGAATATGACTCGAATTGATAGATGACTGATATTCTGCACATAATCGTACGCATGGATCCATGTTAGGTAAACAGGGTAGGTTAGATAAATGTAGCTGTAATTATAACGTATTCACCGGTTCGACTGTTACTTTCCTAGCTCACCTAGTGCTCATTTAGTCATACCTCAAGTTAATTCTAACAATCTTGGGGTGCCTTAACGATTTAACGATGTAATGCCTTTCGGCCTCATTTACGACAATGTCATCGCTCAATGTTTGCTGTACGTACATGTTCTTAGTTTCGCAAAATTAAGCTGGTATAAATAAAGACAGGACATAGTCAAATGTAACTCGTTATAATTATATGAACATACAACCGTGTAGAATAGTTTTGGAATGTCATTGAAAGTCTTCCTAACATACGATGGGACAACTCTGTATTAGAGTTCTAGAGTTTATTCTTTCGCCTTCGCTCTCCCGGAGCCCTCGTCGAGTTGACGGCTGAATAGGTTCCCTTTTTCTCTCTTTCACATCGTCATAGGGACACTGAAAAAAAACTCTGCCCTCGGTGTCGTTGGGTGGATGGGGCAGTAGAAGGAAGGCAGAACATCTGCACCTTCACAGGAGGTAATGGTAAGTGATGTAAAGGTCCCTTCCCTACCGGGTGTGTTGCGGATTTTTCCTTTTGGCACGAAAAAATATCGCTTGTCCTTTTCTGTAATATGATTCTTCGAAAGTTGTTTATGTCCTCACTTAATTACTTATTTTACGCGAAGTATTCATTTTCCGTAGATGTCTCTTTTTAATAACTTTCTATCAACTTACAGACCCCTGATTCAGAAACTTTGTGTCTGAGCGCCTGAGAGTGCCGTTTGAGACGAAGGAAAGAGTTTTACGGTAGGAAACGTGGATGGATTTACATGGAGTTTTTTTTATTTAGAATGCGTAAATGGGAGCTTTCCGATGGGGTCAAATTTCCTTACGTGTTGGGGTTTTGGAGTGGGGGTGGTAACTACCACCCTTGGGGTTGTGCAATTTGAGCCGTGTGTGATATGAGTCGAGTTTCGAGAGTCGTGGTTCGATATTTGAGATTTGAGGTTCGAGAGTAAAGTTTTGAGAGTCGAGAGTGTATGGAATTTATGACTAAAAAGTAGAAAATAAAATATATTATATATCCAGCAGTTTGTTTTGTGGTAGATAACAATTTGTTATTTCCGACCGTAATGTCAATTGAAAGGTCTAAGGTATCGATTGTTCACTTGAATATCGATTTAGTTCTTGAATATTATCAATAATCTGTGGAAAGTTATTATTTACTTTAAATTGCGTGCTTAGTGGTCAAGGTATTAAGGAGCCGGGAGCACATACTAAATCTTTCATATACTTGTCCTCTTTTCTCTATTTCCGCTGCAAGGAAAGGAGGTTCGCACTGTTTACGGTTGATTAGACAGAGGGGTTGCAACTTATTTGTTTAGTTAGTTAAATTTTGATAATTCAAGCTATGTCTTAATTGTAATTTTACAATAAATACTAGAAATATTTTTGTACGCATGTTAGACAAAAAAAAATTTTACTATCACACAAAGAAATCCAATATAAAAATTAATTTAGAGCTTGAGAGTATACCGTCAATCTAAATGTATCAGCCGAAGCTGCTAGCTCACTTCGTGGTGAATGTTGTTGGAAGCAGGCGCACCATTACACCTCGACTAATGGCGGAGAGTGTGGGGTGGGTATGAAAAAGTTAACCTGCGTCATCACGCACCAATAAAAAAAAATCGTGCCTAGGAGGAAAACCAAAAGCAAGACAAGATAAAATACCCACAAGTCCTGAAGGGACTTTACACATCACTTACTTAGACGTCGATGAGAATCAGTTGGTGTTGACCCTTCAGTGCCTTTCCCGGCACATTATTAAATTTGGCGTAGGAGCGGACCTAGTCGACCATTATGTCAGAAAACAAAGGCTCCGGAAGAGTCGAGGGAGAAATAAAAAACATAATGTCATCTTTACGTTATAAAAATCTTCCGTTTACGTAATGTACGAACCTAGCTTTATGCGAAACATTATCTTTAGGCAAAAAGAGTACACACTATGAAATTCACGGTATGTAAGTATGAAGCATTACAGGAGAACGATATTCTTCGCCAAAACTTATTAAAATCTCCTACATTTTACGATATTCAGGTATGAGTATAACTATACGAACGATATTCTGGTAAAATATTTCAAATCATGAAATTCATTGTATGTATTTATGTAATATGATACGAGAACTTAGTTCTCCGTCAAAAAGATTTAAGAAACGATACATAATTATTTAGGTATACATAAATATAAAATAAAATAAATAAATAAATAATAAATTAAAATAAATAGATATAAACAGTACTCTATTCAAAATAGTGTTGACTATGAAATCTAGGGTCGGTAATTATACAGTCAGAGATGAAAACTATGTTCTCAGAAAAAAAGTTGTAAAAACTACGAAATTTTGTGATAGTTAAATATGGTTACAGCTCTATTTTTAGGCAAAATAATATAGACTATGAAATGTATTAGATATATTAGTATATATATGTATGAATGAATGAATGTATGAAATATATATATGAATTTTGATTTAAAAAAAAATGTGTTATCTAGAAACAATCAAAAAGGCAACAACTTACATTTGTTTTGCGTTGTTTGTGGTCTACCGCAGAGGCCTCCGAAGTTATCTGTTTTTCCACTTGTTCAGACATTTCAAATAATTCAAACACAATTTACTTGCCGAACCAATAACACAAAAAAACATTACTACTACTGTACTTAACTAAGCTTGAAGTAATAAAGTGAATATCTCTGTCGTCGATACCTGAAATGATGTATGTGACTGAATGTCACCATTTGCCGGTAAAACGTAAAATTTATACATGGGGTGTGACGAGATGACACCAAGAAATCTCAAGTATTTGAAAAGAAAATGGCAAAATATATTTAGATGTTGGACTGGATGTCACCAATACTCTCCCTTTTCTTGTTTTTCTTTTTCCACATAAGAATTCCGTAGAACAATTCTTTATTTTTTCTTTTTCACCAAAATACGGTGAAAAAGATTCTTATTCTTGTTTTTATTTTGTTTTCTCACCAGCCGCTTAAATGAAGCCTTCTAAAGTTCCACGTCAAGCCGTTTTTTAAACAAACACCAGAAACAAAAAAAAATGTCCTCCTTTTTATATTTTTTTGGCCGCCTCTTCAGTCCACTTTCAATATCCCTTTTTTTTATGTTTCCACTGACATCACTGACAGGATCACCTTCGCATAGAAATTTTGTCCTGAAATCGAAGATCACAGTAGAATTAACACTTTGATAGAATGTATCAACATTACAAGCAAAACCGTGGTGCTCGTTACTGGATACTTGGCAATTTCTTCGGCTTGTACGGAGATAAGATAACCATGTTGTAAACATGATTAGCTTATACATATGTAAGAAAATTTAATAATACAATGATTATTTTAAATTATCTTTTTTAGGTAATTTATGTATACAACACTTTCGAGAGTGTAACAAGTGCGGAAGCGTAACCACAAAACTCCCAAAATTCTTCAATAGACATTTTCATAAATCACTCACGTAAGTGTAATGGGAAGGTAAACTTCTCCATTCATTTTGTACATCATTACTATTTAAAACGTTTGGAAATCTTCACTATAATTGACAATGTTAGTTGTCCGAATATAAAATTCAAGTGTATTATTTTCCTTCTCATATAGATCAAACTTGCTAAGTCTTTACTCGCATTTGCTGCTTAAAAATTTATAGGATTTAAAATATCGACATTAATGTTCAGGTTTGAAAGTACAATAAAATTATTTGTAAAAACTAAAAATATTTGTTCGGATTCGGATTGCAATTTATGTATCAATAGGTTTTCGATTGGAAAAGATCATTAAATTCATTAAATATATTCAAACTATATTTCAAAAACAAGGAATATTCTTTAACCTTACACGAGTTCAAATTATCCAAAAATTGTTCCATTATAGTAAGCTTTTCTTCTAGATTTAAAAGCAAGAAGTATTGATACAGAATGCCCTATAACTCTTAAGTTTTGGCATATGAAATGCTGAGCACTTAACCACCGTGGAACGCACAATCTTAGAGTTTTTTAAAAACTTCTATTGTAATACTCCAGTATTTTTTCGAATTCTGTGCACCTTTTCGTTCTAGTTTTTTGTAAATGAACACACTGACACAGAATATTAATACAGTAGAATAGCAATGTCAAAACTGTCACATGAGTAGGATGCTTCTATAATGTGACTATACTTTCTCTTTCAATATTTTTAACTAACACACTAGTCAATTTTTAATACAAAGGTTCCTATGTAAATCTAAAGTTGAAGAAAATGAACTTACAGCATGCATAAACTTGTACTAGATGTGCCCTTCTTCCTCTGACAAACAAAACTACTTCTAGAAGAAAAAATAAAAGCTATGACACAGGTCAATAAATCCAGAAGTACGTTTTCAATACGTTTTCGTTTCAGTTTTTGTGTACACTCTCAAATGCTTAGAGGGAGGTACGTTTTCAGTACGTTTTTGTTATGCTGTGATTATAGTGTTCATGTACTATAGAGCCGGTAAAACGCGGTTCGTAAAGTTCACGTTTTCGTTTCACTTTAGGTGTATACTCTCAAATGTTTAGAGGGGCTTGTATTATCAGTGTCACTTGTCCCAAGCGATCATGACGGCCGGCTGTCAAGTTAGTTAGTAATAAACCGGCAGATGGTCGTAGAATAATTCGATCTGAGGCAATTGTTTAGCAATCGTTTATTTTTCCAAATGCGGCCTTAACTACGTTTAAATAGCTTCCACTTACCTGATAAATCGGGAAGGTGAGTTGCTCCAGAGGCGAATAACCTGAACAAATAAAGGCACTTTCACATCAAACACAAGAATCGAAAAAAATGTAAACCGAAAATCTCAATTTATTCCACTTTAAAATAAGATTTTTGCTCCAATGATTAATAAAATCATGGGAAATAGGATAAACTAATAATTTTACTAATAAAATAAAATATTTATCTTAGAATTTTTAGAAAACACAACTTTTATGATTTATCGGACGAATTTTTCCGCCGAAAATGTTCTTCGGCCGATAAAACATAAAAGTTGAGTTTTTCTTCAAAGTCTGAAATAAATATAACTATTTTCTCAGTAAAATTCTTAGTTTATCCTATTTCTCTGGATTTTTTTAATCATTGGAACAAAAATCTTGTTTTAAAGTGGAATAAATTGAGTTTTTCGGTGTACATTTTCTGTTCTTGTTTTTGATGTGAAAGTGCCTTAAGGAAAAAATTTAGCAAGAACAGCCAAATTTCAGACAAATTTTATTAAGTTACACGAGAACACACTCAAGACTATATTAGCGTTGTCAACATTTCGAATAAAAATTACCCAAGATTTTAGTTGGATTTTTCGAAAATTCCCATATTCACATAGAAAAAAATAGACGTTTTTTAAAACATGCTTAGAAACGTAAAAACAAAATTCTCAGCCATATAACAGCAATGCACGTGCAATTAATAGGTTCATACAAAGTTAGATCTTGACGAGTTAACATGCAACAGAGGTAGCTTTCTCAAATTGTGTGTACTATTAGGGAAAAATATTTTGTTAAGTATCAACGGAGAAGCAATAATTGCGTTTAAGAGTTACATTGGCAAGCAAGAAGCGTTTTTCAACCGAGTGCATATTTAAAAGCTTCAAACGATTCTCATAGGGTGAAAGAATCAATGAATTATTCCAGGGTAAGTGCCAGAGAGCAAATCGCAGGGCGTTCTGCTGAACTGACTCGATATGATCGATGTGTGTGTACCGTAAAATGAAGACTAACCAGGTTTGCGTATTCAAGAAGTGTTCTCATAAAGCAAGTGTACAAATGCAATGTTATGGTAGGATTCGAGAACTCTCGGGACTAACGTTTTATAAAGGCCAGCATAGAACTACTCTTTGATACCATGTAGTTTATGTGGGATATGTCACAGACAGAACCCACACGGCGAATTGAGGAATCCGAGAACACATAATCATAGGTGACTGATTTCTGATTCCTGTGGAAAGTCATAACCTAACATTTGTCTATATTTAGTACCAAATTATTGCCCTTGCATTAATCGTAAAATTTGAGATGGTCACCCTGTACATGTTCACAATCGTTAACAGATTTAATATGAGTGAAGAGCTTAATGTCGTCAACATAAATCAAGATTTTGCAGTGCCTCACAACAGAGACAATGTCGTCAATAGATAGAAAAAGAACAACGGGTCCAAGTGACTACCTTAAGGTACTCCAAACGAAGCCTTCAAGACTCTTTAGAAATGAATGAGGAAGCCAATACTTTTCCATTTTAAACAGTGAGATAATTTGCCGAAGGCTTTACTATCTACCTATTAGCATAGATGGCGCAAGAACTAGATGTCGCATGGCATACTAGAGCAGAGTATACATATTGTGAAATGGGTAGTGCATTCTGGAATGGACCATAACTTGTTTTAGACCGTGCCGAAAACAAATGTTTTTACAATAGCAGTTTTGTATACATTTGATCTACTTCCTCAACACTTTAGATACGAAAAAATATGAATCACTCGACGTATACATAATTTCAAATGTTGTGGTCCACCTTTTTGGTACTGCATGCGAGATCTAGTTCTTGTGCCATCTATGCTAGTAGCCTTTTGAAAACCCGTCAATGATGTCTGAAACAAATTCCAATAATTTAGTGGTTGTATACTTGCCCGAAATAAACCCATGTTGGTTTGAATTGAGCAAATTACTGCAGGAAATTGATAGCTGAGATTAAATGATAGATTTAAATAATTTGGTCATGTAAGATAATTTTGCAATAGGCCCTTCATTTTTACTACCTTTTTTGCGGATGGATATGATTGGTATAATAGTAATAGTATATGTTTACCAACTTCACATTATGAATATACTCTTTAAGTGTTTTCTTATTACATAAATCAGTATGAAATCTCTGAGGTTGGAATGGTAAAAAAAATTATTATTTTGTGTAGAAAAAGCTGACATAACAACACACAACAAATTCAAAGTTTTAGCTTCTAATCTATTACGGTTTTTGTTTTCATATCCGTTACTAAAGAAAAATTCTCTCAATGGGTATGAGAATGCGGTAAAGTTAAGAAATTTGGCAGCTTTTGCTAAATTAGGGAAGATGAAGTTATTAGATAAATCCTTTGGCTCACTTATATCTTGCAAAAATTCTGTAAGCTCTAAATTTAACAATCAAAGTTTCTCATATTCTCTCTCAAGCTCTCTCCATTCGACCTTAAGTACAATTGTAATGTATATTTGTCGCAAGTCATTATTTGTGGAATATTCTGGGCTGAAAAATAAAAACCATTTCGTATCTACAGAAACCTTATACTCTTCACTCTGGCTTGGTTTCTACCTGCCGTAGCTGCATGAAAAAGATCAAATTGATCTCATCTCATATAAACTCTATTATGGTATATATAAGTTGAGTAAAAGGTGAAGGACGATAAGTCAAGACTATCAGCCGAAGCTGATAGCTCATTCTGTGGTGGTATTGTGCTCAGGCTGGCATGCTAGCACCTACCTCGGCTGTGAGAGGGTAGTGTGGGGTGTGTTGAAACCGAAACAAAACCAGTTCCACCACGCGCCACCAATAAAAAAAATTTCGTGCCATGAAGAAACAATTTAAAACCAAAACATATTGAGTCCTGAAAGGACTTAACTAAACCTACCTTCGAGCTGTTCGAGGATCAGTTAGCATTGATACTCATTGTGCCTTCCCCGTCCTCCCAATGACATCGTCGGCACGTAATCCCAATGTTCTGCGAACGCTTTTCACTGAATATTGCTAAATTCGTGTAAAAAAATCCTGCGAGGCAGGTCGAACTGGGTTTCACAGACCACCTCCTCTTTCAAAACTAAATTATCAGCATTTTGTTATTGTAATTATATTATAGGTTAATTTTATTGAGCGAATCATAAGTGCTCCATTTCAAATATTTCGATTTACTCTTACACTGGCAAAGAAAACAATACTAGTTGATAACAATCAGACAACAACTTAGATGTTTTTTTCTTTCTTCTTTTTATTGGTGTTTGCGTTCACCATAGAGGCGCCTCCAAGATGTCCATCAATACCTTTTATTCTAGTTAGGGGAGAAGAAACTTGTGGCATTAATTTTTTTGGTTTCAAGCCGTTGAGTGTGCGTTATTGCCCTGAGAATTTACAAATGGTACTACTCACTTTTTGAAACTAAAATACGACTACTTTCCTTATCAGCATCTCTACTTGGAACTAGCTACACGTTGACGCTTCCTTGACTGGATCCCCGCTACAACACCGCATGGAGATGAGACGTTACGTACTTGTCCCAAGCCTTATTTTCCCGAAAACTGAGCACGTTGAAGGGTGACCTTGATGTGAGCTTTCCATTGCCGACAGATGAGACCCACCGGGCATGGAGTATTTCTGGGGGTCGAGATGGTGAGATCCTCTACGGGAGTTTTCTTACAGTCACGAGATATCCTCCTAGAAGATTTATAGTTGTACATTTTTAATTTATTCATTCCAATGTAAAATTATGTACAGTTGTTCAACTTAAAGAAATGGAAACAATATGAGTCAGTGATCGACTAAAGTAAGTGATGGTTTCTCACCATCATGAGCGAGGGTATTTGTGTTTATCAATAATTTAAGCACCAATATTGCGCGACAGACACCTATAACAAACTGTTAAAGTAGTGCAAGGTAGATTCACCTTAAGACTTAAGTAATACTTTGCTTTCTAGTTTTCGGTTGCATGCTATGTAATCTTGTGTCATAAGTTGAATAATATCATGCTACATATTAGGAAGAAGAAAGGTGCTATGGCTATATGCAAATATTACCGTAAGCAGATTTGGTAAATTATTAACTCCTTTTAATTGGATGGCGTAGTCAAACAATGTGAGACAATGTTGATGATGTATAGTAATATTGTTTATTTCTTTAATTAATGGTTTTTACCTTCGAATCACGGGTAAAATCTGGAGAAGGATAATATAAATATACAGGGTGTCCCGGTCTGGTATAACCTTTCACAGGGTAGTAACGTACTTGATTTTATGTAAAAATTGATTGCAAAAAATTGTTCTAGAGATTTGACGGTTTTTCGACATAACCTGCACAAAGGGAGGGCTCATTTTTATCTACCTACACCTACCGAAATATATAAGCTAAACCGTTTACTTTGCAATCTTTTTATTTCAAACATGTGAAAAGGAAAATTTATATCACATCCTAGGTTTATTTATTATTTATTCTAATTGTGATCAATTCGCAATTTTAATATGTAATAAATTCTTGTTTGGTAGCATCTAATTAATATAGAATAATGCACAATTTTACAATATAAATAGAAATGTAAATGTTCGTTTATATCTTAAATCTCAGAAAGCCCTTCACCGATTGCTTTGATATCTTGACACAGCGTTGCATTTGAATACGCGCATGTTTTTATATACCTACTATGTTTTGATATAACTACTATTATATAGATGTCACCCCTGTGACAGGTAAAAATTTTGCTTTTTTTTTTTAAACAGCGCCATCTGTTGAACGTAAAGGCACACACGCTATACTAAATATTTTACAATTCCATTTCATTGTTTTAGAATTGTGTAGTGAACAAAATTACAACACGGGTGATCTTTTGTCGTATGTACAATCGCTTGACCAAACAAGCATTTACGATCAAATAATGGAGACTATCAATAACGGAGCTGGAGAAATCTTTTTCTTCGATGCGCCAGGAGGAACTGGTAAAACGTTCCCAATTAGATTGGTCGTGGCAGCAATTCGATCCCAAAATGACAGAGCCTTATCTCTTGAGTCATCCGGAATAGGTGGAAGAACTGCTCTCATTCCGCCTTGAAATTGCCATTGAAGATGCAATTCATTGAAACTCCCACTTGCAACATTTCCAAAGCATCCGGCATAGGAAAAGTATTGCAGAAATGCAAACTTATTGTTTGGGATGAATGCAAAATGGCACACAAAAACGTGCTCGAGGATCTTAATCGATCATTGCAAGATTTGTTTGGAAACCTCAGACTATTTGAGAACGCATCATTAATGTTGCTTGCAGGAGATTTCAGGCAAACTTTTAAATGCTGACCTTTGTGGCGACACGTAAATACGTTAAAATTAACTACATACAAAGGCCAGCTGCAAAACGATCGATTAGCTGAAATATTCTCACATCAATTGCTGGAAATTGGAAACGGAAAGGTGTCGGTTGATTTGACCTCAGAACGAATTTAATTGCCTCATAACTTCTGTAATTCAGTACCGTCAAAAAAAGACTTGGTTGAAAAAGTATTTTTCAATATTCAAACCAAATATAAGAATCAAGATTGACTGAGTGAACGAGCTATTGGTTGCCAGTCTCGTTAGCTAAAGCAACGCGTGGCCGGATACAGCTAGTATGTAATAAATTCTTGTTTGGTAGCATTTACTTGGTGAGCAACATAGTTTTAATATGGTGAATAAAGATGTAATTACTACGAGGAAAATTTATGGGAAGGGTATTTACAACCAGTATCTCCACAGTAAACTCCTCGTAGTGTAGAAATATGTATATAAAATTTACTATAAAAATCAAAGTAAATCAAAGTAAAAGCATTAAAAATAGGTTCTTTCCTAAGCGCATAAATAGAAAAGAACTTGCAATCAAAATCGCATTATTTATTTTTTTGGGAGAACGCTTAGTTTAGATTTTTTTTAGACAAACGCTAATGTAAAAACACTGCGCAGTTGCACAGATTACAGCAGGAATATATTTATTGCATTTTCATTGCCATTGGATACGTAAAATAAAACAACATATTTCACTGTTATATGCGACCCCTTGGTCGTCATAAAGGCCGCGAGACATTTTTAATCGAGCGATCTTTGGCTGTACCACTTGCAGCTATTTCCTCCGAAACACTAATAATATTTATTTTGGAAGAGGGCGTTTTTTTGATCTGCAGTTGCGCAGAAATACAAAAATGGAGATTGATCCCTTTCGAGCATAAATTTCCTCCCTCAAACTATGTATGGAGTCTCAATCGCAAAAAGATCCTAGATTCCATCAACAGTTTCAACCTTGAATGGGAATATAAAAAAACGAGGACTCACAATACATCTATGAGGACGCAGTGGATGCTAGAGTTGCACCTTAACATCCCTCTATGAACCTAATCTAATGACAAACTGAATTAATTACGCGTACTCTAACCAAACTTCTCTTGCAGACAGACTCGGATTCGTGTGTAGGTACTTGTATCATTAAATAAAAATAAAATAAAAAAATGCTCAAAGGCTATTATTAAAATCCGTTAAACACCGTACGCTCAATCACAATAGTTGATAAGAAATATGAGGTATTAAGAAAATTATTATAACATAAATGATGAAATAATGAATTTTGTTTATATAAATCAAGTTAAAAACATACGAAAATCATTTAATTATCATATATTCCACATTTTTTTATATGTATACGCATATCACCATGCCAATAAAACAACAATTTCCTTATCATTTTTATAGAGATTAAACTAGAAAACTGCTGAAAGAAAAATCAAAAATGTGTCAAAATATAATTGTTGTGCGAAATATAAAACTAAATTCTTCAGCTTTGATAACTGCGTACTGTTTGGCTTAACACAGACTCAATAAAGTCTTGCTTGTGCAACCTTTACAAATGTAACTTTTCTATTTTTATAAAAATCCTTCAATCTATATTTATTCTAATGTGCTTATCTGAAAATATTATTCTAATAATAATAATATAATATAGCAATATATATATTTTATATAAAACTTTAAAAAACACCCAAAAAAGTTCTAATGTAAATTTAATTCCATGTAAGTTTAAATCATTTCAATTGGTTTTTTAACACCCCATTCCAAGTCCCAAATTGATTCAAACTGCCCACTGAGTACCAACTTTATATAAATTGTTCATTTCTGCCAATCATTCTATTGTTGTGGTGGAGAACTTTTTGATTTGCCTTGGAACTTCCTATATATCTGTTAAACTATTCTCTCAAGTAGTAATTTTGCTTGGAATCGAATTTATATTTATTACTGGTTAACTATAGTTCTTTATAAGGAATTATCGAAAGACTTTTATTTATTTTTTTATATTCTAAGATTGTGATGGTACGATAAAAATTTTCAAATCTCTCATTATGTTAAGGTTTGTGGATGGTCATACTAACCAATTTTATATAAAGTTGCAGCAGCACATATGTATGTATATATTTATATTTTAATGGTTGGGAGTAAGACCCTTGAGAAATACTTCCCAAGCCATGAAACAGAAATCCATATATGTGCGTGCTAGTCTGATTCTTTAAAATGTTTTATATTGATTCTTGTAGAAAAGTGACTAGGCATTGATTTTATATATGCCATAAAGCCCAATCTACTATCCACACAGGAAAATAGTCTTCCAGTAATTTTAAGATTGGCTCCTTACCTTCTCAAAAGCTACACTTACTATATACCTTACTTAACAAAATAATAAAATAGTTGGGATTAGAAAGTAACCTTACGATTGATCAATAAATGTGATGAAATTATATCCATAAAAAAATTTAATCCTGTCCTATATAAATCGGGTTACAAAGATCTACTAACTTTTAAAGCGATATCTTTCATTGCCAAACGTATAAAAATATTTATATCTTACTTAATAAATTTGTAGGAATTTTGTGTTTAAATAACATTCGAGTAATTTTTTTAACAAAATCGCAGCGAAAAATCAAACCGAGTCAAGCTCGAGCTTATTAGACTTTGTTTAAATTAAAAAATTTCTACAGTTCTGTTAAGTAGCTATACATAAATAGGATCGATTATATCAGATTAGTGTAGAATCTATATCACTGCGAACAAATGAGATATTTTGTAGGTACGTACCTTATTTTTACGATTCTCAAGAAATATTTAAAGTTTAGTAGTTTCCATTCCTTTGTCGTTTTTGTGAACGATGTGGCGTTACAGAGCAAGTACTGGAATATTTTTGGTGCTTCTGCACGTGAGGTGACAACAGTTATTTTCGTCATTACCAATCTTTTTGAGAAGTTGCAGTGATCAGTGTACTATCCTGATAAGGTTCGAAGCTCTGATTTATTTGATATGGGCATTGATTTTATATCACTGATATGGGTGATGAAACTCCTTCCCGTTGTCTCTTTTGCGCGTCTTTCATATTTTCTCATCTCTGCAGCTAAGTGACTTTTGAATGTTTCAGGTACAGTGAATGAGGTATTCTCTTGCAAGTTTATCGTCAACCCCGTCTCATTCTTTGAAACCCATAAAGGAAAATCCTTTTGTTCCTGACCTATCCTACACAAGCTTTGACTCTATCGTATAGTAACTTAGAACTTTTAAGTTTGCTTGGCTGTCGGAGAGAATGTAAGCTCTTTCCGGGCTCATTTAATACATTCTAAAACGAATAGTTCTATGGCGTGAGTTTGCTGACACAAAGGCTTTTGAAAGTCCTACATTGGACTAACTAACAGAGGTTAAGAGCGCTGATGTATTCTGGGAATGTTTTCGAGTTTTGACCTTTTGAATGGTTTCTGGATCAATCGAAATTGATGAAATAACAATTACTATTTTATCCCTATTGAAGTTTCCAGATATCTTAAAAAGAGAATAGTTGAGTGTAATTGAGCTGAGGAAATTTTCAGATCCACATAATATTAGAATCGATATGTTTATTGTATTCTGTAAGTTTCAATCTGGTGAGCTCACGATAGAGGATCCAGTCGGTAGGCTTTGGAATTTTAATTTCCTCCTGCTGCGCCGCTTATACATACTTTCAAAGTTGAAAACTAACTCCATTATGATCCGACATTGAGACTTGACTGGACACGTACCAGTTTTGTATTTTGATTTTACGATATGTAAGTCTAAATACTTTGGCCTGACTGTATTCATAAAGGTGAGCTTATTTCTGGTGTTAAATATGTACTATCAGTGACTCATCTCGATTATTGTTGTTAGCATTGGCCTAGATTATTATTATTATTAAAAAAAAAAAATAATAATAATCTAGGCCAATGCTAACAACAATAATAGCATTGGCCTAGATGGTATAATGAGCATTCGCATTGCAAACATTCATCAACTGTTTATTTCTTTATCTGCAGAAGCTGAGAAATTTCGCTATTTCTGGTGGAGCGCTATCTTTTGTCTTCCTAGGACAATTAGCCGCGATAAGGACAATCTTTCTCTTAGCCGCCGCTGTTGAAAGTTGTGTTACCATCATAACATCGTCCTCCGATGTGACAGTATTTGCTACAGTCGAAGGAGTAGAGGACGCTCCATCCAACACAGATGTTCTGCTTTCTGGAGTCTTAATCAGGGCGCGCACTGAAGTAGTATGGTAGTGGCGCGTTTTTGAATTGGCAACAGGCGTGGGAGAGGAAGAAGCATGGTATGGCAATGAAGTGGCGATGGACTGATTTCAAAATGGTTTTCGCGTACTGAAATGAAATTGATCAGTCGAAATGTCGTCGTCAGAGAATGAGGATATTCTTGTGTTTATCCGAATCGCTAATCTCAACAACAATGTTCGAAATTCACAAAAAAAAAAGGTCATTGGGTTCCTCCACTCAGTTTGCTCAATAGATTATGTTCTTATTCTATCTTAATGCCAAAGATAAGGGGTAATTTTAAATTTAGGTTCACCGGGTTTATTATTACGCATTTACTATAAATATTATATGGGGCCCGGGCCAACCAGGAAAATGGAACTTATCTCCGTCTGAAAGTCGTAAATATATGCCAACTGAACAAATAAAACATAAAAAAGGTTTTCGTTTAAACATTTATGAATTTTAATTAATTCAAATATATATTGGCAAACAATTTTAATATAATAAATATAACCGCATTTAAAGGCCTATGTAATAAAATTCTAAATAAAATAATAAAAATATATAAACCACAGATTCAAGTGACTGATATAGAAAAAATAAATCAAATACTACAGGACTTCCATTCAACCCCAACGGGAGGACACTTGGGACAGTCAAGGATGTTTAGCAAATTAAAAGATATATACACGTGGAACAACTTGAGAAAATCAGTAGCTAGGTCAGGCGCGTATACAGGAGGGGGTCACGAGTCCATAATCCCCCCCCCCAAGCTACCACATAACCATCGCGGTGAATTGAATGTGGCGCTGGACTGCAGAATGAACTGTAAAAGTTTAACAGGATGATTTTAGTATAATACGGTTTCTATGGTTTATTTATCTTCTTATGAGTAGTAATAGTGGATTGGGTATAGTAGTCATTCGCTCGTAGCTCTTCGTCCTTTAAACGTGTACAAATTTTTTAGAATTTTTTTGGTTTTTACATAGTGTGAAAAATCATCTATCGTACCTATCACAGGATACTTACTTGGAATGCATATTTATTTTAGTATTTGATTGTCTAGAAAATGGCACGTAATGCTTAGCAGCCCAGTTATGAAGATGCTTTTATATTTTGGTTGCGCCGATTACTCATATATATGAAAATGAACACGATTTCGAGTTTAAAAAGTGTTATTGTTTCTAAGAAATTAGCCAGCGATTTTTTTTACCTATCTGATTTTCGGATGGTAGACGGCAGCGGGAGATTCGCTGTCCAAACAGGTTGTAGACAAATTGGGAGTACAATTGTAACGACAGGCGGTGAGCGGCGATTGTAAAAGAAGAAAATAATGAAATTATTAGTTTTGAGAGTTTTGAAACAGATTTTTATTGAGAATATTTTATATTATTTTGAAAGAATTGCAATGGACCAAAGTGTGGAAAGGAAAAATGTAAAATACAGAAATTAACTAAATTAAGATCAAACTAAATGCCAAAAATATCACAGCTTTACATTTGTATTTAAGCGCCTCGAAATATCCATCCAAACCATGTCTTTTTTGTCATAAAATTTGACATCACATCTGTAGAGGAGCACATTTTTCAGTAACATTAAAAATTGATTTTTGTGTTAATTAAAACAAGTTTAACTTCCTAATTAATTTTAATTTTTCAACACCTTTAGTGTTTCTAATCGACAAATAATAATAAATTATGAATCGGTGTACATTTGCACGCAATTTAGGGTTTTCACGCATATTCAATATTTGTGCCATTTTTGAAGTAAGAACGCTCAGTCCATTCTTATTCTTATTATTCTTATTTTTCTTATTATTCTTAGAAGGATCTGAATTTTTTTTTTAGATTTTTCATGTACTATTGGCGGCGGACAATGGTTCCAAAAAGTTATATTGATTCAGGTGTCTAAAGATATTTATGAGCGTTGGCAAGCATACATTTTGTTCTTAGAAATTTACTTGAAAATTTTTCTTTCGGATTTTTATATACTATTGGTTGCTGAAAACGATCAGTTGGAGTGATGCCACTAAAATTGATTCTACAGTTTTTCTTCACAATTTTTATGGCAAGACTATAAAAACAAAAACCATTCGCTTTCCTCTGCCTGCGGTAGTTGCCGTTGCTTTGCTTGTACTTTCGTATTAATTCAAGTAGTGTTGTTTAATTTAACTTCACATTTACTTTTAATTAATAGGAGAAGACTAAACTTGCTACACTAGTTATCGATGGAGGTAGAAATAGTAGCGAAAGTGGAAAGCAGAAGACTGATAACACCATTGATAACTTTTTTCAGAAGAAAGCAAGATCAGTTAAGTTCCCATCCAAAGAAATAGTCTGTGACATATCATGCACATCTACTCCTATTCCTTTCAATGTGAATCAAGGTGCAAGCTCTCACTCTCAGTCATTTACTTCATCCGTGACAGAATCGGTTGCATCACATCTATTTCTACAATCTTTGCACGAGAAAGAGTATGTGGATATGAGTCCTTAATGTCTGTCCACTCTGAGATCGACATTGATGTGGATAATATTATCGACAGGTTTTCCAAATTAAACCGAAAATTGGGTTTTGTGATATCTAACTTAAATATGATAAAAAAAAATTTAAAAGCGACTACTTCCGACTTTTTCCTCCCCCTCGAACATTTTAGTTGTGACCCCCATAGGCTGTAGATCTGAATACGCGCCTCAGCTAGGTATGTCAACAATTGTGAACTTTGCTAAAAAAACAAACATAAAAATCACAACAAAGAAGTAATGGTTGTAACAACCACACCAATAAAAGTTTTTGACATAGTGCCAATAGTTCCGTCCGTAGTTCCGTTCACAAAGACACAAAATGACAACAGGTATGCTGTAACTATCCAGTGCGATTTAAGTGAATTCATCGTGATTATCTCGACAAAAGGTAAAGAGGCAAACACAATAGCAAAAGCAGTAGTCAACGGATTCATATTATATGGTCCAATGAGCAGGGTGAAAACTGATCTAGGAACAGAATATAAGAATCTTTCACAGAAATCTTCGAAATTTTAAAAATAAAACAACTTTTTGCCACCGCAGCGTACCCAGAAACAATAGGAACGCTCGAGAGAAATCACAAATATCTCAACGAATACATAAGATTATTCGTTAATGAAAACAGAGATGACTGGGACCTTTGGATACCTTACTATACCTTTTGCTACAATACCACCCCCAACACGTACACACCATTCGAACTTATATTTGCTAAAAGAGTAAGCCTACCTTTTGAACAAAATATCGATCGTGCAGACTCCGTCTATAATCACGAATTTTATAGTAAAGAAATAAAATATCGATTGCAACAAACGATAAATAAAATAAAAGACTTAACACATCAAAAGAAAAACGAAAACACACAAGTGAAATAAATAGCTACTCAATATTATTAAATTTGGCGATAGAGTACTAATAGATTCAAAAATTAGGAATAAACTAGACCCACTATATAATGGTCCATATACAGTGAAATTAATAAATAATCTAAACTGTACAGTAGAAGATAAGAATAAAAATACATCTATAACTATGCACAAAAATAGACTATGGAAAATAGATAACTAAACTTAAAACTAAAATAAACTGCATATCAAAATAATCCAATATTCTAGCAGAAATATAAATGTAAGAAAATAAATTAGTGTATATTTGGGATGTAAACAAAAATATACCAACAAATGTAATAAAATCAAATAGTCCAGTAGTAAACATGTAAAAAAAACTTATTATTTTTTTTCTCCGTAAGAGAAAGGTGTGATGTGAGTATGCACATAGAAAAAAAAACCAACAATCTACAAATCAATTAAAAATGCAAAAATGCACATTTTGCATATAAACGTGATCGATAATATTATTGCAATTAACCAAAATATGCATTCACCCAAAATTTATGTCACAACCATAAGAAGCGACTGCAATTGTTTACACGAATTTCTTTACATGTTTTGCAACATGCTTAATACGGGTCAAGCTAGTTGCGTCACATCTTTCTTTCGAAGTTAAGCACATAAAAGCAAATAAGTAATTTGGGTTAACGTGCCCCAAATCACGGGCATGTAGGTACTAGAGCTGAAAGTATCCGGATAATTTACTATCCGAGATAATTGGGATCCGATTCGTCAAATCCGGGTATCCGGATATTCCGGATCCCAACTATCCGGATCCGGATCCAAACTATCCGGATCTGGATCCAAACTATCCGGATCTGGATCCGAACTATCTGGATCCAGACTAAGCAAAAAAAGGTCAAAATTTCCTTCAGATTGCATTGTTTCATTGGGAAAATATAAATTTCATGATATTTTCATTTTCTCATTGAAACACCAAAATTTTAAAGCTTTTCTGCTTGCTCTGGATTCGTATAGTTCGGATGCTGATCTCAGGGATCGGATAGTTCGCAGATCCGGGTATCCGAATATTCAGATATTAGCAAATCCGGATCCACTTTTCAGCTCTAGTAAGTATCTATCGAAAATGTAATCTACAAATCATAATTAAGTTTAGGCTAGCATATTTACTTTTATATAAATAAGCTAAAAAAAGGAGAAGTTGTTAATTAGTTTTAACAGAGTCAAAACTTTTATTCTGGTGCATGCTAGTCTTAGCTTCACTTCCTCCTTACTTAGGTATCAGCTACTATAGCTGCGCCTATAAAGAGATCTACTCACTGAGCTTCTCTTAAGAGATCTGCTTTTAAAGCTTCTCTACTTTTTCTATATGAGATTTGCCTTGTCTGCCTTCACTGTTCGTGCCCAACAATACCGGCGCATAACTTGTGCATGCAGATGCAAGCTGTATACTACACATTGGTGATTGTAACAACAACAAAGTAAACTCCTTCATATTTATTTATTACAATATTAAGATGTATGGATGCTACAATACATTATATGAATACGAGATTACAGACCAGACTTACAAAGAAACTAAAAGATTTACAAATTTCCTTATTATATATATATTCATTTTCATAAATTAAAATTAGATAATATCATCACTTCATTATCACAATGGAAATGCATCATTTAGATTAACCCCAGCATATGAACTCATCGACGTTCATACCTTTGTAACTAACAGATCTGAATAAAAATCAGTGATTTTTTTGCTTTTGAATTTTATTTACCTTTTTTCCGATTTGTTTTCTTTTTTCACAAACACTTTGCACTTGTCTCCTCGCACTCGCGATTCTCTCGAACAGAATATCAACTTCACCAGTACAAGAACCAGCACGTAATCCAAAACCATCGTTTCTACCAAAACTTGTGACAAAAAGTCTTACTGAAAATTTGCCTGGGCCTATTGTATCTCCGTCTCCATCTCCAAATAGCCGTATTCCAGTTCGTACAGCGAACGCTGAGAAGAGAGCTCGCCTTCGTGAGGGCAGCTCTACGTCCACAGACCGTAATTCTGATGAAACCGACGAGCAACTGAGTCCTACTTCTGAACGAAAATTAAAGTAAGTTTATAGCCTAAGACCTTCTGTGGTGTACTTAACTATTCTGTAAATATTATAACACTCGGTTGATTGCAAGATTTTTTACAAAACCATATTTTTTATTATTTTTAAACGCATATGTTTACATCATACTTCATATATTAATTTGTTTCCAGTGCTGACAAAAGAGCAGCGTGGCGAGCAGCTAGATTAAAATCACTGGAACAGGATGCTATGCAAGCACAGAGAGTCATTAAGAGCATGAATGAGATGGCCGATGACCTGGTGGAACAGTCAAAGAAGGAGGTAAAAAACCTTTCTTCAAATTAAGGTTAAGATGCTAATTTTCATAAAATCATTAACTAATCTGCTCTACATGCATGCCCTATCAGGTTAAAAGTTCACACAAAAGTCTTACATCAAATAACGTTTACTTTCAAGATATTCTTACTAAAACTTTGTCTTCAATCTGAATGTTGTTCAATACTCTAATTTCGAAAGGGAGAGGCCTTTCTGTCATCAATTTTTATAATATTATAAATTAAACAATTTAATGTTTTACAAAATGAACTGAAACGTAAAAATATAAATCAAATAAAAGCAGACTTACTTCATATTTACACCTAGCTGTAAACTAAAATCTGTATATTGATAGTATGCTTATCGGGATTAAGTTTTCTTATGTAGTTGTTCGTAATTTAATCAGCCCAGCATATCAATAAAAAAATAAAACTGAAAATTTGTGGCATACAAAATTAGGTTTAAATGTGCAATAGCCGAGATGCAAATATAGATTCGGAAACAAAAAATTGAGACACTTTCTCTACATAAGGTCCTCAAATATGTTACAACTAATCGATTTATATTTGTGTTGGTTCTTCTCAATCCCTTGAGAGGACTGAAAGGCAGGACTGTAAGTTATAGTTTACAAAAGCGTTTCCAATGTCAAATTCGATAAAAATTGAATCATTTTTATATGCGCGTAAAATCAAAATACTTTCTATCTAAATTTTATTGGATAATTTTATTAAAGATACCTAAACAAATTACAAGTTTTGGTTCATCTGTCAGAGATTATCTCTAGCGGCTGTTCCCTGATCTAATTTCTTGTTAGTTCAATTATAGATGCTACTCTGCTTAATCATGCACTTATTTCCTAAACGTAAAATATTTCTCTTCCATTCGGCTTGCGGGCTCGAGCCCGAGAAAAAACATATCTTTCGCCTCCATCTTGTGCGGCAATCTTTTATACAAGGTATCCCATTCATACAGAATCAAAGGGTTAGAAACTAGAAACAATTTTATCAAGAAAAACCTGATAAATCTAGCCTTTCTACTAATAGTAACACAAAAACAAAAGCATAACAAAGCATTAAAAAAGGGCTTACAATGGAAAATAAAATCTTTGAAAATCAAACTTTTTTTCAGTTTTCGATCCAGTTTTCAAAAGTTGGCTGCTCTTTCTATTTTCTGAATCCTGATTATTATTCCTACAAATAATACTAACTTGTAAATCCCCAGCTCATGTACGAAATGTGCATATGCCAGCATTTGTAACACCTCCAATAATTGCAAACAGCCATTCCACACGATCGCCGATCACCTTGGAGCCCGACCCTCTCCAATTTGGATGAAACTTTCAGAGTTTGTTATTTTTTTTTCGCCCTACCACTCCCAACCTTCACCGCTATAGGGTTTACAAATTTCGTTATTGTACGATCTACGTCAATTTCAAAAAATTGTATCTTGAGAACGGAACAAGCAATTTTTCTGATTCATACATATGTCAAACGAAGCTAAGCCTACTTTATATTAAGCAACATCGAATGATTTTGTTGTTGTTAATAATACACTATACTTAGGGGAATTAGTGTACTTTTTCTTATATTTTTAATTTAAAGATCTATCTGACTATTCACCAAAAATTGCCGAGGTATTTTACTTCATTTTCGAGTTCTTAATTTTTAAAGTCACCGTATACTGAAAATAAAGTCAAGCTGAACAAATTCCTCGGTATTTTCTGCGGACGTACTAGTCGAGCCTAGATTTTATGAGCAAAGCAAATTAACTTCTAAAGCAAGAAAACTCAAGACCTCCTCTTGAAGGTTGGACGACCCTAAAGCTTCCTGATCTGACCCGCTATATAGCACCAGAGATTAGCATTTAGAACACACTTTTATAACTTCCGCAGGAAACCATTTTCGCGCGATTAACTAAATTGTGACTGACGATACGTTCCAAAATAATTACTGCCCTTTTTTTGTGTTATTCGCAATTATTCATTGTAGCTTTTTCAATACAACACGCTTTTATCACTACATTTTCTTTAACCATAAGTTTTGATCTTCAGTATTTTTTTTAAATGGGACAACAATACAATAAGCTAGTCCAATTATTTTTCTGACCTGTGTGAAAACCCAACTGAATATATACTCGGGCTTAACTACATCAGCTTTAAAGTGCTACGAATAATGTATACAGATCGCTTTACAAATTTCACCTCTTGGATTAATCTTACTCGTTTGGGTAAAACAAACAAATTAAAGTATTGTTGAATTACTAAGGAAATCTCCACGCAAACCCAAAATCCCAGATATCGAACATCTAGACTATGTACACTAAAATATGCAGGAATTAAAATTTAATGTGTCACAGTTGTTACTTATTATTATGATCCTTAAATCGAAAACAAACTAAACGCAAAATGGCTTCTGTTGACACAATGCACACAAATGTAGTTTCTGAAAGAGGTAGCAACTTACAGCTAGGTACGAGATTTCTAGATACAGTAAATTTACAAAATATTAGAAGACACAAGGATAAATACTAGCCTAAGTTTAATCATCATATATTATAGTACGTAGAGTATATGGTGAATTTAACAACTCATATTTCCAAAAAAAAAAAAAACCGAGCACCTCCGAAGTTTTTGGCACATGGATAGATAAAGCTTATGGCTTCAAAGCAAAAATACAAAAAAAAAAGGTGTTAGAGGTCCTCAATAGTAAATAATTAATTTTTTGAGGATACTGGTATTAACACCAACAAAATTCGTTCCAAATACATGCATTTTTTTCTGAAAAGTATAATGTGTTAAGCTTCATTTGCCATTTGAATAAGAAAAATCGGTTGTTCCGTTCTTGACATATAATTTTTTTGAAAACTACGTTTCATCCTAAAATCATGAAATTTCTAACCCCCTTACGGGGGAGATGGAACGTGGGGGCAAAAAAGGGTAAGTTAGTGTTTTATTCAATATTCTGAAAATTGCATATGCATTATCTAAATACTCGAATAATGACATACGCATTATGCAAATGCTTGAATAATGACAAATGTATGTTTAGGCGTGAGTGACAATGTTACGGATATGAAATTGGTGAGGGAAAGGAGGATCATAATTTAATAAAATATTGACTTTTGTGGCCCAGAGTCTTTTGCGTTTCCTCTGCGTTGAAATAGATGAATGTCGAGTTGGAGCTCCGAGGAGGTATTCTCTCCTATTTTCCTCTTTGACGAAAGGACAAACATTTTTTTTGTTCCATGCAAAGTAACAATTCGTATAATCTACAAATAACAAATGACATCAAAAGTATAATTGATGATTTATGTAGGTACTGATTTTTTTTTTTTTATATTATTAAGCCAAGCTCAGGGGATACCCTATGATGCAAAGCACAGTATGGCAGGAAGGAGATAGGGAAAGGATTAGGGGATATGAGGAAAGTGGCGGAGGTGCCGATGTATGTCGCCCGTAAACTTCCGCAGATTGTATGCCGGAGGAAAAACAGAAGATGGTAAGCTGTTCCACATTCGCACTGTTCGGGATAAAAAAGCATCTCGGAATTTTACTGTACGGCCGAAAGTAATTTGAAGGGTTAAAGGATGTGCGCGGTTTGCAGCGCGAGTATTGCGTGCAGGAATCATTCTACAAGGGATTAGACTAGATATTTCATCAGAACATTGACCATGCATATAGCGATAAAGGAGCGAAAGGCATCCAACATTGCGGCGGTGCTCGAGTGAGTCGATATGACAAGTTATTGCTAAATCGCCAATGAACTTGAAGGCTCTCTTTTGGACAATATCCAATGAAGCTAAGGCTGTGCGACCAGCCCCGGCCCATATATGGGAGTTGTATTCCATTCTAGGTCTAATGTAGGACTTGTAGAGGCTGAAATATTTCTTACACCTTTTCAGAAATCCAAGACATTTCGATGCTTCTTTGGCAACAGAGAAGATGTGATCTGTCCAGTTTAACTTACTGAAATATTAATGCCAAGAATGCTTAGTGATGGTGAATCAGAAATTAATGCTCCATCAAAAGAAACGGGCGTGGTTAAGTTATGATCTTGTTTTAATGAGATAAGACAGCTTTGGGACTTTGATGCATTGAATTCGACGCGATTCGCTTTGCCCCAAGCGAGGATATTGGCAAGATCGTTATTCAATGATCTAGTCAAGCAATCTCGTTTAACACATGCAGCATTCCCCCTGGATTCCGCAAGAGTGTCAAAGGAGTAAGCGAAATCAAGAGTACTGTCATCTGCGAAACTATGGATGGGATTGAAAGTAAGGGAAAGCAGATCATTAATGAAAATTAAAAAGAAAGTTGGAGAAATAACAGAGCCTTGAGGTACACCGGCATTTATGGGATGCGGTTCAGACGTAACGCCATCTAATACAACACACGTATTTGGCGACTAGATAGGAAACTTTCAATCCATAATACAAGAGGAGGGGAGAGACCAAGTGCTTTGAGTTTGGCTAAAAGGGCTGGATGCCAGACTCTATCAAAGGCTTTTGAAATATCTACACTCAGAAAAATATTTAGTAAAAACGATTTAAAAATACATTCAAATTGATGAAATTTGTCATTGAATACGAGCCTATGAAATAGTTTGTCATATTGATGCAATAAATTTCGTTGAAATTACAATATAGATTTTCATTGATTCAACGATAAATGCAGTGAATTTAAGTGATAATATCAGTTGATTTAATTGTGCCAGGAAGTTGAATCAACTACCAAATCAGTCAATTAAATTGAATGTAGCAGTTGTTTTAACAAGGGAATGCTATAATTTGATTTTATCAGAATGTTGAAACTACAAAATTTCAAATTAATACAACAAGGCATTTCTGTCGACTTAACGTTATATTTGTCATAATTTCAACAATAGTATAAGCTCAATTTAATTTTATTTGCACTGTTGATACAACGAAGTTTACGAATAAAAACAACCATAGATCTGCACGTAACGCCTGGAACAATTTAGTACTATATATTCTTGGCGCATAGTTCAATGAGTGGCAAGAACAATTTCATTAAATTGAACACCACAAATCATTTTGAACTGTTTCGTAGAGGCGACGCCAACAAACCTCAAAGACAAATCAGATAAATAAAAAACATTATTTGAGCAGAAATACGATTTGGTTGCAACAGAAGATGGTATGGATGCAAGAATATACATGTCTCCATGCCATACCTCAACAAAAATTTTTAAATAGGTACTATTTAACTAAAACTTTATCCTGAAGAATTTAAGAAGAATAAAAAGAATCTGATAAATTAATAAAACAATCTTTCAATCATTAACATACATTTATATTCTTTAATAATAGATAGTTTATATAACATTCAAAAAAAGACTTTCAGCCGAACAACAGTCTGTCCTGTAGGTAACTTATATTTATGAGTAGGGGGATGATCGAAAGTGTTTATACTTTTTATTTCAAAATGATCCATTTCATCCCCCAGAATAAAGCTAAAAATGTGCTCCTGAAATCCAATTACATTGATTTTCTGAAGCATAAAATAAATATCATTGAGGTTATCGTTAACAAAAATTTCACATATCTTATAAACATTAATTTTTTCAAAGTCTTTCAAAAACATAATGTAGTTGCGTTTATAAGTCGTACCGCAGAATTCTATTTTATTAAGACATGAGTAATTGTGTAAGAAATCTCTGTCGCCAATTATAGAGAGAATTTGTGTAACATAATCCGATTTATGTATGGGCGTACCGCAGTCTAAAGCCTTACATTGGGATAATAAATATAATTTATTATATTTCTTTTTCCCTTCAGTTGCACAAAAATATCTCACTAACCAAGAAATTCTGTAAAAAACACTTCACCGTCAAGTTCTTTTAACTTTTCTAATAGTTCTTCACTCTCAACTGCAGTATTTACAGTATTAATGACGTCGCTATTTCCAAGCAAAACACTGATATCATAATCTTCCACTGAATTTTTCTCCACCATCTCGATTTATTATATTTAAAAATTACCATCCGACTTGGACTTGTGTAAGGACTGAGATTTTGTGTAATCAAGAAGTCATTGCTTTGATGGGCACATGATTGTTTCAATGATGCAGTGCGGTCAGTTTGACTGCCATTGTGTTAGAACAAATGCAGTGATGCAATTCATTTGACAACACGTAGTTGTTTCAAAGAATAGTGGTGGTTAACTTAACCGTACCAGTTAATTGGTTCAAACAAAAATTTATTTGTTGTAACTAAGATAAAATATTGTCAAATCCATTATGCACTTTTGGTAATATGATAAAATTAATGATCATTTTCGTTGGTTTGAATATATTGTCATCATTGATTTCAATGAATATTCTGTCATCCATCCAATGATATGTTTTTCGTTTCGATGAACTGTGATCTATTTTTTTCAATGAAATTTTAATCGATTTGACTAAACATTCATTAATACAATGAAAAATTCAATCAGTTTGACAAAATTTTCTCCCAATAAATTTGATGTCGTCGTTTCATTGAAATAACTTTAAATATTTTTCTGAGTGTAGGGCAACGATTTTAGACTCACCAAAATTGTGAAGACTACGGTTCCAACGTTCCGTAAGAAAGGTCAGCAAGTCTCCAGATGAGCGTCCAGCTCGGAAGCCATATTGGCGATCGTTGATGAGATGGTTAGTTTCTAGATACTTCATTAATTTTGAGTTAATGATAGATTCAAAAACCTTTGAAAGAATCGAAGTGATGGCAATTGGTCGATAATTTGAGGGATCGCTACCCTCTCCTTTCTTAGGAATAGGCTGAACGTGAGCAAGCTTCCAAGCAGTTGGAAATTTTCCTGTCGAATAAGACAAGTAGAAGAGTTTGCGCAGAGGTTTAGCCAAGGATGAGGCGCAGCTTTTAATTAACAGGGGCGAAAAACCATCAGGACCTGCGGCTTTGGAGACGTTGATCCTCTTAAGGACCCTGAACACATCCCTCGTACGAACGTGTATTGGCTCTTGTACACATTCACACGGGCGATGCAAAACAGGTGTTTGTGAAGCTGGTGGAAGACGAGAATTTGAAGCGAATCTAGCAGCTAAAATATTAGCTTTATCCAGGGAGTCAACAATCACTTCACCATTATTAAGTAGTGAAGGTATAGAGGAACTGGTGAAATTGTTCCTGATGGTTTTGACCAGGGACCAGAAACCTTTGCTACCTTTGCGGCTTGCCAAGATTCTTTGTCTAATATTCTGGTCAAAAAGAAATTTTTCTCTCTGGATAATGGACTTGCAGGTGTTCCGTGCAGTCTTGTAGACTTGTTTCATTTCCGGACATGGATGCAATTGATAGGCGCGAAAAGCAGACTCTTTCGTTTTTATGGCTTGGTTGCACTTATCGTTAAACCAGGAGCGATCATGCTGTTGTTGAGACCTGCTGTAAGAATACGGAATTTATTCACGCATGCCAAGATTTAGTATGTTACTAAATTGTAATGTGCATTCATCAACATCCCTCGAAGCAAAACAGACCGACCAATCAATTTCTTTAAGATACTTATTGAGACTTTCCCAATCAGCATTCTTATAGTGCCAAAGATGATAATGATTTTTTTTACATACATAGCTTGTGTATGAATAATTAATTATTGAAAATCCACCATACTAATCAAGTATCAGGGCTAACATGAACAGTGTTCATTATATAAAATCCATAATTTTATACGCTGAGGTTGTGGGTTTAATGGTGTCGGCGAGATAGTTTGTTGACATATAGCCGTAATGTATTTTGGTCTTTAATACTCATTGTCGGTTTTTCTTTACAAGCCCGAATACAAATACAAATAAAAAATACTTTATGAAAAACCTTGACCACCAAGGCCATGGCAACGAACGTGTACCCATCTTTCATTCAGTACATTCTTAATTAAGGAATAAAGGAATCTAAATTGAAACTACTTAAAATGGGATTTGATTATTGTTATTTTTAATTGAGAAAATGAATCAACATCCTTCAATAATTATCATAGTCAGTTCAATTATTCAGATGAAGAAGGGCCAACTCATTGAACGCTCCTCGAACTCTCTGTTGCTTGATTACAATAGGAAAAGGGTTCCAGAAAAAAAAACAATTATTTCTCCGAATTGAGGATGATGATGAATGATTCTAATCCTATCCACGCAAAATAGCTTGAAACATATAGCTGAGCACTTGTTGGGTTGCCGAGTAGAACACCGATGACCTTAGATAAAAACAGCTTTAATATTAACTAGCACACGATTCATTATGATAGCGATCAGAAGCAGACACACAACACTTAAGGTATACACAATTCAAGATGGCTGGCTCGTCATTACCACATCAGGGATAGTACTGCCAAACTATACAGAAATAACACTTTTCCCCTCTGATTAGCTTATCACCATTTTACAATAACAAGTATTCAGTTTCATTTCAATTGATACTCTGAGCTTATGTTTTGTGACGGTGCATTAGCGATTCTGTTGCTTGGCTCTAATTCTTGATTGGTTTGAGTTTTAATTTCTTCATGAATAGTGTGGGTTTTTTCTTGATATTGGTGATCATTAACATTCACTGGTTCAATTTCGAATGATATCGAGTTGATATACTTGTCTTCTTCATTTTCTCTTAATAACTCTTCACCTGTTTTACAGGTAAGCAGTTGGTCGGCGTGTCGTTTCCATACTAAATTATCTCCCAGAAGAATGTTATATGTGACTTTCCCTAGTTTTGGTTCGGGTTTATAATCTCTAACTAATACCCATTGTCTGAAACAATGTTGTCTGGACTGCCATATCGAGCAAATACCCGCCTGAGCCTATTGATCGTGAGATATGCGCTAGTTGATGAAACTTCAAATACCTCAATCCATTTCAAAATGAGTCTTTAATTATAAAACGATATATTAGCGTTTGCACGGTACATTGGTTGGAATATTCACAGGCAGTGAGAGCTCCTGGGACTTACTTAGGATACTTTGACATTCTAAACAATTATTTACTAAGTTCTCAATCTCATTATTCATTAGGGACCACCAAAAGTAACTTGTCGCTATCGATATCATTTTACATATACCGAAATGTCTAGTTGGCTATAATTACGCTATGGTACAGTATACATAGAGTAGAACAGCTTAGAATAAACTACTGAAAAGTGAATTTTAAAATTTTAATTACAAAAAAAAACCTCAAAATTTCTCACATAAGAGGGAACTAGTAAGTAGGATACGGAAGTAAATGGGCGAACAGTAGCTAGTTGCACAATCTACAGGACGAAGTATTAGTAAGTACACATCTCGTCAAATCTACTTACAAATGTATTGTTCCATTACTTAACAGCTGTTTGACTGTAAAGTGGTGTTCGTTCATAAAGATGACATGGGAAGTCGAACAAATTGTTATTAGCTTTTTTTTACAGAAATAGTCTTGCTTGTCAATTTGCCCTTTAGATTTACATAGGAAACCTTGTATTAAGAATTGATTGGTGAGTTAGTTAAAAATGTTGAAAGAGAAAGTATAGTCACTTTATAGAAGCATATTAATCATGTGACAGTTTTGACAGAGCTGTTGTACTGTATGAATATACTCGTGTCTATGGTTTGCACAAGACTCGGGAGACAAAGGCAACTGAGCGCTTTCGACCGTTTTCAAGTTTGTGCGATAGCACATGATCTAATTCGTATTCGGAGGCATTACAAGATACTACAATCGATAATGAAGGATTATAATGCATTGACATCTTATCAGGTGCTAACTGATCTTTTACTTAACGAAAGCTTCCTTGCAGGCTACAGCCCCAATTAAAATTCCATGACACTTCTTTCTTCAACATTGCACGGTTCGGCGTTGATGAATTTGGTATGAATTTTCGGTAATAATTATGATTCCCAAAAATGCTTTTAATTGTGTTACGTTTTTGGGCTCTGGAACCTTTAAGATTGTTAAAATTTAATTTTCACTTTATCTAATCCTTTCTTGATGGATATCAAATCCTAAATAAGTTATCAATTCGCGAAACAATGAGCATTTATCTCTTTTAACTGTTAGTCCTAATTGTTTGCAGTGTCACATACTTGGGTCAGAGTCTCGTACTGCCCTTTTTCAGAGTTCTCATAAACAAAAATTTCGTCGAAATAAACCTTCATATTTTTTAAATGTCACTGATTTCTATTGAGGCATTAATGGCAGAAACACATCCAGGCCTCAAGGCTTCCTCGAGGCGTTGTCAAAATTTCCAACACGGGTTTTTAAATGGTGCAACACAAAACCAAGCCAGCAGCTAGCCTCAAGGCCTAGTCGCAAAGCACGCTTTGCTCAAAGTTGGAAATTTTTCTATCAAAAAATTTATCAAAATTACAATGACAGCACCGAGCCCGGTAATATCATTTTGTTTTCAATTCTCTGAGGCAAGTCTTGTGGCGAGCTGCGAGGAAGCCAGGGACCAGGCCTGAGACTTGCTTGGATGTTTTTCTGCCTTAACATACTCTATTGCTTTAATTTTCCCCATTATAAGATTTGATTTGATTTTGATTTTTTTTTTTTCAGAAATAGAAATATTGAAATAATAATATAGAATAATTTTATATAAGTCTTCAATTGACAACCATAAGTGAGCTCTCAAATAATAGCATCCGACTTGTTTCTATTTTATTCATTATAAATATTTAAACTGCAACGATTCTCATTAATGTGCTAGACAAATCTGATTTGAATACCATTTTATAAACACACAGATAAAATGCAGTATGTGCTATCCATCCAAAAGGATTTCAGAATTTGTAAATGTCCAAATTTGCTTCGACAATCGTTGTTTTATTTGCTTTTAATTAAATCATAACAATGATGCAAATCTCTTAATTGAGAACTAGCACAGCAATTACGAAATTTTAATTAAATTCTGTTTAAAATATATTTATGTACCGAATTAGATTGAAAATGAACAGAGACAATTGTGGCAAATTTTAAGGTAATGTGCAGTTCTTGAGCGGCTCCCCCCAATATTCTCGTGGAACATTTGCTCGTAAGTCAATTTACTCGTATCAATTTTCTCGTAAAGCTATTTTCTCGTATCAATTTTCTCGTAAGTCAATTTGCTCGTATCAATTTTCTCTTTTCGCGCGCGCGAACTATTTAAATCAAAACATAGTTTTAAACGAGCAAATTGGAATACGAGAAAACTCGCGCGCGCGAACCAATTAGGTCAAAAGATAAGTTCACACGAGTTTTGGATTATTCGATGAGTATTTAATTTAAAACAGAAACAAATCATTTTATTTACATATACAAATTCTTTAATAAAGGAAATACTTCTTATACTTTAATTCAATTTACTGTTAACATAATACAAGACCTTGCTTTAGTATTTGTTGTTTGCAATTAAATACTCGTAGTAAAATGTTAACAAGGTTGCATACGAGATAATTGTATACGAGCAAATTGCCTAAGAGCAAATTGACTTACGAGAAAATGGCTTTACGAGAAAATTGTTACGAGAAAATGGCTTCACGAGGAAATTGATACGAGCAAATGTCGTACGAGAATATTAGGTGATACCGTTCTTGAGCATTGCGTAGGTACTCATAGATTTCACATTCCGTCAACAACATTTTAAAAACAATACAAAAAAACATAGATATATATGTATATATTTATAGTGTTCCGATCGAAGTATCCAATATTTATACAACAATTAGGTTTCGATTAAAAGGGCAAAATATTTTGCGCTATGCTTAGAACTTGGATAATCCTATCTAAGAAAACCTATTGAATTCTTGCCTTTTGTAAGGGATGTTCAGTAGTATCGTATTAATATACGTATTGATACTTATTTTTGTCTGTACAATTGATTGATGTTTATATTAAATAATTGCATACTACTAAACTTTAATAATAACATATTTATTTCAATCAATTTATTCATAATTGCTTACTGCAAAAAAAATCCGTGCGTGCCTTTGTACACGTGATCGAGTGAATAAATCAACTATAGTTTGTCGAGCTTTTAATCAATTTTGTTTTGATAATTTTTCAGACAGCTCCCTAACGATTCTTGCTGGTTATTAATGTGTTTAGTGATATTAGTAATTCGTTCTATAATTTTCTCATATATAGCTCTTTGATTGTGAGATTGGTCATTGAGATTATTTTGATTGGTTTTTAAATTCTGTAAGTGGTTATTAATTTTGATATAGTCTTCGTGGTCCGTATTCCCTGTGTTAAATGTTGGTCTTATTAAGTTCAGGTTATTTAAAAGTATGACGGTATTTTTTTTTTTAGTGTTAATATAGTCGAACTGTATTCTTTTATGCTACTAGTAAGATTTATCAAGTTTTCGATATTCGAGCCTATTAAGTCGGTGTTAAATTCGTATTCGGTGATATTGGTAATGTACACTAGTTTTGAATATCCTGTTCTGGTCCTGCAAACTTACGTTTATTCTTTAATTTTTTATTTATGGACTCTTCGTTTGTTATTTTTAATAGTTATCCTGATATTACTGCGTACTTTATGTTTAATAAATTTGTGTGCTAGTTTATTTCTTCTATTTTAGGATTCACATATTATTTCATTTCTTTCAAAGTCTGGGGGTTCTTTTCCATTTTCATTTAGTTTGTTTATAGTGTTTTGCTTATGTTTTAGGCTGCGTTGGAATGCAATGTCAGCTAGGTTGTTGTATTCATTTATATGTTGTTTCAGGTAATCTTGTTCTGTAAAGTAGAGTGGAAGCTCTCTACTATGGAGTTGCTAGTAGATTTTTTTGCGGTTGTAGTATGCAATTCTATCTTGTATAGTTTTAATATGTCCCGAAATGTGGTAGATATAAATTCTAACCCGTTATCGACTACAATTTTACTTGGAGTGGTTTGAGAGGAAAAGTCTTAGAGCTTTGATTATATTTAGCAGCTATAACTACTGCTAAAAGATAGACACTTGCAAATTTGCTGAATTTGTTGATTTCTTGAGTTTTTCCGAAATTTCGTATTTAAGTGGTTGTTTATTTCTCTAGTATTTATTCTATAGAGATATATAACAATTATTTATTATGCGGGTTATAATATCTTTCATTCTTGGGAAGTAGTAGTTTCGCTTGAAATGTTCTAACGTTTCTGTAATTCCTCTGTGATTAGATGTCCGGTGATATTCTCTAATAATTTCTTCGTGGTTGTCTACTTCAATAATGTCTTGTACATTGGCGTAACTAGGACTTTTTTCTGGGGTAGGTCAGGTCCCCCAACTTTCGTACATAGGTTTACTTTTTTAAAAAGATTTTTCGATTGCAAGAGTTTTGTTTTCCACCCAATTCTCGAGTTGCGGATTTGGCAGCAAACTCAGTTAATTTAATATTGACTAAACTACGTAGTAATTCGCCTCATATATAATTCACAATTTTAAGTGCATATATGAAGTCAGCTTGGGTGTGCACTGTGGCATATACGGCAGGCAGGAACCAAGCCGTACTGATGAGTAATACGGTTCTTGCTACTTCGAAACGCGCGCTTTTGCATAGAAATTTCTTTTTTTTAAAGATTTTTCGATTGCAAGAGTTTTTTTTCCACTTAATTTTCGAACTGCGGATTTGGCAGCAAACTCAGTCCATATCATATTGACTAAATTCGCTATGAATTTATTTCATGGCAAAACTCTCTATGACTTACAAGATGTTGATATAATACATAGAGCCAATGAAATTGCATACAGCGAGCACAGAGTACAGAGAGTCTATAAGTTACAGAACCCACCCCAAACATAATCTAAATTCTAGAACATAATTTCCGCTAAAATAGCTCTGCGCACAAAAAATAAAATAATAAAATAATTCTTCATAAAATAATCCTCATTTTACAAGTCGCAGCCATCGCATCACTATTTTTGTAATATGTAGTCTTCCTACGTGAAACCTTACCTCCGCTCCCAAGAAAGCAGAAAAACTAGATCAGCACTTTTAATCTACTGCAAATGCAGGTACGTGTGCACATTCGGGGTGATTTTAATAAGAAAAGCTTTTGAGATATGTCGAGGTTGCGATGTTAAAGAAGAACAACGAACAGTATTCAAGTGTTTCCCATTCTTTATTGAAATTCTCGTTGAATTTTATTGAGCACCCGGAAAGAAAGCAGGTACATCGCTTATCAGTTAGTATAAGTCATCAACATTCAATCAATTTTTGGAGAACTAGTCAGTCAACATTCGGCCATCGGGCGATATTTATTGCTTATCGAGACCAACACCGTCGAGCATTTACTTAATTGTTTTAATCGGACATTTAAAATATTGTGAAAATCGATTATTACATAATGAAATTGGCGATTTGAATAAAAGTGCATTCATTTCTTTAATCCCAATGAACCCAAGCGACACTCATCTATTCCCTACAGTTATGCCATCCAACAGGAGTATTCTTGATGCAGTATGCAAACAGGTTTGCTAGAGAGGATATATATATTATATTATATTATATATATTTTCTTCCCAGAAAATCTGTTTGCATACTGCATCAGGAATACTCGTTAGGGTTGGCCCGTCCACTCCAAACATCCAACGCGATTTAAATTTTTCTTAAATCATAGGAAGTACTGTTTATTTGAAAAATAAAATGAAATTTGCACGATTTTAAAAGCAAAGTAAAAGAAAGTGGTGTGGTTTAATTAACAGAGACTTTTGTTTTCCACATCTCCTCACGTATTAAGGAAAATAAATCAGAATCCTCAAGTTCTCTCACGTATTAAGGAAAACAAATCAGAATCCTCAAGTTCCATACACGAAACTGATATGATAGTGACTCCCTGCCTAATGCCCAGTATTTATTCCAAGTACCAGTACAAGAAACAATACTTCAAAACTTTTAAGTACAAGTACAAGTTCCGGTATTAGTACTTAAAAATGTCCAAGTACAAGTCCAGATACTAGCACTGGTACTTATAAGCTTCAAGAGCTTCTGAAAAGTCAAATCAGTAATTTCGAAAAATCTATAACCAGTTTAATAACTGAATGAGGTTTCCATTTACGAAATATCATAAAATGTCGTATAAGCTTTTCCTGTTTTAATTTCTACATAATTTTGGAAGTTGTTCATACAGTATTTGAGTTTGGAAAACAAATATCACTTATGTCATTTACAAGACTTGCAAATCAACATTCCACATGTGCGGAGGAAGGGAGCGGATTGATTGCCAACCTTCTCAATAAAGGATATCGATTCAGCATGTCAATTTCTGTCCTACAGTTTTTTACTGAAGGCGGCAAGATTTCTTGAGGCACTGTCGAGATTCAGATAACCTCTATTATTAGAAGGCGTATTCTAATAATTGACAAGAGCTGAAGTACTTCGCGTTATGGCGTTATTTGTTATAAGTGTGCTAAGTATCAGTACTTGAAAATTTTGTGCATACCAGTACCGGGACTTGTACTTAGAAAAATTTTAAGTCCAGGACCTGAGCCATATTCGAAGCAGTTGCACTTAACCAAGTTTTTACTCGATGGAAAAGCTCCGTTCATCGCCGGCCCAGCAGACAAGAAGACCCAGAGGTGCTTGCAGCAACTTGTATTAATTTGGGTAGAAGTTTTATTAATTTATGTTTTCAGTCTATCCAAATTTACTACAATGCTCTTGTTTTGGGACATATTATTTATTATTTTTGTTTCAGCCTGTAAGGTGGAAATGTCTAGATTGAAAATATTTTTATAATTTTCTACAAATGCCTCTCCATGTTTCAGGTACAACTTTATAAATGAGTCAACTGACTGTGCCAAAGGTAGATTTTCAAAACTATTTTTGAAGTTAGAGATAATGTTGCCCATGAATTGGTTGTAAATGTGTATCTTCTAATATTCGGATGGCCTTGGCCTTGTATCTGATCTAAAGTCTACTAAATTGCTTTTGCCTAGAGTGGACTTTATCAGAAAGTCTTTTGCTCTATCGAGTAGGTTCTAGACAAATTTAATGTTTTTCTATGAATTTCTCGGTTTCCCGAAGTATTTATGTCTAGAGTCCTAATATAGTTGTATTCCATAATGTAACGTAATGAGAATATTATTGAAGTTTTTAATTGCGCAGTAAAATTTCTTCCTTATAAAGATGATCAGCCTTATTACTGAATCCGTTGAGATTAGAATCGAAAAAGCTTAAAAAGCTTTTTTCCGGAAAATTAAACTAAGTTTTACGAAATTTTCAAAATTTCATTTATATCAAAGCTTTTAATTAAAATTTCCACACAAACTATCAAAATAGTTCTGCAAGATTTCTCCTACGGATCACGCATTTCAGTGGCATCAGAGCAATCTCAGAATAGTTTTTACAAATTTTGAAAAGATTTTAATAGGTTTCATTGAAGAAAAGAACTCGTTAAAGCCTTTTCGATTCCGATCCGAACGGATTCAATTTAATTAGGCCTAAGATTATACGAATTAACGAATGTTTTTTAAGTTTTTTCATAATTTCCTGGAGGGAAACAGTCCGCATTCTTTAGTTACGCCAATGGTCTTTTACCTTAAACGTACACGGGATCAATTTCAGGCGACTAATAAAGTATTTAGAGTATATGGATTGTATAGCTTTGAAAGAATTATCATATGTAAAAATGGCTGTTATTCCTTTTTGGATATGCCTTCTTTTGTTCTGGAATATGAGATCGAATTGTTTATGTGGTTTGCTTAAGGTATTAGTTTTTTCAAGAATCAGTTGGTTCTTAAACTCATTTTAGGGACGCTCCGATATTGGTATCCCACCCTTCAAGTTGTCTAAGGCAGAATGAATCATTAATGTAGACCCTACTTCGTCGTTAAAGTGAGAGTTTTCTGATGTATGAATCTCAACCCTAGACAGTGCATCGGTGTTAGTGATTTGTTTGCCTTTCTTATATAATTTGGTAGTTGAACTCTTCTAGGTTTAGTCCATCTCACTAATTTTGAGTTCGGTTCTTTGAGGGAAAATAGCCAAGTCAGAAGTTTATGGTCTGTAATAATTTGGAATTTTTTTCCGAAAAGATACGGTCGAAAGTACTTGGTAGCCCATTCGATGGGCAAAAGTTCTTTCTCGATGCTACTATAATTTTGTTCGGACACTGTTAATGATCTATTGGTATAGCATACGGGTTTACCTGATCCGATAGGACCTTGCGATAAATAGCCCCGATCGCTACATTGCTGGCATCAGTACTCAAATTAAAGCGTTTAGAAAAGTAGAGGTATTAAAGTATAGGATCGTTGCAAAGAATTGCTTTGCATGTTTCGAAACATTCAATATATCTCGAATCAAGTCTTATTTCCTTGCCTTTTCATAGACATTCAGTAAGAAGTTTGATTATTTAAGCGAAGTCCTTTATGAATTTTCGGTAGTAACCGAGAAGACCCAGGAAGGATTTGATTTGCTTCTGAGTTTTCGGCAAAGGGAAATTTTTTATAGCTGTGATTTTATCTGGTTTTGGTTTAATTCCATCAGAAGTTACAAGGTGACCTAAGAAATTCAGATTTATCTAATTGGACCTTCAGGTTTGCTTCTCTCAATTTTTGAAGACAGCCACTAAGTTTTCTAGATGCTCTTGTAGTGACGATGAAAATGTTATGATATCATCAATATAGACTAGACACACCTTTGCTTAGAGTTCACGTAAAACATTATCCATGACTCTTTGGAATGTAGAGGGGGCGTTTATCAGCCCAAAAGGTATTAGGACCGTTGTCTATCGTAAAGGCCGTTTTAGGGATATTTTCCGGTTTAACATGAATTTCCATGATGTTAGGAGGATATCTATCGTCTACCGTTTTTTCGTTTAGTTTTCGGTAATCTACGACCAGTCTCCATTTCTGTTTCCCACTGGCATCCAATTTTTTTGATACAATCCAAATTGATGACCATGGTGAGAAACTTGGTCTGATAATCCCTTGATCTAGCATAGCTGTCATTTGCTTTTGAATTTCATCTTTGTGGATTTGTGGGTATCTATACGATTTGTTGTCGAGTGGAATGTCGTCTGAGGTTTGAATTTGGTGTTTAATCTAATTAGTAAAACTTAATTTTTGGCTTTCTTTGAAGAATATATCCTCGAATTGTCTACATAATTTTGTAATTGATTTACGTACTTCATCATTACGGTGGCCGACCCGAATTAGTTCAGAAATATTAGTGTTTGGGCCTTTGTATTCATTTTTGATTGAGAAATTATGTACTTCCAAGTATTTGTCATTATGATAGAAATGCACCTTAATAAGTTGCTCTATTTTTAACTCATGTGCTAGTCCCGAGAAGTTGAAAATTTCTAGAAATGAAAACCAATCCTTAGCCATTATGCTTTCTTTGATGATCACGGGCTTAATATAGATGTTAACAGATTTGATATGGACATAGAGGTGACAAACCAACTTACTGTTTAGTGCGACTGTATAAGGTTTGGATATCAAGGGTAAACGGGGAGTCTAATACAGAATTATGTAGATCTTATTTTATATCAAGTTGTTTCATTAATTCTAACCCTATAAGCACGTCAAAATAATTATGAAACTTGAAAACTAGGAATTTTTTTTCTTTTCCTTGAACCCATTAAATTTTACTTGTTTATTTATAACATGTGTATTTAAAACTATTTTTATTTTAACTGGTTCGATTTTTTCTATTAGTCTAGGGTCTATTAGCTTGGCGTCTATGAATGACATATTATTTACTGTATCTATTAGAAATTTTGACGAACTATTATTATAAGGATTGTAATGTAAAAGTCGTATAAGCTATTTTTTTAAATTACCGCTAACTCCGGTGGTAATTTCGGTGGAACTAAGTTTCAAAGTGTCAAGCATGACACTTGGGTATAATTATATGGGATAGTTGATTATACTTCACTTCTTTAATATGCTGTCCAAGCTCGGGGTACAGACATTCAGTTTCTGGGTAACCTTGCAGGTATGTGGAGGATCACTTTGCGACCCACTTTGGAGACCCTATTGTACTTCGGTACTGGGGTTTATGATAGTACTGCTGATATAGGTAGGGGAATTCGGGGTGAAATAGGGTAGCTAAGCTTTGATTACAATTTGGGAGATTTTGTAAGAGATAACACCATTATTTGTCAACTTCTACATTTATTTACATCTTTCTCTACAAAGAAACTAAACCTAAACTTATGTGAATTAATATTTATTATTCAAAATCAGTGTCTGAAAGAAAAAAAGAGGAACATTTCTCATTCTGCCCAACCCCCGGGGTACAATGGGAAATATATCTGGGGCACAATATGGTACCAATTATAGGCACAGTTCACAGATGAGAGTTCATGATGAAAAAAAATGCCCATTAATTTGGGGTGTACAAATATTATCAGGAGCGGAATGGGGTATACCCCATTGTGTCCCAGTCACTGTGCCTCGACGTAACGTTCTTTGAAACAAGAGTATTATGGCGGTTATATTTGTTAGCCTTGAGTTATCACTAGACTTTTAATCAGTCAAAAGTATATTGAAACAAACATGTGATGTAAAATAAAGAATAGTGTATGGTGTAATTATCTTGGTGTCACAGAGCGACAATTAGAATTTGCAAGCTCTTTCTGTGACTTTGGGTAAAATCCAAACTAAGCACTTTCTCTTACTGACAGCGACCACTCTGTGTAGCGCAGAACAGCGAACTAAATGCTGCGCACGAATATGGCGCGTCTCTGTCGTCTATAGTGAGCAGCCCATCCCTTTCCCATTGCGCCCAGGTACCCTGTTCCATCCTGGGTTTCCCAACATACGTATGGAATTGTATTAAAGTCGGACCCCATCCCCTTTGTAAGACCCCAACTTATTTCATCTAGGAAGTTGCGCAGACTATTGTTAAGTGGCATACCTATTTCAAAATATCACCACGCATCGTTGCCATCACTATTACTGAGTCGGAGTTTAACAGTTGAGTGTCTTGTCTTTAAAGATTGTTATTTTTACAATTCTTTCAGTGTTACTCTTTATCGTCGTAGTTTTACTTCTAAACTGGTAAGAGTGCATACCTCACTACTAAAAAGGAGTAATATAGTAAAAGTATAATTTTATGTGGTTGTTAGATTGTGTCTGAAAGATAATAATAGATGAATGCATATTTTAATGTTTCTCTTTTATACTAGGTCGCAACACCCAGAGTCTCTTTCTAATTAATTTATAGACAACATTTTTGGAAAAAAAATTTTTTTTTGTGTTGTTGTTTCTTGAATGCTAATTTTACTTACATCTAAGTTTTTCTAAAATTATTTTATTTCGATTCTAATCTAATCATATTTACCTATCTCATTCGTTCATGCTATTATTCCATATTCGTATTGTCGTTATGCTTTTTACTTTCACATTAGTAAAATATTGAAGTTGGAACCGTAAACGTAAAATAATTATGCTGATCAAAATAATAGTGATAACGAAAACGGGAATAAACTAATAACGAACAAACGAGCATACTATTTATAATATGCAAAACAGAGACAAAATACCTATGTACATATAATATTCACATATATAAAATTAAATAGGACAGAAGCCATATTCGAAAGTGAAAATCAATAAAACTCATTCGTCTGTAATTTGAATTTAATGAAATGGTTGAAAAATGTTCAGCTCGTACTTTTTGAATTGACTTTGATTTTCCTAAAGTTTAATGGAATCCCTGCTTGCGGCAAAAAAGAATTTCATTAGCTACAATTACGTACGAGAGAGTTTTGATGGGGCGATTAAAAAAAAAATCGGTTCATGCCCAAATTGGTAACCTTTCATATGGGATACTTTTACGTTATGGCAGATTCTGGCAATACAAACTACAAATAATTCAAATATGTAGATCGAGCAATAAAAAATAGTTTGTTTGAAATATGTAAATGTAAAATCAAATTGAATTTGTGCACAGAATTTCGACGGAAATCCAAATTAAATGAACTCCGCTTACAAAAAAAAAAAAAAATTTATTTATTATAGTGTGTGTTCGATTATTTAAAAATAGATTAATCTTTAAAATTTAATCGATTTTTCCCCAACAGAATGTTGCTTTTCCTCGAATCGCTGTTAAATCTAGACCAGGTACAACAATTGTTCGGGAAAGAGAAAAAATCGTTGATGAAAAAGTCATTCGACGTACCGAAGAAATTTCATGTCCTTTGACTGGACAACCCCAATTACGAACGGTTGAATATATTGAAAAGGTCATCGAAACCGAGGTTAGAACTCTATTTAAAATTAAATTAGTTTTTCTTTCTACGATAGTTGTTGTTTGATAAAGTTTATGCATTGCACACTTTTATTTTTGCAATTCTGCTTTTCACACTTTTGCCTGTATTTTAGTGCAAATATATTTTTTTTTAAGAGTATCGATCTGATCGCAACTGTGGGCACACACGATAAACTGGTTCAGGGAAAAGCTTTATAATATAATTTAATTTGTTTTGTTAAGAATATATTTTGGATGAAAAGAAATTAATTCACCCATACCTACTCCTTATTATTTCCTTATGCTTTTACTAAAAGCATATAAAATAATTCGTAATTATTAACTCATTTATGTAAACAAAGAAATAAATAAGATTGAAAAGCTTTGACGTTAAAATTAGTCTAGTGACAGCCCGAATTACAGAGTTTTACAAAACATTGAATGGATTAAAGTAAATAAAGTTTTACAAAACATTGAATGGATTAAAGTAAATAAAAATTGTATAGCGAAATCTGAAATGGGTATGGAGCCAAAGCTATATCAGGTAGATGCATCATGTCAAAACCCTCGAGAAATATTTCTCATGAAACATAAATCCATACATGTGCTGCTGGTTTGAAACTCTAAAATATTTCATATTGGTTCTTTTGGAAATGTTACTAAACATTGATTTTATTATGGTATAGAGTCTAATCTACTATCCCCACAGGAAAATAGTGTTCCAGTAATTTTAAGCTTAGCTCCTTACCTCTCCAAAGGTTATACTTACTTAACCTTACTTAACAAAATAATATAATAGTTTTGATTAAAAAGTAATTATACCATTTTACTCTCAGTAGCTCTCAATTGAGGAATCGCTGCATTGTATGCGGGTATGTGCAGCCGTAGGCCAAATCTGCAGGCAGTTTCGTTATATTTCATCGGACTATGGCACATTTACGCATGCAATTATTACTCAGCTGATAGGTTTTTTGGGGAATCGTAGTCAGTCGGTTAAGAGAATTTTTTTTTAAATAATTTAGTTAAGAAAGCTATAAAAATAGCAAGCTTAAGATTATCAGAAGAACATTCATCTGTACGAATAGTAATTTAGGGCACAGAAACTATTCAAATCAAACTTATGTCGTTTTACATAAGAACACTGCAAATATTTTAGAATGTTAGGCCTAAGTTAGGGCTCTCATGTATTAGTGAGAAAGGTTGTTTCATAGCTTGGAAAGTATTTCTCTAGGATTTTGATTGTATACATGATAATAAATATGCTCTAAGACTCATGATCTGAGCCCTCTTGCTCTTCAGTTTTCTATATATCGTAATATTTATTGTTATATGGCTCCGTCTTAATCATCTTACTAAAATTCGAACATTCACTTCTTTTCTTCTTGTAAAAGCATTATAAAGCATATCGTCCCGCCGTAGATGCATCCTAAAAAGAAATGGAAAAGGAAAGTATTAGAATAATTTAAAAAAAATACCAAGTAGGTTGCTCTGGCACTATAAAAATGCGGATTGGAAAAGCCTCAATCAGTACCTCAAGGACATTGATTGGTGGGTCTGTTTTGCTTCGGGGTATGTCGATGAATATACTACAGAATTTAGTAACATACTGAGAAATTTTATAACTACACATTAGTTAAAGTCTAGTTGAAAAAATAAAATGAAATAATACGATTCAGAAGCCACGCCGATAGTTAAGTCTATACAGTTTTCCCGGATGTGGTCTTGCATCTAAAGGCTATGAATAGGTCATGCTTAGACAAGCACTAAATTGTATGGGTGGGGGTGAGGGTGGGGAAATCCTAACGATTTCTGAGGTGATGGGACTTAGAGATATTTGGGTATGTTTTTATAGATCACCCTGTAACTTCTGAATGTTAGGGGAAGGTGGGTAGATATGAACCACTTTTTTTCGAAAAGACATTTCAGCTGTAATATACCTCCACCGATAGGATGAAATGCATGAAATTGAAGCCTATTCTTTTAAATTTGTATTGACATAAACATTTCTTAGTCTTAATGAGCGTATTCTAAGTTATTGACAGAAATGCGAAAAAAGTGTTTTGGTTCATTTCTCCCCACATGTGTGGTGAAATGAACCAAGAAGGGGGATATATGAGCCAAGTGCAAATTTTAATAGAAAAATAGCAAATAAGTTAAAGTAAAGTGCCAAACACAATTCCGCCGTTCCGATTCAATTCGATCCGTTACGTGCATGAGCACAATTGTTCCGTTCAAACTTACCATCAGTTTTAAATTTCTCATTGAAATTTTTCCAGATTTTGTCTTTTCTTTTTACATCCATGTGAAATTTGTTGCCTTTGTCATAAAGCTCTTCATATTTTTTAATTTCTTCAATAAAAACTTCTTCATCCATCTTGAGTTATACACAAACATTGTACAGGTAATTTTTCTAGGTTATGTCATCCGTAAAAGTTGAAATTTGCTCAACTTCTCCGTTTCGATTCGATCCGTTTCGATCCATTTCGGCGAATGTGTCCAATTACACGTACGTCTCATATAAGCAAATTTGACATTTGTACGTATCGAACGGTGCAATTGTGTTTCCCACTTTAGACTTTTTTATTATAAAATAAATAACAAAACATCACAATTCAGTTAACGAAATAAAAAAGGAAAATACGAACGTTTTAATTAAATGGCGTTAACGCATGTTAAAATGTGAGAAGGACATGGGCAGTTGATAGCGACCTTGTTGCCGCCTTGTTGTTCCTAATGGAAGCGGTGGTGGTAACACACATTTGATGTCTCGTATCGGTACCAACGCCATATCAGGAACAGTCAACAGTCGACTTCTGCTATCGCCCACAAGCAATGGTGCATTTCTACCCAGTAGCACTTTATTTATTCAAATAATTTTTTTTTAACAAAACTTTTAAATTTACTAAATTTGTTACTTTTATTTAAATTAGGGCTTCATGTTATTAACATTATGTTGGCGTTATAAATAATTTGTTAGTTACCAGTCAGCTAAACACAAAGATATGTGGAGCACTCAAAAATAGTTTACACGCGATAAACTCAACTCACTCAACTAACACGCCTGCGCTCGAGCACAATTTGTGGACGACTGAAATAAATGAAGCAGTTGTAAGACTGTTTCCATTTTGTCTTTATTACATATCTCTGTCTATTCGCATTTAAGTTATACGGGCTTGGTTCATCTTACCCCACGGTCCATTTCTACCCACCTTCCCCTACACCCTATGGTCATGTGTTAGATTGCTAATCGTTGGATCTTTTCCATGCTCTATACATTTTTCCCGTGCTCTTCTTGGTTTTTGGCTTAACAAAGTTAAAATTTCTGGATTTTAACTCGGTTTATTTTATTTAATTACTATTTTTATCAAAACACACGTCATCAATACCAAAACAGGATTTAAGCGCAAAAACCAAAAAGCTTCACTTTAAATTGACCTCTGTACCCAAAATGTAACCCTTTCTGCGATTTTTGCACTTTTCCAGCGAAAATGGCTTAAAAAGCTTATTCTCAAAAAATAATTGCCTACTTTCTCGCATTTATTGATTTTTTTTGCTGGGTGATCTATAAGAACATACGCAAATATCTTTAAACCCCGGAAACCGTTAGGATTACGCCATCCATGTCCATACAATGTTTTATTTGTCTAAGCATGGCCTATCCATAGCTTTTCGGTGCAAGACCACATACGGGACATCCTGTATAACGTGTTGGGAAAGCTAGCCATCTGAATCGAGCGACGCAAAGCGTTCCAACTCGACGAGCCTGAAAAATAGAATACCCTATATTCATGGGCACTTCCAATGAACATTCGTCCGAACTCAAAATTTTAATTAAATTTAAATCTCTGTCAATCAATATGCAGGTGAGAGCAGATTTCTTGTTTCAAATAAAATTTTTAGATAAAACGGTTATTAAAAATGAAGTTCTGGAAAAATGATAACTTGAATGCTGGTGTGTCTAGGTTACATGAGTTATGTATAAGAGCACAGATTAATCAAGTTGAATCAAGTTTATTAAATACAAAACATTTTGCTATTAAGTACGTTATAATGCAATGGTGCATTAACGGATTAAATTTAACTTGATCAGTGATCCGGAATGGCAGTATAATTTAGTGAATTATCAGGACAACAGATCTGTACATGGCCTCGTCAACATTGAGGTAGACGATAGCATCGTGATTATCTTAGGAAGCAGATTAACTAATAAAATAAAAAGCAGCGTTCCAAGCATGCAGTCCTGAGGTGTACCCTTGTTGGGATATTGAAGAATACAACTACTCCATCACTTATCTTAAAAATCTGCAACCTGCCACATAAGAAATTATTATTAAATATATTTTTAGAGGAACAGAATTATAAGAGAGTACAGCATAAGCATGGAGACACTGTCAGTTGGCTATTTGGTGACTGCCTGGAAAAATGTTCTAGACTCTTCTACATGATCGATTTCTTAAATATTTTTAACTGAAAATTCAAATTTTTTTTTGGATTTGTGTCAGAAAACAAGCTCTGCGTGATTCATGCATGTTCTCTTGCGTGGGCCTTCTTAGATATTATGATATCCTTATTAATCTTTTGTACTTCAATTCCACATTTTCCGTTGTTAAACGCTGCTGTTTATTTGTAGTTAACGTACATACTTAAATGTGTATCTTTTACACGACAATATTGTCCAAGAAGACATTTGCATCTATTTTTAATAGCCAATGAATCTCTCAAGGAGGAGTTTATTAATTTATTAATTAAGTGAATATCTTGATAAACTCGAACTAGTTTCATAAAACGCCATTTGAGCTTGTACTAGTATATGCAAAAATTTTCAATATTTTATCCGAACATTTTTAACCACATGTACTTTTAAATTATTTAAAGTTTCACTACAAATTCAGAAAAAAAACTTCAGATTTTAGTGCCGTACTAACTACACAAGTGATTTAACTAATAGTTTATCTGTATTACCTACATATATGTAAGTGAGAACGTAAGTTCTGTTAGGTCAATACTTTTTTTTTCATGGTAAGAGATACCAGAACAGCTGACTTAACTTTCAGTTAAACGTAGCTTCAGCAGGACTTAACTTTATTTAGACCTAGCTGGGGAAATCCCGAAACGTGCACCGTTTACGAGCGATCAATACGTCGTCAGCCCAACCCTGTGCTTAGTAGAAGTTTCTTGTCTTGTGGTCCGATATAGACTTAGGCTTCTGATGATGATGGTGTTTCCGAGCAAGAAAACTTTCAATGTGTCTGATTCGTTATTATTTTGTTCAAAATTAGCTCATAACCAAATTAAATAAACTTGATGTCCGGGGTTATAATGCATCTGCTTTCATTCACCATTTTTAATCATGTTTAAAATTACTCCGCAGTGCTAAATTTTCTATTATGAATTCAAGGATGTCATTAAAAGGGAATTCTTTCAGTCAAATTAATTTGTAATTGTTATAAGATTCCAATTTGAGTTAAGGATTGTCCACCACGGTCTGGAACTGGGAACAGAAAAGAGACGAATACCAAGTTCGCAATGGACTTACAGTTGAGTGGCACCCTGTGCACTTTTCAGAGAACTCATTAATATTTTCTTATGGCTTTTTAAACCATATTTATTTATCATTTTCCATATCGAATTTATCAATGGTACGTGGACCTACTCGTACATAGCTGCAGTACGTGGTCAGATCAATATCTAGAGCTGTTCATACACAAACAAAATAGCAAGAAATGTATATACATATATATGAATATATACGTTTAAAACCTTAGTTAATAGCAGCAAAAACAACCAAATAAGTAATTTCGCATGAAATTCATACGCTGGAATGTTAAAGTGAGATGTTTCAAGTAAGTACGTTATTCCTCAAAAAGTTTTTTGTGCTCATACTCTTCCCTTTCATTGTAAGTGCAAATAAATTCCTTAGGGGTTTTAGTTCACCCTTTTTCGGACATATTCTTTTACTGTTCCTAGTAAATACCCTCAGGTTTTGTTCTTGTTCCTGCTAACAGTGAACTACACTTGTGCTCTAATTAATCAGTTCAGTAGAAAAATCTCAAAGGTGTAAGCAGTGAGAGTGTATAGGACATTCTATTCATCAGCCAGAGTTGTACTTGTAGAAAAGGTGGAGCTAGAGACACAAAAAGGCTTTGTTTCGAGCACTCTCTCAGAAAAACTACTGAGATTTTAGTGGTTTTATCGCATTTGCACCTGGCATTGCTTTGTTATATCATTCTTCTCAAAATTGCTTTTGCTGGCCGCCAGGCGTTTAACGGTGCCCTCAGAGCTGCATAAAATTATGAATTCGGTAAATTTGTAATCTAAAAGGGTTTCATGATAAAACGGAATTCCTTGCTCGTTTTAATGGTTTTTTCTTTTTGCATTTTTTAAATTCCTTTTAGTTTTTCATGCATAACTATGATATGAATGTCTATACATTTTCAATTTCCTGAAATACGAGTATATAATATATATGAGCTAGACTACTGGATTTGTACGATGATATTAGATATTGGATTCAGAAATTTGGCTTTTTGTAAGTATCTAGGAAATAAACTCTAAATGCCAATTTGGTAAGTAGTGGTAGACTGGTTATTGATCTTTCCTAAAACTATAATATGTACATATAAGTATATGAAGCAGAAGCCACATCAATTGGAGACCATAAGTGAGTTGAAAGCTGTGGCACGAGGCGAAATAGGTCTTACTTCGCACTTTTCAAGTTGGGACTTCCATAATTTGGTTTATCACAACTCAAGTTGGTGAAAGTCAGATGATGATTAACTTAAACCTTACAAATATTGCTGCATCTGTGTCAAAGAGAACCTTGAGTTTTGGACATCCCAAACTTTACCAATTAGGATGTACCACACTGAATACACTGTAATCTAAATTTGCAATTTAAATGTGAAAATCTACTATAGTCACATATTTTTTTCTTGATGCAGGGAGATTTCCTATTAACGTCCTACCCACGTTCCAAAACTGTTACCAATCTTTATAAATTGATAAGGATAAAAACGTCGCAGTTTGTATCAACTTTTATTATGTCGTTGTGTGAAAAAAAATCTAATAAGTATTTGGAAATTTTGAATTGATTTGGTTCTACAAAACACCTACAGGATGTCCCAACTCAGACATATTATCTTCATTCCACGAGTTTCCCCATGTAGTATGCTTGAAAAAAACCTGCTGTGCATTTTTGGATCTGACTCCAACCTTTCTAGTTAACCGCTGTTAAAAATGCTTTTAATGGATTACTCTTTTCCTTGCTTACTATGCAGCCTATGATCATGGTTTAAACCGTAAACTTAAGAAAACGCAGACTCTGTCTTAACGCGTTTGACTCCCAGCATGTTTTTTTGTATTTTAATAAATATAAGAAAAGCCCACAGTCTGTTTGTAACGCGCATGGCGTTTAAATAAATGAAAAAAAATATATGTACATATACAATAATATAAAAAAAATGAACACAATTAAACAAAAAAATTGCAAATTAAAAAAATATTTTAAAAATCAAAAAACAAAATCATTTTCTTATAAACTTAAGAGAGCATCCCGTTCTAAGAAGCTTTAGCTAGTGAAAAAAATTAAACAATTTAAGAAAACCCCAGACTCCGTCTGTAACACGTTAAAATTCCAGCACGCTTTTTTTAAATGAAAAAAATGTTAAGAAAATAAAAAATACAAAAATAGCAAAAGTAAAGATAAATTTTAAAAATTAAAATAAAAAAATGTGCAAAAAATTAAAAAAATAAAACTACAAAAAAATAAAAAAAATAAATAAAAAATTAGAATTTACACACTTAAGAGAGAATCGCGTTCTAAGAACGGGCAGCTAGTATTTAATAGTAGACCAAATTGGAAATCTTTAAATAAAATTATTTTTGAATCCACAAGGATAATCTTTCCTCTTCCAAGATACATATTATATTGCCTTATTTCTCATCGTTTCCAAGATAGTTGAAAAATCATATGTATTAAATTTAAAGCCTCTTGTCATTAAAATTCGTTTTGAAAATGTCAAAGCGGAAAAATTTCCTAGAAATAAATTACTTCCGTTATATTGAAAATCATATGTTAGGCAGATTAAAGTTACTTAGCACGACATTATGTGTATGTTTATTTCAATAAAATATTATTGAAAAGGTCCAAAGCAACATTTTGGTATGGTTTGTGTACCATTTTATTTCATTCAATGCAGACAAGCGTACAACAACAGCTTAATTACATTTTTTTTTAAACATATTATGTCCACCATTATTACTAATGCACGCCACTACTATTCACTGGTCTTGAGTAATTTAATTTTTCATAACTGACCAAAAAAAGAAATCTAGGGGTTTAATCTCGAGATCTTTCAGCTTATTTAATATTAGTAAATATCCCTATCCACCTCTCATGGTATTTTTTATTTAGATACGTCGATATCCTTTGTGCTGAATGTGCTGCTGCGACATCATGCCTAGGAACGGGTCACTGTTTAGGTTCCTAGATAAATAATAGATCTAATTAATATACTGCCGAAATTGAAATTTTTACTCCTTTCGCTGACCTGGATTTTCCGGAACCCAAGTGTGTAGATTATGGAAGTTCGGTATTCCATCCCTGGTAAGACTCTTCCGGTATTTTTGAAAAACATTTATCTTTACCTGTTTAGTCATTACTTTAAAACAGGGAAGGAGATGCATAAATAATATGATGTGTTGAATAGCTCCCACAGTTATCTATCTAATAAATGTTAAGCCAATATTAGGTAGAATGTAGAAGTAATTCATAAAATATAAAGAAAAATGTGTAAATCCTCCTAGCTCCCAAACTACGCATTTTACATACCAATCCAGTCCAAATATCTTTTGCTTACTTCGACCCCAGCTATAACTCTGAAAATCTTTGTATTATTGGGACACCCAGTATACAGCGCAATCCAGACATATCCACTTAATTTTAATAATATCATAGTAGTTCATTTTTAACGAAGACTATATTAAATGGACATTTATGTATTTATTCTACACCATTTTCGAGACATAACTCATTACTGTTTTTGGGTCTTATAGAAGAAAAATTTGTTTATCCGCATCTGGTAAGGGTACCCTTCAAAATTCTTAGGATATGTCTCTATATTCAAATTGAGAAGAATATCTACTTTTACTCGAGGTACTTTTAGGATGATTAGCTTGAAGAACTTTTAACGTATTATTTATAATTGCGTCTGCTGAAACTTTGCAAATCACATATGGGTTTTATATAAAATGTTTTATATGTAGCTAATATCTGAATTCAATTTTGTAAAATTGCACAAATCCATTTTACCAACTTTGTCAAGACATGATATACTTTTGGAAAGCTATTATTAAATAAACTCAACCGCGAAGACGAAACTGCATCACTTTGAATATTCAAGAGTAGGTACCTACTGTTGATTTGGATGACGATATACAGAGCCTTATTTATCAAGGTGCAGGTTGAACTTCCCATAATGAAAAAGGGACAAGCTTTTGTATATGGTATATCTATGCTTTGGAGAAACCTTAAAAGACTAAGATAACAAATTTGGTCTAATTACCTTATATACTTTACGACTCTCATGATAATAACTTAAAATTTATTAAATTTCTAATAGTGAAAATATTATTTTTCCTCTTCTTCTCCATTTTGAAGTTATGGCTCAACAAATTCAACATTTGGGAATTATAACTCAGTTTTTTTTTTATTTGACTACTATGCTTTTTAGGGTTCCATACACAAAGGGTGCCAACGGGACCCTATTAATAAGCCTAGGTAGAAAGTTGAAATTTTCACAGTGTGTGTATTTTTATTGCCGCTATAACAACAAATAATAAAAATAAAATAAAATAAAGGGGACCCCATAAAAGAAACGTGATTTTTCGGCGTTTTTTGCTCGACCTTATAAGGCTGTATCTCTTGAACCGTAATAGGTAGAAACATGAAATTTTCAAAAGATGAGATATACTATAGCGATAGCTAACAACAAATAATGAAAATAAAATAAAGTAAATATTAAAAAGGGTCCCCATACAATAAACTTTTGTTTTTCCACGATCTTAATGACGTAATCAAATTAGACAATTACTTTACAAATCTTTACATATTTTTATAGCGCCTCTCTTTTTTCTTTTACGATGGCCAGAACTCGTCGTATGCGAGTCCGACTCGCACTTGGCCAGGTTTTATTAAACATATCATCACATCACCCTAGCCTTATATATCGTACTTAAGGGGGTTACCCTTCCCACCAAAAAAAAGCTCACCATTTCTGTTCCCGAAAGCTTAGTGAGCATAAACGCATAAAAGTATGCAATTTGAAAATTGCAACAAATCACTAATTTAGTACCTACATGCAAAGCAGAATGGTGCTGTGATATTCGTCTGTATTGTACTCCAAAGCATGTCGCGCATCTGCACAGCAGTAGGGTAGAATTGCATAGGCATGGCGAGATTTTAAATTTTGCCGTCGGATTTTTCTTAGAATTGAGAAGCAGGCAAGGTGCGAACGAAATGTATGCGTTCTATGCTACTGATCAGACACTTTTCCGTGTAATTTGTCTGGCACTATTTATTGCTTGGGCAAATTTAATTTTACTGAAGCCGGTCATCAAATAAAACTCTTCCGAGATTTCTGAGTTCTAATATACGATATAATCTTTGCAATGTTCACACTTTGTCAGATTATCATTTTATTAACTAGATAACCAAAGAACTACTTTAGAGAGTTAGACTTGAATTTATCAACAACACAATTTTCAGGTTGAGCTATGTCTGGTAGAATTTCTAATCCAATTTTAGTATATACATATATACAATTTTATCTCTATCTAATTAAATCTACCAATCGAAATCCCTCCAAGGTATTTTCGTTCATATCTTTATCCTGATTTTCTTTTTCTATCAGAATTGTGAACGAATCTATTTCGCTATAATCCTCAATATTTGGGCTGGCATTCATTTTACCGGCTTCATGTCTTTCTTCATTTATATTAGCAAAATTTACTTTTAAAGGTCGACAGAAGTTCTTTGTAATTTGTGAAAATGCTACACCTTCGAAAATCGCATTTTGAAAACAATTCATTCATAAATTAATAGTAGTAATAATTATAGTCGCTAGAAAGATAATCGATTGTAGATTACGTTATAGTAGAAAAAGTATACCCGCGCGCCACTTTTTCTTACAAAGAAATTGAAGCAAATTCAAAAAATTGGTACACACTGTATTTAATCTGACAACTCACTACACCTCATCACTTTTCGTTCAGTTTTCTAAATTACTTACATATATTCAAAAAGCAACTCTTCAAAACTGTAAGAAGTTCCATTTTGTCCTTTCTACAGCTTCACTAAAACTCGGTCATAAATGGAACGCAACAAAAAATTACTATTTATAATATAGTCAACCTTCCTCCAAAATTTCATCAAAATCATTCACATTTCACAAATTTACACATTTTTAGGATTATTTCATTTTCATATACACAAATTTACATACCTAACAATATTCAGTTTTCTCTTCTTTATTCCATAATTATTGGCCCGAATTCTACTAATACGTCCCATGATTAAATAATAGTTACTCATAATTCGTTACCTATAACCAGAATAGAACTGCCAAAAAATTTCTCGCTTCAAAAGCACAAATAACGAATTACCAATGATAAAAAATAAAATATTCCGGGAAATCTACACACATACATATACCTAATGCAGAAAATGGCGGCACACACTCTCCGAGCATGCAGCCACAGCCTAAGCTTTCGAAACAAATAAAGTCTTCCAAAAGCACATTACTCTATCTGACGATGATAAAATGAATTGAAAACGCCAAATTGTATGCAAAATATATAAAAACAAGAAATTTTTGCCGTTATCATCGTTAACATTATTGACTTTATTTCCTTTATCATTGCACTAAAAAATTTGAGTTTTTCAAAATAAACAGAAAAAGGTTCGATCTATGTTACAAATTGAACTTTCTTTGAAATAATATCATAATTTTGGTAGTTATTCATCTCTGAAAATAACAGCTTTCAAACGAAAATATATTAGTAACCAAAACTTTGTTACTGATTTTCTTTCCGTCACTGCCTCTTCCAGCCCAAGATCTTCCATACTCAAGTATAAATTTATCTATTTGATGTACCATTATTACGTTTCGATGTACCAAACTTTGCATATTTCATGAATTCGAGAGTTTTTTAAAGCTAATTAAATACATATAAATCCCGAAATCTTTATTTTTGACACGTCATGACCTAAGTTTATGCTTTTTCTCTAACTATGTGCAATTTTTATCATGATAGTACGCACAGACTTGCAGCAAATTTTTCGTGGTTTTTAAGATTTCAGTGGTAACCCCCCTTAAGGTGGCCGTTTGTGCAAAATATATAGATGGGAATGTATTGTATAACTCGGAGTATAATAAATAGGAAGAAAAACCCCCAACGAAAACTCAAGTTACGATGCCTTTGAGTTATTGATATTTCACATATTTATGATCTTGGCTATATATTGTAGAAATCGAAATTTTAACTATCGTCCAAAGCTGTAAAATACTCAGTATTTAATGGATTTAAAGTCGGTTAATTATCAATACCAAGTATTTGAGAATTGACAATTCCATCTACTAATAGTAGTACTAATATTGGAATTAAAATTTTACACTCCCATTCCGGAAATGGCAAATAATACTTTCAAATACCGGAAATTAATTGAATTTGCGATGCTATTACAAAAATACTTATAATTACCCCAAAGAAAAGTTTTTTTTTTACTGTAAAATTAAAAAAAAAATTGATCTAGTTCGTTTCATAATTAAGTACAATATCATGTTTAATACTGAAGTTTTCAAAGTAATTAAAAATAACGGAAAGCATCTGAAAGGAATTAAAAGAAATTGAAAAGAATTATATAATAATAGCCAAATACTTTTTAAATACTTTTGGGTATTTATAAGTATTTTTGTAATGGACTCGCAAATTCAGTTACTTTCCGGTATTTGAAAGTATTATTTGCCATTCCAGGATTGGGAATATAAAATTTGAATTCCAATAGAGGAGTATTAGTATTGGGAATCGTCAATTCTTAAATACTTGGTATTGGTAATGGTAATGGTACTTGAATTTTTCTATCGACGATAAATCTTGACGGTTATTATATTATATGTAAAGGTATGTACATGTATGTATTGTTACGTGCGTGGCCTTCGTTCGTTATTTAAAACAATATTTGAAATATTATTCACAAGTTCTTACTTTATACTATATTGTTTACTTTTATAACATTCACAAACAATTATCAAATCAACTCTACTTTAGTTATCGCTATTACTGTACTTCTAATTATCGCAATCCAAATAGCTTACTTCGTTCTCTTCACTGTCTGAAATAAGGATGTCCTTGGCGGTGACAAGTGCCGTATTTATACTCTACAAATTGTCCTAGAACCTACGTGAATATTATGTTCTCGAGACATCAATTTTCCGTACCTAAAGTTGTTTATGTCCATATTTTCTAGACGCCGTTTATCGTTTTCTGTAATACGATTCTCTCGAAGCTGTTTATGTCCGTACTTAATTACTTATTTCACGCGAAGTATTCATTTCCAATAGATATCTCTTTTTCTATTGCACGTAACAGTATATATGTCGTAGACACTTGATGAAACTCCGCACTTCACGATAAGTCTAGGCATTTCATGAAATGTAGATAGTGTAACAGTTTGCACTTAATGACTTTTTACATGATGTGTCTAAAATTATAATAAGATTAGCTTCTGGACACCAAAATATTGTGAAAAATGATAAGTTTGCTTCCTAGCCAATATGACACCTTTTCTCTGGTTGGTATGCTGCAGAAGTTATCATGAATTATATTGTCAGCAAGCATTATCATCAACGGGTAGAATTAAGGACTTGCGAATACACTCATAAATGGGGTAAGGGAGGATGCTCAACTTGGTGTCATCAAATGTGATAATGGAGAACTAGGTTCCATATCAAAACTGGCTATACCTACATATACATACCTATTAACAGCAGTGTTTAATTCCGGATACCTATTTGTTTGTCTCAAGTGACAAATATTTAAAATATTTATCAAGTGAGTTCACTTCGGCCTATAAGCGGTTTCACATAAAATTATTATTACCTGAGAGCCTCTTAGGCTGATGTCAGATGAGTATGAACTTTCACACATTCAACCAAAATATGTACAACCAAAATAAATCATAGAGCACCGTTTTAGATAAGAACGAAAAACGTTTTAAGAATTAAGCTCATATCGGACTAATGGTTCAAAAATGCTCTCTCGAAATAAAAAGACTTAAGCATATCCTTTTTTTTTTCTTTTACAAAGGATTTCTAAATACTCTCTTCCAATGTGAAACGTTCTTCTTTCCTGGCTGGTATAAATCAACGTTTAGGCCAATTAAATCGCATATACTATATAATTCGCCCTAAAGGAAATGCAAAACTTGATATTTTTCTGCAAACAGAATTACATGCAAGGTCGTCATAAATTACAGCCTTATCCAAGGCTTTAAAGCTTACAAATTGCCCCAGGGATATTTTTATTGTATGGAAAGGAACAGGGCACTTTTGTTGCTGAATCTACACGCAGTTTAAGTTTCTATAAAATAAATGAACATTTCTTGTCCAGGAAAATTTTCAGGGAATTTTCCATTTCATCGTTTTCTTAAAATTTTAATTTATTTTCCAGCTATCTTGAATGCATGAATGTATCTCAAGTTATACATAGATACTGTTATGTACTTACATCTATAGGATTAGAGCATGATTCAGTAAGTTGTGGTTTTACAATATGTATGTTAATTTTTTGCGCACAAGTAGAATATACATAATATGTACATTATGTGTTTTTGTTTTGCTTATTTGGTGGAGTCCATGGCAGAAAATTTTCATGTAGACGGGAAAGTGCTTTATTTACTTTAATATATTTATCTACATATTTTCATGAAATGTTTCTTTTTCTTTTCTTTAAGAAATAAGTAATCTATTGAGGGAAAAATACAAATTAATTTTAACTTGCATATACACAAAACAATTTTTATTTTCTTCTAAAACTCATTCAGGTGGAAACATGTCAGGAAAAAATAATTTCCTTGGAGCTTCAAGATCCCGAACAAGACCTTTCAATCTTACCCATCGAGGATGAGGAATCAGCTTCAATAGTGACAATTCGAACCAATACCGAAAAATTGTTTCTTCGTCCAGAACATTCTGATGAAGCCGATGGCTCCGGAGGAAGACTAAGTTCATTTGGTAGAATCGCTAGGGATTATAAGGATATCACACTCGAACGAGATTTTGAAAGGACGACAATACCATTACAAACAATCGTTGAAGTTGTTAATCCAATAATTGGAGGAGATGGGTCACCAAATAAAATCGCAATTGGTCGCTCAACGGATTGCACATATCCATCATTTGATGATGATTTATACTCTAGAGAAACACAATATCAACCTAGTTCTTATCAAATCGACGGCGATGATAGTCCAGTCATGAAACCTGAACTTTCATTGAACGCTAAAATGAAAAATGTCCTTCAGGAACTATTGGAAAATGAGAGAGTTAAAACGAATTTGTCGAAAAGTTTGATTGAAACTGATAGTGACTGCGATAATGGTTGCGAAACAGATGATGATATTTCAGAAAATCTTTTCGGCAGAGAATATGAAATCAATGGAAATACAAATGTTCCTAGTGTAAAAAATTTGAGGGATGCAGATCCAAACTGGAATTATCATAAAATCGCGCGCAGTGTACCAGAAGAGATGGAAATGACTGATGTCGGTGATAATTCCTTTGTGGATGGCTGTCAGGTTTATAAAAATCCCAATACAGAATTGTCACTCGATGTCAACTATTATGATAAAAATGAAGAATTAATGGATATAAATTATAAAACAAACGAAAACAAGGAAATTAGAGAAAAGTTAATGTCTGAGCTCCATGTGAATGAAAAACGACAGCAACAAGAACAATCCGTCCATGTAGAGCAGCATGAACCATCTGATATTCAAAGGGAACAACACCAGTCAAAACCACAATCAAAACATCAGGATTACAAGCAGAAACAGACGGAAGGAGTAGAACAGGCGAAGTTGAACTCACAACAGGAAAACGTTTGCGAAGAGGAAGATGAAGACGGGAACGAGGACGACGATGACGATGGTGGACAGGAACTTTCTATGAAGGAAACTGCTGCAGAAGCTTTGCAAACAGAAGTCACAACGAATATAGATAGTATACCTACTGCTACAGAACCAGCGACACCAGATACATGTACTGTTGTTAGGACGACAAACATCAATAGAAAAAAAAAACGGAAGAACAAAAACAAGAAAAAGTAACTTTTCAGGATTTATACCTTCCCTGCTCCCATTTTTTATACCTTAAATCATGTCTCTTTGTTAATGTGCGGTACAACAGCCTTCAATTTAACGTTACCTAGACTGTCCACAAAAAGTAGATAAATGTATGATGCCATCTCCAGGTTTTATATGTTACGAGGAGTTTTTCTTTTGTTCAAATATGTACATTGTCCCTTAAGTATCTGCCCCCTAAACTGTAAGAAATAATAAAAGCCTGCGATATAAATATTACAAGAATTGGGCTTTGTCGTCCTAATTTGAAAGCCAGAGTCACCCATGATGAATAAGAATATTGAAGAATACGTGCATACCCTGTAAACCTGGGATGGTAATACTTATGTATAACTTCCTTCGTAGCGTGGGCTTTTTACATGCTATTATTGTGTATGTTTTCCGGGTCTGTGAAGGATTTAAGTTCTTTCTAAGGACAATTAAATTGAATGAGTTTTGTTTACGTCTTTTCGAAGAGAAATTCACACTCACGTTTACTGAAAATAAACATTCAATATATTCTTAGTCTTGGCTAATCAAATAAAATTCTGAAAAGGAAAGCGCAAACCATTTCAACAAATAGTGCTTGAAAAATAACCTCTACTTAATGGCTGCTATTTGCAATATTCGAGAGATTTAAGCGTGCAAGATAAATAGCATTTACAGTGTTGAGATGAATTAATTTGTTAAATGTTGTCCGGTCCTTCTTTCATAGAATTAAAATAGTATTCCTACTTTCTTAGTCTTAAGTCCTGTATTAAGTCGGATCATCACAAATTCCTTTTAAATCTCGTAAATTGGTAGAGAGCAATTCTCCAAAATCAAATTAGTGCCAGTTTATTAAACCTATCAGAAGACGACATTTGGAAAAAGCTAAGTTTTAAAAACTTATACATACTTACGACGCTCTATCATAAAGAAGTACACCTACTTTCACTTTCTAAATTTTAGATGTTTCCTAGTAGGTCTAGATTTTAGAGGCAATTGAAATTCTGGACCATTTTCTTGGGTTATCCTAAATTTTATTCCCTTCCATTTCTAGTGGTAACGAAATTTTGAATAGATTGCGTCAGTCAATTCAGACAAGCCATTCCCAAAAAGGAATTAAAAATTAATTATAAATGTCGCATACATACGGATAGATACAAAATAATTGTGGTGTGTGTGAATAATTTTTGCATTTTTAGTATTAAAAGTGTATCGTAAATTTTAAATTAGATTATAATTAAATTAAAATTAATATTTTATTTTTATTGACACTCTTATTCAGGAAAAAATATACTTATTTTGTTTCATTTACAGTTGTTTTCATATTTTGTAATTGTTTATTTTTTATGTAGGACGGGCACTTCTGCGTGTAAAATTGTTCATAGAAACATCGCTTATTGCATGGCCCCAGTGAAATTAAAGAAGAGTTAATTATAGTTTCCTTCTAAAATGAACAATTATAGAGGATAGAGAGTACGATCATTCGCCCGAAAATAAGTTGCCTTCCTTGCTTTCTTGAAAGAAGCGAGGATTTTATCAGAGACTGAAACGAAACTAATATACTATGTTACTCCGTTTACACAACTGGATTTAGGGCAGCTCAGATTTTATTTTATGACGTAACTATTTACATAAATGATTGGCTGGCAGCTCAGAATTTTCATGGGGAATGAGAATTACATAAATATTATCGCGGTATTTGTTTCTTTTTTCTCGAACTCTCAGGTAGGTATCCTTTTATTTTAATCTTTCGCTGTCTGAGTTGGTTACATTTAAATGAGACAACCTAGATTTTTGATAATTTGATTAGGTACCATAAGAATTTTTCGTATAAATAAAAATCATTTGGAATTTTATATATTAACATTTGTTTTTAGAGATCTTGACATTCTTCTGGGATGTATGGAAAATTATTTACTGAGAGGGGTTTAAATAGAAATTGCCCATAAAATTATTTTTGTGTCTCTTTTTTATTAAGTTATTAATTTAATAGCGCCAGGGTATTTAGAGAATTTTTAATACGTTTCCTAATAGAGTAAATTTTACGTTTGAGTTCAACGACCACAATCTTAAAATTGCCACTCCTTTTTGACATATAAAGTGTGTTAAACACACTTTATTTTTATTGTTCTTCTTTAAATGTACAGATATTATTCTCGGTATTTTCTTTTTATTTTTTCAACTTTTTTTCTATCAAAACGCACTGTCTACCGCTATTACTTCTTTTCTCGTTCAATTTTAAAAACTTACTCCCTGAAAAACAACTTATTAACACAAACTCAGCTGCTTTCTAGACATATAAAAAAAATAATTCTTAGTCTACGAAAATAAACAAATTGCTACACATCGTAATCATCTCATTAATTCATTTTGTAATTAAAGATAAAATGAATTAAACATCATTTTTATACCCTAGATGAAATCTATAGGGTATACTAAGTTTGTCATTCAGTTTGTAACACCTCGAAATAATGATGGTAGAGCAAAATGGATTGGACACCCATTCATAATATTAAAAGTTATTTTGATTTTTGCATGTCCGTCCGTCCGTCCGTGCGCACGATAACTCGAGAACGCGTATACTTAGAGAGCTGAAATTTTGTACACAGACTTTAAAAAATAAATAAAATTAAGTTCGAAAATGAGACAAATCGGGCAATTCCTTCGTGGGGTTGCCATATAAAAATTTCGTTTTCCGCTATATATGTGGACACTGCCTGAGAACGCGTCGACGTAGAGATCTGAAATTTCGTACATGATGTTTTTACTACATTAGCAAATAAAATGTCAAAAATGGACTAAATCGGGCAACTCCTTCTTGGTGTTGCCATATAAAAATTTAGGTTTTTACGTATACTTTGAAAACGATCAGTCCAAGACATTTTTATTGTACCAAAAACTTCTGCAGAATATGAAATCCTACAAAATTGGTTATAATCATTTTTTCTGTGCGACAAATTGTTCTAGAAATATATGCGAAAAACAACTTCCAAATCAAACTTGAATAGATCGGTGACCATACGAAATTTAATACGGGCATTCATCTAGGGTATCATAAGAATTGGTCTTAGAGCAATTCTAGCTTTTTTACTTGTCCATATTTAACTTTGAACCACTTCTGTTATTGATATGTTGTGACATTTGATCCGAATTACATTCTGCAAATTTATTAATGCATGCCAGATTTATTATGTCAGAACAAGTGAAATGGTGTTAAATTGTTTTGTGATGTTGTAATGATGACTATGTGAAGCAATACCGTAACATAGCTGAAAGGAGCTCAGCAGGAACTTAGGGCCTGTGCATAACATGGCGAAGGCTTTTTCACAGTTTGCGTCCATTGGTTTAATGTAGAATTAACTGTAATTGCTAAGGAAAGGCCATCACTACTGATGATTAGTATGATCCGATAAGCCTTTCCCACCTAGTCCCTATTAAAAAATTTCACAAAGATTTGACGGCCAAATCGTGGTAAAGGGTTTTCCCGTTCCAACCCCCTTGCCAATGAGCAATGGGAAGAATCACTTCATCAATATAAATTTTGTTATTCTACTCCTCCTACAGCGTTTGGTAGGAAATTGTCCCTCATATGGCGCGGGCGTATAATAGACGGAGAGCTGGCGACCAAAATACTTACGTCATTTCCTTCTTATCATATTCTATTGACATTGTTGATAACGTATTCGGAAGTCTGTCTGGCTTCGAGTGGTGGAGGCGAGATGGCCTCGAAGGCCTTAAAAAAAATCGGTTAACTTACGTGACTCCATAAACGTTGAATTTTGATGTGGGAGGTGAAAATTATATTTTATGATCAATGGTAAAAATGGCAGACACATTGGATGGTGGGAAAGTGGTGGCAGACAGCAACAAAGACGCGGAAAAATGTGCATAACTTACGTCATACTACGATAACTCTAGAATGATTCAACTTAAAGGGCAGAAATCTTGCACACGGACTTTTTTACAAAAAATTTAGTTTCGAAAATGGGACCAATCGGGCAAGTCCTTCGTAGGGTTTCCATACAAAATTTTCGGTTTTTACTATATATTAGGGCACTGCCTAAAAACACATAGACGTTGATTGCTGTAGTTTGGTACCAGGCATATTCATCAATGGTAAATACTAGTTGTAGATTGTTTAAAATGAAAGCCTTTTTCAATCGAATGGACGCATGCTGATTTTTGACAACCTGCTTCTAGGACTGAAGCATCTCATCCTTGGGAATGAACATAACATTGACTTCTTGCCCCAGCTTCTGTGAGTGGCTCATTATTGTACGCGCTCTAAAGAGATGGGCAAGCTTGTTGATTAATAAGTACGGCGACTAAAAAAACCTTAGAATGCAGCAATGAAGACTGGTATGGTCAGCTCGGATACAAGCTCTATATCGATATTTTGGCAGATATGGCATTTTAAATGCATATGTAGTCCTTGTAGCAACGGTTGCCCTATTTTTGAACATTTTGAAGTTAATGGGGTAAGCATAGTCAACATCGGTTCGTTGAAAGGGTCTGGATATGTTTACCCTTGAGGTATGTGTGCTTCCCCTGATTTGAAGTGAAATTATACCTGTATGGCTGTGACTTAGGGTCACAACCATAAGGTCAATACATCAATAATTTGTCCTATATAATATATTCATGTATTGCACATTCGATCCTGAAAACGAAAAATTATTTTTTTAAATTTAAAATTTCAATTTCACTTTCAATTGTATTAGAAATGCATTTCCATGTTATAACAAACTGCAATTTAGCATAAATTGCATTTTATTATCAGACACACATTCCATTCTCACGATATGCATACTTACCAACATACAGTGTTTTTGCTTTCTTGTATCTACACTGTTCATACATATATATATAATTTTAATTCCTCTAATCTAATGTCCATATATGTATTACTACAATTCTTCCAAATTGCATATACATACATTACATACAATTATTCTCGCCATCTTAAAATTAATATCTTAAGACGGGCGGGCGCACAACTGCATATCAGATTTCATTTCTTCTTTATGCATATGCATTGCAACAATACTTTTTGCATTTTCTCACGTACGTTTTGTGTCGCGACGCGTTGTGAGGAAGTAATGAAAAGAATAGAAAAGCTTTTCAAATTTTTCATGGGTACCTGGGTGCAATCTACCCGATCCTCGAGGAATGGTTTATATACCTACCGAAAAGTTACCTCGCGGAACTATTATAAACTATTGTAAAGTGAAAAAAACAAAGTAAAACAAAAAAATAAAGTCCTAATATCTAGAAGAATTTTATAACAACTAGAAAAACCCCAAATAATAAAATTTAATAAAGTGATTAAATAATCCAAGGAAGTGTATTGCATTTTTTATTCAGAAAACTCCTAGCGCGCTCTCTCCATGGGAGCACGGAGTGCGTGAAATATAACATTATGTAAAATATGCTCTACTGTATTTCATCCTTGTGGTATATAAAATTCATTTCTTGATGTGGACAGAACTAGCTACACACTATCATGTAATGTAATTTCATATGGAAGTAATTAATTATTATCTCACATTAAGGCACTTTCACATCAAAAACAAGAATCGGAAAAATGTAAATCGAAGAACTCAATTTATTCCACTTAAAAAATGATTAAGAAAATCATGGGAAATCGGATAAACTAATAATTTTACTAAGAAAATAGTTATAATATTTATCTAAGATTTTTAAGAAAAACACAACTATTATCGTTAACTGCTTTATCAGCCGAATTTTTCGGACGATAAAACATAAAAGTTGTGTTTTTCTTAAAAATCTGTATTTTCTCAATAAAATTCCTAGTTTAGCATATTTCCCTGGATTTTATTAATCATTGGAGTAAAAATCTTATTTTAAAGTGGAATAAATTGAGTTTTTCGGTTTACATTTTTTTGTTCCTATTTTTGATGTGAGAGTGCCTTTAGCCGGCATCTTTGATAATACCCGACGGAGTCTAGATGTCTTTAAATTTAATTTCTCCCACCCTAGGAGGATTTTTTGGCTGTTTTAACTCCATCTTAAAGTTCTGAGACTGTCCTTATATCTGGACCGGTCTCTCTCTCTCTGCAACGAAGAGCCTATACCTATTCGCCCTTAGCTTTCTCTATTTCGCTTGGAATATTCCGAAATGGTCATATAGGGACTCTTACTGGAAACCTTTCAATTATACGCCATAATTATTTTACTCATCGACACTAGGGTGAAGTCCAGGAGTTCTTTTCTATTCCCAGTTGTAAGTAAGGCATATAAGTAAGGTAAGTTGTAAATGTAGACCCATTACATTTAAAACAAATGATAACTTTACTCTCTAAAGTGGCATAATGGACGCTGGCATCGCAATATAAGAGAAGATTGACTTCCTTACCTTTGCCACTGCGCTGTTAATCTTCGCTACTGCGCTGTTAAGCTTCGTCACTGCGCTGTTACGATTGTATTGGCCTTATCTGAAGGTGGCGTAACCTATTCAAACGACATATACGCAAAGGCTATCCAGAATTTTTGGTTGTTTCTTTCCATGCTTTTCTAGCCATTATTCAGACTTCTAATTTATCCGTCACTTGGCTAGGTTTTCGCGTCCCTTCCATCTTTGCCCCCTACAGGCTTGTCCCTCTTAAACAGTATAAGAAACACTTCTCCAATTCTAAAGTTAAGCCTCCTCTGACACTTTAAACCACTAGGATCGAGGTGTCATCAATAGCGATGCCGAAACATCTTTCCTATCTTTGGGTTCCTGCACTGAAGCACCCCCTCATTTCCCCATAAAGATGTCCGGGTTTGTGCCTGTAGCACATTCATAGATTACCCCGGTCCACCGCCGTATTAGGTATCCTCTAAGACCGCATCGGTAATTCATGCAGTGAACGAGCAATAGCTTTGCTCTCTCCCACCGCGCGGCTATCTCCGATATAGACCAGATGGTGAAGTCAGGGTGGGCTGATCTTTACAGTCCAGAATCATCACTGCATACTTCCATGTGGACTAATAAAACGTCACAACACAAGACGAGGAGCTCTTGAGTACATTATCGATAACTGCGTTAGAAACGAGCTTCTCCACCGTTTACCACTGCTCTTTAGAATAGCACCCATACTATTTGCTTTTGTTAATCAGTGCTAACTGCAGTCTATTAATTGCCATCTCACTGAAGCTCCTTTTTTGCTGTCACCGCCTGATTCGTACTTGTTCCTAGCCTAGATAATTGCTTCGTTCCGGAGTTAGCAATGGCAGAGGCTATGTTGGACCTGCTATGCTTACATTTGCATGTTAGAGAGCAGGCCATACTTAGTGCAATTAGGCTGCAAAGGGCAAACCTCCAAGGTACAAATAATTTGGTTGGCCAGCTGAAAGTCCTCCAGGATTTCATAGAGGACCCGATGGCTAACCCAATTTCAGACGTTATGCCGAAACGCCATAACTTTGAAACACAATTTAAGGTGATCTTGGGGGACTAAAATACACATATGTAATATCAGACAGCCAAGCAGCACTTAAAGTGTTAAACTCGTTTAGCTTTGAGTCCAAACTAGTTTGGGACTGTCTTACTGTCTTGAAGCAACTGGCCGAGACAAATAGGGTGACACTGATCTGGGTACCGGGACATGAAGGCATTAAGGGAAATGAGATTACGGACCGCCTTGCAAAGGAAGGAGCCAAATCTCCATTTATTTGCCCTGAGCCTGTCTTTGGACACCCAAAGAGTCACCTCTCAGCTCAGATCAAGCTTTGGGAGGACAGAACTAAAAAGGAGCACTGGGAAAATACCCCGGGGCTGAGACAAGCGAAGAAGTTTATAAAGTATTCGCAACAGAGGACAAAAGAATTCTTCACACTCAGCAGAAAGGAATTAAAGCTCATAACGGGCCTATTTACTGGGCATGCTCACTTAGATATCATATTAAGAAGATGGGTAAGGTCGATGATGAAATGGAAGACGATGAAACAGCTGAACATGTCCTTAAATTCAAATGTGCGCCCTAGGGCATTTAGGGGTAATGTCACAAAAGATCTTATAGGTCGCGATGACAAGATGAGAGGCGGGAGTCCTGTCTGCATCCCCCGTTATTAATAATAATAATAGCAATGGCAGAGGTGGGTATCAGCCTCTTAGGATTCTTACGTCAACCTAACCTTATTGCATTTACTTCCTTTCCCTGCCTGTCTCCTTGGTGTGGTAAGCAGGGATTTTTAAGTGTTCATCGGTGAACGTATAATTGTTCTGTTCAGTAGATAATAAGTATCATCAATAAATTATACGGTTAGGTTCATTATATTAAAGCTGGGTATGTTAGTTAATTTTAAACGTGAAACTGGATGTTAATAAAAAAAGCATAGCTAACATTGAAATCAGAGTAGGTATAGCTGGGGAATCATGACATAGCCTTGGTAGATAAAAAAACATTCTTTTGTTACGGGCGAGCTATGACGTCTTTGATAATGATCTCCTTAAAGTAGGATCTTTGGTAGAAAGAAAATTGGTACTGGCTTTAAACTAAGCAACTCGCTGTTTTTCATTATTTTAAAATGACAGAAACGTTTATGAAACAGATAACAGTTTGCTCATCTATACCTATACCCAGAAAATGGACATTATTCAATTGAAACCGTTGTCACGATTAACGAATAATAAATCATCGTACGTAATGTAATTAATCTTGTTGGTAAGTTAGTATTTGGCCATGATTACTAATTAATTATTCAAGATTATCTCATTAAATTTGTCAAATCTGAAAATAAGTCGTTATCCTCCTGTCTTCCCTAAAAATTTTCAAGGGCGACACGAAACTGAAAACCGGAAGAATGCTAATGCGACATTTTCAGATAGGTTAAGGTGGTAGAAGACAAGATTTGACAATTTCCAATATACAGAAAATTAAGTGTATAAATTCATGGAGCATCAGTCAAATTTAAGAAATAGTTGCCTATGATAACTGTAACTCAAATTACAATTATTCGTAATCGTTATTCGTTAGGCTGGTCTGAATAATTTCCCTAGTTTTTGCCTGTACCATGAATATATCTTGTATCAAGGGAGTTCTTATGAGCAATACCATGGGACTCATATCAAGGAAGCAATGAGATGTATTTAATTAGTATTAATATTTTCGGCACTTAAACAAGAGTCTTTAACCGATTACATCTTCTTAGACATGAAGCGTGTTAAGTCTGATTAAATGTATGTAAAATCTGTCACAAAAAGTAATGTTGTTACATTCTAATATAATATCGTAGACAGACTATTTTTGAATGAAATCTAAAATGTTCTTCACTTATGATGAAATGGAACAAAATATCCAGTTTGTGATGCGAATGGCTTACTTCATTCAACAAATTTTTCTCAATTATGAGAAAATTGAGCCGCAACAGAGTTATCTATGTTTTCAATATGATAAATTCAATCTACTGGAAATGGAATGATTTTCTATTAAAATTAGCTATCACAACAATCAGCTGATTAAATATCTGAAATTCGTCCGGAGACCGGTGCGGTTTATTATTTTTCAAATTCTAAAAATTTAAAAAATAATAACAGTTCATCGTATTTTTAAACTCTCAGTACATTTACATGAATACTTGAAGTATACTTGAAGTATGCTTGAAGTAATCAAAATATCATGGAAACGCTCATTCAACGCGTAAATTTCAACTTAAGTAATTGGAAAATTAAATTCAAGATAAATTCAAGTCAAGTAATTGGAATTAATTCAATCAACCGCCCTACCTGAGCTTCAAGTCGATTTCAAGTCAAGTACTCAAGTATTCATGTAAACGTACTGTCTAGCATGGTTTTGATTTTCACAATGAAGAACTACCAAGATGTCAGCAGAGATGAAATGATTGCTTTAAAAGCGGTTCGAAAATGTTTTGGTTCTCTCAGTGGACAAGGGAAATGCGACTGCTGTTATAAATTAAAGTTATAACGTGACTAAAATGAATGGGTTAGAAGAAGACAGGAACTCATACATATCTGTTAATTACAATCCAACAGCCCGTATTCTTAGAAAGTTGTCGCAAATGATCAATGATTACAAGGTGATTCTTTTACCTAAGCGCTTCATTTTCTCTTATCTGCAGTAACCTAAACTGAGTGATTTACCTAAAATTTACAAGGCTGGTAACCAATGCGGCTGATTATCAGCCATATAAATTCGCCAAGCTAAAAGATAGCTTGATATAAAAGCATTTTGTGGATTCTTGGAAGCCATTGGTCGGACAGAGGGAACATCACATCAAAATTCCACACAATTCGTGTCGCTTTTAGATGACTTACAGCTTTAAGAAAGTGAAGTTATGGTCAGTTTTGATGTAAAATCACTTTTACTAATGTGCATGTACATGAACTGATAAGTTTTATTCAACAACTTATTTCATCCTCCGACATTAGCCCATCACATATACTTCTTTTGGATGTTTGCATAACATCTGAGTATTTCAGTTTCAACAATCAGTTCTATCAACAAAAAGATGGTATGACTATGAATTTGCCTTTAGCTCCCATAGTTGTTGTGGATGGAGCACTTTGATAAAATGACCCTAAACAGTTTGCAACAAAAACTCATAGGTTTGGTTCAGGTATGTGGATGACACTTTCTGTATTCTAAAAAGATCTAATATCGCGAGTTTCTTACAACACCTAAACTCTCAGCAACAACACCAAGTTTACGATCGAGCGAGAGCAGAACGGATCCCTTGCGTTTTTGGACGTTAAAGTTATGTTATTGCTACGGAATTGGCAGTGTAACCGTGTAGCCATGGCAGGCCATATATGGCAGACCATATCAGGCGCGTATCCAGACCTGCAGCTTGTTGGGGGTCACAACTAAAATGTTCGAGGGGGAGGAAAAAGTCGGAAGTAGTCGCTTTTAATTTTTTTTTTCATATTTAAGTTAGATATATCAAAATTGAAGTTTCGGTCTTGTCGATAATATTATCCACATCAATGTCGATCTCAGAGTGGACAGACATTAAGGACTCATATCCAGATACTCTTTCTCGTGCAAATATTTTAGACATAGATGTCATGCAACCGATTCTGCAACGGCTGAAGTTAATGACTGAGAGTGAGGGCTTGCACCTTGATTGACATTCAAAGGAATAGGAGTAGAAGTGCATGATATGTCACTGACTATTTCTTTTGTTGCGAACTTAACTGATCTTGCTTTCTTCTGAAAAAAGTTGGCAATGGTGTTATCAGTCTTCTGTTTTACACTTTCGCTACTATTTCTACCTCCATCGCTAACTAGTGTAGCAAGTTCATTCTTCTCCTATAAACTAAAAGTAAACGTGAAGCTAAATTAAACAACATTACTTGAATTAATACGAACATCGGCAACTACCGCAGCAGAGGAAAGCGAATAGTTTTTATTTTTATAGTCTTGCCGTAAAAATTGTGAAGACAAATTGTAGAATCAATTTTAGTGGCATCAATCCAACTGATCGTTTTCAGCAACCAATAGTGTATACAAATTCGAAAGAAAAATGTTCAGGTAAATTTCTAAGAACAAAATGTATGGTTGCCAACGCTCATAAATATCTTTAACGACCCAGATCAGTCAAATCGCCTGAATCAATATAACGCTTTGAAACCATTGTCCGCCGCCAATAGTGCATGAAAAATCTAAAGAAAAATTTGCAGATCTTTCTAAGAAAACTGAATGCTTGTGCCCCTGTCTGCCCGAATGAGAGAACCACCAGAATCAATCCACCAATTCGTTTGGACCGTTGTCGGTGAATAGTTAATCGTTCAAATTTTTAAGAACAATTTGCAACTATGTTTCTAAATGTACGTGCACAACGTGGCGAAATGAGGCGAGGCGAGGCTATATCAAGAGTTAAAGAAATAAAATGATTGCACGCTGTACTATGAGAGTGTGCATAAAACACCTCGAGGTAAATTGCTTGAGTTAATTTTTTCGCGATAGCTAGCATATTCTTATAGGTTTTTCTTTGATATAATCGAAGGGTTCTTTATTCATTCTCATATATTGGAAGAATCTATCAGGAGCAGTCCGAAAATCTTCACATGAATGATGAATTCGCCAAATTCCAGACGTTTCGTCCTTATCGGGTGGCAACAGTGTTGTATTGGGGGGGGGGGCGTGGAGGAACGACGTTCCGGCACCTTTTTTCAGAAACGGAACGCGTTCCGGTACATTTTGTAGTAGTCATTTTTTTAATTTCAACCTCGCTCCAATACGCCTCGACCTGATGTAGGGAAACCCTGAACTCTTTCCCAGAAACCTATTGAAAATTTTTTCCTCAGAAGCGATCAAAGTGAATAAAAACTGTGCAAACCTTTTTTTTAAATATCTAAGCAAAAATTAATGCTTATCTACACGTCTGCGCTCATAAAAATTGTAAGCGATCCAAGTTGAGGGTCTCCAATAATGCATAAAATTTCTAAAGAAAAAACTTCCAGTAAACTTCCGAGAAAACATTGTGGGCTTCCGGTTTTATATTTCAGAAAAGCGTTACGGGGTTAGTGCGAATGCGCAAGTCTGCGGAAGTTCGAATCCCGTTAATGACTATTTCATTGCGAATTGCGCCAGTAACGTTGTTGTTTAGATTATGTTATTGTGCATAACGCCAACGTTGTTTTGGTAGTTTGTGGTTTCTATTTCCATTGTAAATTATAAGGTAGTTTAATTATTTTTTAATATTAAATATAATGCATATTAATTTTAATTATTGCAGTAATATTTCGAAAATTCCACAATAAAAATTAATTTTTTATATTAAAAATTTAAAATGAGCGAAAAACGTAAACAACCCACTTTGGACAGTTTCTTTGGAAAAAAACTTAAAACGCGACAAGAAGAAAATGTGCAAGTGCTGGAAACTAAGGAGAAACAAATGGATATCCCATCAACATCAACAGAAAATGTTCATAAAGAAGCAGAATCTCCATTAATAAATTGGCCGAGTATTTGGACTGCAGATATGTGGTTAGAAAAGAAAAAAAAATATGCTTGGCTAAAATGTGATTCCGGAAAACTAGGATGTCTGAGTTGTTCGGCTATTCAAAATTTAGGACCTTTAAAGACGCAGGGAGTAAGCATCTCAAAAGAATGGAGAGGCACTCAGGTATCAGCTTATGGAAAGGATAAAGTCGCACAACTAACTTCTTTGCGAAAAAAAATTTTCAAACATTGTAAAAATTTTCCACATACAACAGCTGAGAGAATATTAAAAGAAGCAGACAAGCCAAAGCTTGAAATTATTGTAGCTAAGTTGAAAGATTCTGAAATTTGTAGCACCAGTAAGGTTTTTAGAACTGCTTATTATATTGCTAAACATGATCGTCCATATTCTGATCATTTTGATTTACTAAAACTTCAAGAAATGAATGGATCTACTATAGCTCACGGATTACGACCTAGATTCAGTGCTACAGAAATTATTGATCATATAGGAATTCAAATGAAATCCAAAATTTGTCAACAAATAGTAAAAGTTCAAGGAAACTTATCTATTATCATAGATGAATCTACCACTTTAAGTAAAAAGTCTGGTCTTATTATTTATTTAAAATGCGAAACCGATAAAATGAAAGATCCTCATTTCTTGTTTCTTGATTTAATTGAATTGCAGGATCAAACAGCTAACACCATAACAGAGGTTCTCTTAAAATGTTTGGAAAAAAATGGTTTTGATGACAATTATTTAAAACACCATTTAATTTCATTTACAAGCGATGGAGCTAGTGTTATGTTAGGAAGAAAATCTGGTGTAGGAACAAGACTAACACAGAAATATCCGAATCTAATTACATGGCATTGTCTAAACCATAGGCTCGAATTGTCGGTAGGAGATGCTATTTCTGAGGTTAATGGGGTTAATCATTTTCAAATATTTATGGACAAGTTATACTCCTTATATAGTCAATCTCCGAAAAATCAAAGAGAAATTGAAACATGTGCAACTACTCTCGGTATAGAAATTAAACGTATTGGACGTATATTCAACGTCAGATGGGTGGCCAGCTCCTTTAGGACTGTATCAGCAGTTTGGCAGAATTGGTCATCTTTATGTCATCATTTCGAAAATGCGAGTAAAGACAACAACCGCTTTAATACGGAACTATTCATGTTCAATGGATTATATAAAAGAATATCATCGAAACAATTTATTCAAGATTTGGCCTTAATGTATGATCTCTATTCGAGCTATCTATTCTATCAGAAGCATTGCAAAAAAGAAAAACTTCAATAGTATATGCAGACAAATTGATTCGCCGCACAATCGCTTATTTAGAATATTTAAAAGATCCTCAGAAAGGAAAGAAGTCGTTGGAAACAATTTCTGCTTGTGAAATAATGCAATTATCTTCAATTTCGTTGGTTGACGGATAATAAAATGGCAAAATTGATTCACAGAAATCAATTTTTAATTAGTATTATTAATAGTAAGAGGAATAGGCTAAACATAAACACTACATCAGCAAATTGTTCAGGTTCAAAGACTTCCGACAGTTCCGACATTGTTAAAGAATTGCGAATTCTTGAACCAACCGAATGCCCATCTGAAATTAATATAGAATTTGGAGAAAAAGAAGTAAAATCTCTCTGCCAACGCTTTGATTTACCTTTGGGGAAAATTTTAAATGCCTTTAGAGATTACTTGGCTTGTGGCGGTCGTAATATTTCAGAACGTTAAAAAAATATTCTAAAATTATAGCTTGCAGTTCTTCAGAATGCGAGCGTGGTTTCAGCAGTACGAATTTAATTGTAACGGAAAGAAGATCACCCATTTTAATTGATCATGTTGCAAATTTATTGTTTATAAAACTTCATGGACCACCCTTGGAATTTTGGAATCCAATTTTATACGTAAAAACCTGGTTGCGTACTCATCGATCCTCTACTGACCAGCAAACTAAAAGAGCAGGGGCAAATGATGAAATTGTGTGTGATCCTATTTGGGAGTTTTTGTAGTACACTATAAGTGTACTACATAAAAATAATAATATCTTTAAGATTCTTATTTTTATCTTTTTTCGATTTTATTATTTTTGTGTTTGTTAATATTTTGTATAGTAAGAATAAAACAAATAAAAAACTTACAAGGAAAATAATAGTTTGCTTAACATAAGATGATCTTCTTCTTAAGAGGATACTTACTAGGATATGTATTCTCCTTCATAAACTATTGAATGTATTAAAAATAAAAAAATAAATATTTCGAAAAGTATTTGCTTTTAAATGTGTAAAAATTCTTAAAATATTGTATTGCGTTGGGTTTTGTGTTGTACCTTCTTCTATTGCTCCAATCTGATTACACGGGTAATGAAAGGTTATTACCGGAAACGTTGCTTTAAAAGAGCTACAGCTCAGTATACATAAATCACTTTGAAAGCTTTCTTTGCACAAAAACCTATACGTGATCTAAACATGAGTCGTTTTACTGTTAACGATTTTTTGCACGTTATCCCCTCTGAACAAACAAGAAACAGTTTGTAGATTGTATAACAAGTGAGGGTGTTTTCAGTCTCTACATTTGTATCAAATATTTACGTCGCAATAAATTGCCTCTGTTTTTTTTTAATTTTTAGTAAATTTAATTTGGCAACAAAATTTAACTTGCTATATCTAAACCACCACGCATTAATAATTAGCTTAATGATTCAAATTGATGCTCTTAACGGAAGGACTATGACCGAAGGGCACTTATAAAATTTTTTTACAAGACTCAATTCGTAATAATTAACATTGGCTGAGTGCCCGAAAAAAGCTCGCTTGTACCACTTTTAATTATGCTCAGATAATTCATCCTTCTACAGCTTGTCAACACACTGCTACCACAAGAACATTCTTTTTTCAGTGACGGAAATTTTTCATTAACCCGGGTTGGTTATTTTAAAGCATTTTCATTTTAGCTATTTTCAATTGAATGAAACAGTAATAATTTTGTTTGCTTAAATATTAAAAAAAAAAAAATCAACAGAAACTTCAGCATATTCCCGAGCTGCTGCCATTGGATAAATGGAGAAAACTTTAGTCAGAAAATTCATCACATTGTTGGATTAACATATAATATCGCAGAAATGAAAAAAAAATAAAACGGTGGTGGTCAGAGCAAGGAGAGACTTCCTGGTTTTTTTAAATTGAATGCTGTAGTTTCCTCCCTACGCATGTATTAAGTTTTGTAATTGGTCTTTTGTTGGAATCTATTTTTATTCCGTCCTTTTTAGTCATTTCCGAAATTTTAAATGAATTTATTTCTATATTAAATTTACCTTGTAATATTATATTCAAATGTTATTTATAATTCTAGTTATATAAGAAAATAAATTTTATATTTAGAAAAACTTTAACACCTGTACATATATGTATGTATACTTTTACGTTAAATTATATTTATATGCAAAATGTTCACAAATTTATATACATGCATAACTAGTTTATGCTATTTCTAACATTGGAATAAAATTATAAGTAAGAAAATGTAGTTTGTATTTCGTTCGTTGATCTTCTAACTGAATGATAACTAATACATACACAGGGTGTTCGGTAAATACGTTGAATGGAGTATTCCAGTAGATTCCTCTTTGTGTTTTATTTTTTTTATTTATTTTACTGCGCTAAATGCTAGCTGGAACTACAATTACCTAATGTATGTATACATATAACATAGTACTATAATAACTAATTCCATAAGATATATAAAAAGGAGACAAAAAATAAAAATAAAAAAGTTTCATAACACTCCAGGGCAAATAAGACCTTCCTTCAATTGTGATTTATTAAACTTGATCTGAACATCTATTAAATAATAATTAAAATTAGATCACATTCCACAACTCGGCGCTGCATGTCCACAGTTGGTATGATGTGGCTTAGAGCAAAGCGATTGAACTTGCATACTATCTAGCCGATCAAAGTGACGCTTATATGAGGGAGACCATTCAGGACTGGCATATTCCAAAATAGGCCGAACGATGGTGGTATACAAAGCGTTTGTTGTATTACCATAATCCTGTTCTTTACCCCATAGTGTTATAAACTCCAGCATGGAATTTGCTATATTAACAATAAGGTCAATGTGGATATTAAAAGTAAACACACGCAATTATACAGTTATTAGCCTTATTTATACAATTGCGCCTTATAGTATGTATATTTTATGTTTTCCAATTCTCTAGAGAATTGTAGAAGTTTACTCGAGAAAAAGGTTTCCTTGCATTTTTAAGTGTTTAAAAATATGGAGTTCTTTAAGCACCAACTCTGTTCAGATCCTCCTGCAATTCGATACAATTCATAGTTCTTATTTTATACATTTGTAAATCTTTAAATCACCAGCACAGATCAACAACTTACGAGTTCTTAATTACATGGAAGTCATAATTAACGATTAAAATGAAGAGAAGAATCTGAAGTGACTTCTCTGCGGAACACCAGAATTAGCTGTTATATACTGCGCGGAACGAAATCACAGCAATAACTTGCGTAGGAATAGAGCGCGTCATGACTCTTTTTTTTAAATTTTTCTGTGGCATTATTTGAATGTGTTTTATACTTCAATAAATTACAACAGTTTTTTTTTGATAATTTTTTAAATACAAGTACTTTGGGTATTGCTAAGCTCCGACTTACTTATTGAAATTTGGGAATAAAAAACCTGTGTTACATAATCCAGTTCAGCTTTTAATTTTCAGAAATCAACATATCTTTTTTTACACAAAGTTAATAAACAAAGAAAGAATATTCAAAAAACTTTTAAAATAAATTGCACAGAGAAGTAAAAAATTATTTCTTTTTTCTCAGTGATATACACAAAAGTTTCATTGCAAAATAACAAATGCTAGAACTCAGATTAAATCTTCACAATTCGTCGCCCGGAAATAGGTTTGGTGTAAACGCGTAAAAACGTACTTATAAGCCTAGTATCGAATTCGGGCAAAGTAAAATTTAACGATATCTCCAAATAATTCACATTAAAATCGCTGATAAAATGTTGACATATGTTAATTTGGAGAAAACGAAGTGTTTATAAAGTTTAGATAAACATTTTAATGCTTCGCGCCTAGTAAAATGTGTGGAAAATTTATAGTGCCATCTATTTTGTAAACAGGGAACCTTCAGTTCTTACTGGCTAAAGCCTAGTATCGAGTTCGGGCAAAGTAAAATTTACCGCGGTCTACAAATTTTTCACATTAAAATCGCTGGTCAAATTTTGACGTATGTTAATTTGGAGAAAACGAAGTGTTTATAAAGTTTAGATAAACATTTTTACAATTTACAATTAAAAATGGACTTAATTAATCTGAAAATCCTTCAATAAACTAACAAAACAATTTGAAAGTTTTCAATTAAAATTAAATTCTTCAATAAATTCAAGAAGCTTATAAAAGAAACAGAAAATGTCATAATTTTACCAGCATTATAATGGTCCGCGCAATAAAATGTTCAGTAAATTAAATGGAGACTTACAAAGCGCCATCTATCTTAAAATAGAGAAATATTTACTTTTTACTAGTGAACTCCGTACTGTACTAGTAAAGACCTCAGTAAAATTGTTGCTTGCGATTTTACCAGCGCTAAAATTTGTATGGAAATGTCACATTTTACTCGAACTCGATACTAGGCTTTAAGTTTGAAAGATGATGTGCACATCAGCAAAACAAACGGGAGCAAAATATTGTAAAGAATTAGTTTTTATTATTTTTTTTTAAATAGAATATCTATTTATTATTAACACAAATAAAGACGTTTTCGAAATAAAAATAAAAAATGAAATAAAATAGTCTCCCATATATTATCATAATAATATTAATAAGTATATTTTAAATATTTTGTTGGTAATATTCCTTATTACTAACAGAAAGGAAAGGTAAAAGTGCTTGTATGTCATTCGCTCTATGCTTAAGATGACGGTGTTATAGTATAAAATGAATTTAATTTTATTATAGGGAACTTTTGTGAAGTCCAATTTGGATGATTTATTTGAATATAAAATTAATATTAATAACGAATTAATGATATAATACTTGGAATCTCGGCATTTTTCTAATCAATTGCGCTATGTACACAATAAATACTTAAATAAGCGAATGACCCGGTTCTGAAAATTTTTGCACTATTTCTTTAATTTGAGGAGTATTCATAACTGAAGATATACATCTCTGCAAAGAAGTGTTTACAGATGAAACGCGATCTACTGAGCTCGGTACATAATCGGGATCTGCTTCTGAATCATCAATGCCTTTAATAATTTAATAGTGGAATGAAAATGTTCATGCAGGCATTATCGTATTAAAAAACTACCGAAAGGATCTTTACGTGATGAAGGAATTGTAACCTGAAAAATATTAGCTTAATTCAAATGATTTGTATTAAATATATGTAAAACATTTTTGTTCTATCTTACAAGAAATGGGCTCATTGCAGGCACTGGTGAAGACATCGTAACTGCTGTGATATTTATTTACACTTTAAAGTACACGAACAGACTGAAAAAGTTCTGATCTTATTGTTATTAATTTCTAATAAACATGAGGCAAACAAAAATATCAATCTTTTGACACTACAAATAGCCGTTTGTGAATATCTACTGTTATTAGAACAATATATTCCCATACGGCAAATCAATATTTAATTTACATATTGCAAATTTCAAAGCTTTATGTGCCTGTGGTATTTACATACGCTAAAGCTGTAATTTATAAAAACCAACGTTTATTTTCATACAAATTTTACAGCATATATAAAAATTTGGTTTATGCGACAAAGCAATATTGTACAACGGTAGAAATGAGGGATGTGCGGCAAACTAAACGATGAATATCTCAAACCTATTGATTATAGACAAGAAAATGGATGAAAGTGATGTATTCTTCTCGTTTCAACACATTAAAATCAACATATAACTTAATCGTCACATTTTCGCTTAAAACTCATACAACGGTACATAATCTAGGGCAAATGCAGATTAATTCGCATGTACGTTCTTTTGCGAACGTTGTGGGGTGATTTTCTTTTCTCTGTGGTAAGTAGTTTAGAATATTATCGCACTTTAATGTAAGTACTTCCGTGTCACAAAAAGTTTCACTCATTCTAAATCAAAAAACGCCATGTAAATCCATCCACGTTTACTACCTCAAACTCTTTCGTCGCGAACGTTTCCCTTGCGGACAAAGTTATTTAGTTTGGAGTTTGTGAGTAGGTAAGAATTATTTAAAAAGGCGCTTTAACTAAAACTAAGCTATCGACTAAATCAAATACAAAGTGTGCAAAGTACGAAACTTTGATGATATGGTATATAAATTGTTTTGGTACGTTTGAGTCACTGAGACAATGCTTAACGAAGGGCCCTGTCATCCGAAAAGTCATCTTCGTCATTATTTTGTGATGCAAACTTTTGCATAGGCCCGTTGTAGAATATCAGAAATTAAAAATGTTGATACACGGTAGCATAGCGACCCTTCAACTATAATTAAATTTAAAAAAATATATATATATTACATATATACGCATGCTTCAGATATAAGAACTAAATAATAGGGAGCCCCGAAATCATTTTTAGAGTTCGATTTTATGAGCAACCCTTCTGTATATACTATAAGAGAAGAGAGAAATATACTACAGGACCAAAATAAGTGCTAGACTAAAAAAAAGTTAAGTGTTGAATTTCATTACATAATTTAATTAGACATGCATTGCTTACTTAAATATGAAAGTATTCGATTTGATATAAACTAAAAGTAAGACTTTGAAACAGCTAAGTGACACAGAACCAAACAATTTCCTAAGCAAATTTATGTCAGTTGTTCCAGAGGCTGACAGTATGGACAAAGAACTGGCGTTTTGAAGTTAAAGAAATATCTCCTCTTTACTCGGTCTACTAAATTGTGCATACTTATTTAAGTATTTAGGTGCTTTAGTTTTAAAAATGTCAGGTAAGAAAATAAATCAAAGAAATTTTAGAAAAAGTGGTAGGTTGCAGCCAAAGATAGAGGAGACATATCGAGAAACATGATTATATCTACGAAGACTGTATTATTGCAATATTGAACCTGCAGAGTGATTGTGAATCTATTGCTAAGAGCCTCATAGCTATACTTGATAAAAAGAATAAGCAGTGATCGAGTAAGTAACAGCCATGACGAGATTGGTATAAAGATAGATGATATTAGTACACGACATGGTCGTCTCACGTTTGAGACCGGTTGAAAACCAAACCTAAATTGGTAGCCGTCTCAACAAATGTAATGTTGATACCAATAAGTCTAACATGAGGAAACTTAACAGTGTCAAGCTGCGAGCTGCGTTTTGTATATTACAATACATACATCTAGTTTTCAGGATTTAAAGCAAGTCTGTTTTCTAGCGACCTTTGATTTATATACTCCAAATTCTGTTCCCCAGGGGCAGCGGGTGTTCAACTAGTTACAAGCATTCTTCAACCGTAAAATGAACCGAAGCTCTAAAAGTTGGCAAATTTACTACGTAGATGTGGATAATTTAGGTTAACTAGATTATTATAATAATTTACACTTTTCTGTATTAATTTTTTTTTCATCTTTCAGATTCAATTATGACAAATATTAAAGTTTTGCTTTTAAATAAAGCTCGTATTTTGTTTAATAAATGATCTTGAACTTCCACTGGGTGTGTGGTTCCTTTAAGATCCCATATGTATGTAGGATTTTATGTTAATTCATGCCAATCCAAAGAACGACCCTTTCCTTATAACTTGTTTATTTAGTAGGAATAGATTATTTAACATGAGCAAACTTCCACTTAAACTAACTTTCTTATTTCATCTAAACAAAACACAGCCGTCGGCAAGACAAAGATGTCGTCGTCTCATTATATCTTCTTCTTCTTGTTCTGTCCAAAGCTTCTTTATCTTCTAACTTGCGGGTTCGTTCCGATATTTAAAGTACATTTTACACTCGGTCATCCTGTAGGTTTTGCCGTCTCGGCAGAAATATCGTTTTACTGGTTACTTCGTCTTAAGGACATCTTATAAAATTCGTCTTGGTCATCTTCTGTGTCTTCTATAATTCGTCTTTTTTGATTCGTCTTCCATAATTCGTCTTTTTTGATTCGTCTTCCATAATTGTCTTTTTTGATTCATCTTCCATAATTCGTCTTCCATAATTCGTCTTCCATAAATTGTCTTTCATAATTCGTCTTCCATAATTCGTCTTCTTTAATTCGTCTTTTATATTCGCAATAGCTTTCCAGTTTCATCTTAAATTCTTTTATGCTCTGTGCACCATATAGCAAAATCTTGTTATGCTGAGAATCTTTTATTCCATCCACAACATATTTTTCCCTTTGCTGCCAGCTCTCTCATCTTAAGCAAATATTCCTGTACGCTCTCGTCTTTATTTTGCTTTCTCGTCATCAATCTTCTATGGATATCTGCTGCACACGAATGATCATCAAACTCTTCCTCTAGGACATGCTTCATGGATGCCCACGTATTCAAATTTGTATGTTTTCTTATAGCCAGTCTCGCGGAACCTTTCAGAAGACGTCTGGCATATACCAATGTTTCGAGGTCAGTGCAGTTCATGAGCTGTGCTGTGCTTTCTATTTCGTTAATCCAATTAACAACATCACAATTATCGTCTCCGCGAAATTCAGACAGCGCACTTTCTATATCACGGAATGAGAAACTACTGGTACTCTGTACTTGAGGTGAAGTCGTGCTATGTAATCTTTTAATATCTTCTTCCATCCTTTTTTTATCGTCTTGTAAATTCTTCAAAATATCATTATTTAAGGATATGGACTGAGATATTGACCTCTGAATGGTTTCATCCAATTGCTCTTTTGTAATTATTGAGCTTTGTAGTTTCTCATCACACCCTTCAAGTAAATGTTTCATTTCTTTTGTAAATTTTTCAAACTTTTCCTCAGTCATTTTATTCCGACTATTGTAAATTACGGGAAGGAATTATAATAGTGCCTAAAAGTATGCAATTATACGTTCAATATAAAAATTCAAGCTTAAAATGCGCTTTTTTGTTGTTTTTACGTCTGATGCAATAATTGTGAAATTGCACTGAAATGTTTAATTTTCTTCCACTTATCAACTGTTCGCTAACACTGCACTTTTAACACTTCACAACTTAACCTGAATATCCTCCTCCCCGTAGAAAATTAGACATTGGTGGAACTTGATGAAATGCTTCGTCGATCAATTTTGTGTTTGTTTGAGCCCGCAATTGTAGGATTTTATGTTAATTCAAGCCAATCCAAAGAACGACCCTTTCCTTATAACTTGTTTATTTAGTAGGAATAGATTATTTAACATGAGCAAACTTCCACTTAAACTAACTTTCTTATTTCATCTAAACAAAACACAGCCTTCGGCAAGACAAAGATGTCGTCGTCTCATTATATCTTCTTCTTCTTGTTCTGTCCAAAGCTTCTTTATCTTCTAACTTGCGGGTTCGTTCCGATATTTAAAGTACATTCTACATGTATAGCCGGGAATAATCAGCATGTAGATTTAAGTGATTGTGACCAATGCAATTAAATATATCGTGCACACACACACATAACGAAAAGTCAGAACACAAAATTGAACCCTACGGAACTTCGCAATTTACTGACTTAAAAAAGAGGTATATTGTCAGAAAAGTCTGATTGCTTACTATCACTTAAATAATCCTTCGTGAACGACAAAATCAAAAGCGTTTGAGAAGTCAAGTAATATTGTCGTTTTAAGCATGTCGGTATTTATAGCTCAACAAATATCATCCATTCTTTTCAATAGTGTAGTAATAAACCTGTCCTTAATTCTAAAGCTCTATTGATGACCATTTTGCAAAACCATCCCAAAGATGAACCAGGTTGCCATCTGGGTCATTCCAGCGTCAGGGAAGCAGTGACGATTTCATGACCGCGGTTATCAACCAAGGAGCGGTGCAGCGTAAGCAAGAGATAGCTGGAATACTTTTTTCTTATTTAACTTTAATTTTTGCCATTGTTGTAATAGAATATTGAATTTTTATATATATTCTTGTACAACCGTTCGAGTGGAGTATAATTTTTTATACCCTAGATGAAATCTATAGGGTATACTACGTTTGTCATTCCGTTTGTAACACCTAGAAATAATGATGGTAGAGCAAAGTGGATTGTACACCCACGCATTATATTAAAAGTTATTTTGATATTTGCATGTCCGTCCGTCTGTTCGTCCATCCGTCTGTCCGTCTGGATGTCCGCACGATAATTCGAGAACGCGTTCACTTAGAGCGCTGAAATTTTACACATGGGCTTACTAAAATACAAAAAAAAAGGTAAATTTAAGTTCAAAAATGCGCTGAATAGGGCAACTCCTTCGTAGGGTTGCCATACAAAAATCTCGTTTTCACTATATATTTGGGCACTGCCTGAGAAAGCGTCAACGTAGAATGCTGAAATTTGGTACATGGTGTTTTTATAGCAATAATAAGTAAAATTTAGAAAATGGACTAAATCGGGCAACCCCTCCTTGGTGTTGTCATGTATAAATTTAGAATTTTTACGTATACTGTGAAAACGATTTTAATGTATTGAAAAGTTCTTCACAATATGAAATCCCATGAAATTCGTTATAATCATTTTAACTGTCTGAGGAACCACTTCAAAAATCATACTTGCACAGAGAGGTGATCATAAAAAATTACATACGGGCATTCGTCTAAGGTATCATAAGAATTGGTCTTAGACCAATTTTAGCTTTTTTAGTAAACAATTTTTACTTGTTTTTATTTTTTATTTATTATCGGAACCATTTATATTTTGGTGCTTCGAGCCGGATATTACGGATATTTATGAAATATTTTTGGATGTTTTCTTATTTCTCCGAAGTTAACTTAGTTCTGCAGTTTATCGCGAAAATATACATATCTCGCGAGCTTAATGCCTTATGATAGACCAGTAAAAATATCTTCAACCTAAAGCCAGTGAAAAAAGTGTGTGAAAAAATAATACACCGATTTCCGAGCACACTAAAGAAATAAAATTACCACACATTAAAATTCCTCCTTTCTCTGTAAGCTATGAATATTGGTCATCTGTTTATGATCTTTTTGGAGCAATTGTGCATAGAAGTACGCAAGTCAGTAATGTGCAGAAGCTGCATCAAAAACTAGTTTAAATGGTGAAACTACATATTAAATTAACCAACCTCACCTAGTTGACGGCATTTACCTCGCTGCGTGGCATTTGTTGAAGATTCGGTACCGTAATCATGAATTTTAGTTAATACTCAACTAAAAATTCTAACTTCATTGCCCTCTCATACGATATAGACCTCGGTTCTTATATATATGGCAAAATTTGTCAAACATTGCAACATTTTCCAAAGAAACAATAACTCACAATCAAATTATTTGCCTGTATATTTAGAGATCCGATTTAGGACATTAGAAACAATACATGGTGTAAATGGTAGAAATAATACCCGTAAAGGTCGGGCTATCAATTATATAATTTAATTGCCATCTTAAAAAAAGATAATAAAAAATACTACTTGTTTTTTTTGTTTTTTTTTTTTTTTTTTTTTTCGATAGGAAAAAAATGTATTTGCTAAAAAATAGCCATCCTTCTATACCTTTAGTTTATGGACTTCCAAAGTTACATAAAAATAATATACCAGTTCGCCCCGTTTCAGCTTCTTTTAATGTGCCTGCACAAAGGCTTTGCAGAGAATTGAACAGCTTGGTGCCAGTTCTGATCAATTTTGAGCCCAAATACTCTATCAAAAACACTAAAGACTTAGTCAAAAGAATAAAAGACCTTAACTTACCAAAAACTCAAAACTGGTATCATTTGACGTTTGCAGCCTTTTCCCTTCGGTTCCTGTTAAAAAATTAAAAGATTTGCTAACTGAGACAATTAATAGGAAACTAACCGATACATCACAATCCTCACAATTAAACAATTTGTTAAATATTTGCATAGAACAAAATTATTTCATGTTTGACAACAAAATTTATTTACAAAACGATGGTCTGGCCATGGGATCTGCCCTTTCTCCATTTCTAGCCGAATTTTTTATGAACCATCTAGAGGAAATCCTTTTTAACTCAGAAAATCCCCTTGTAAAACATGTTCTCGTTTGGTTGCGTTACGTCGACGACGTATTTTGTATTTGGACGGGAACAAATAGACAATTAAATAATTTCCTCACTAATGTTTTAAATAGACTTGACAATAACATAAAATTCACATTAGAATTAGGTAATAAATCTATTAATTTTTTAGACCTGACCATATCTTTAGCGGATAACAAACTAGATTTTAATATATATAGAAAAGATACTTACTCAGACGCAATAATACCCAGATCTTCTTTACACCCGTGGAATATTAAGATGTCCTCTTTTCACTCCATGCTTGATAGATTGTTAGATATACCATTAAATCAAGAAAATTTCAAAAAAGAACTCACGACAATAAAACTGATCGCTAGGAACAATGGGTATAGTAATAGAACTATCTACAAATTACTGACGCAAAAGCACTACAAAAAAGCTATTTCAATGACCTTTCCTTTCGAACAACAACGTTTGGATAATGACCCAATAAAATGGAGAAGGATCCCCTACTTTGGCGAGATATCCAGAAGTTTAAATAAATTATTTGGGGAAAAAAACATAAAGCCAGCCTTCTTTAACAACAGAACTCTAAAAAATATTCTAGTCAACAACAAATTTAAACCTAAAATCAATGAAATTGACCAATGCGGGGTCTATAAGCTGAATTGTGCGGATTGTGATGCTATTTACATTGGACAAACTAAAAGATCAATTAAAACAAGATTCAAGAAGCATATAAATAGCTCAAAGGCTGCAAACCCTAATTCCGGTTTCGCTAAACACCTTAGCTTAACCGGACACAAGCCTAATGCAGACGACATTAAATTATTACACAATTTATCTGATAAAAAATTACTAGATAGATATGAAACTTTTGAAATTAAAAAAGCTAAGGATGATGGCTGCTTTATAGTAAATGATCAGCTAGATTTTAAAAACAACAGCCCACTTTTGAATGTGAATTTTAGTACATTACGCATGCGTTAGCTACCCATGAGAGTTTATTTAACAGCTAAATCAATCATTCCCTCAGTACAACAAAAGCCCTGAAGATGTCCTGACAAGACGAAACGCGTTGGCTGTTACATTATATGTAAATTTAAAATATACATGTACGTTGTGGAAAAAAAAACAAGTAGTATTTTTTATTATCTTTTTTTAAGATGGCAATTAAAATAAACTTATTCCACCAAGTGTTATCCATAAAATCAGTGAATTATATAATATTTTAAAGGCACACCAAATAATTCATATATCCCTGCAGTAAAGGAAATCATAAAATAAAGGAATACAGTAAATTTATTGCAATGAGTCCTAAGGCAAAGTATGACTTGATTAAGTAGGATCATCGCTGCATTAATTGCTTTTCATTCAAACATAACACCAAGGATTGTTTTCAACAATTTGGCTGCAGAAAATGTAATAATCACCACATTACTTTACTACATTTCGAACACAACAATACTTCATCTCCTTACAATAAAATACCAATCCCAAATGCTACAAATTCTAGAATCAAAATGTACAGGCATTTTAGGTAGCATATCAAATCACAAATAGTGAATTAATTTCCAATGTCCAGTCAGAAATAAGTAGCTTCTATACTCAATCATCTGCAAAAAATATTTGTTTTATTAGCACCCCGTTTAATAAATGTATATTCCACTAACCGCGGTTGCATTACATTACGAGCCTTAAGGCCAAAACACAATAAGAGCGACACGAAAATGTTAAGAATACTTTAAGTACACATTTAGCAGCTTAAAAATGTTTGCTTTCATGCTTTGAAGAATGTTAGACATAAAAACAAAGACACGATTTTTTTCTTTCATTAAAAATAAAAACACCTAATGTGTTATAACGAAATAGTGGTTCAAAAGAAATTTGGTTTATTTGTCCAAATAAACAAAAATATAACTTTTCTTTTAAACTTGTGTATGCTTATATTATATTTCTTTTGTATTGCCCAACCTCTGAAAGCAACATAATTTTTAGAATCCTTGAGTAAAATGACACAGGTATGTCATTTTGCCCTTTGCCAAGGTATGTCAATTTGACCTTGGCCAAGGTATGTCGTTTTACCCAAATGGCCAAGAGTTAAATAAAATAATTATAATAACATTATTATTTATCACATATCTACGAATGTCAAATCAATTGCTTTCTTAGAATAGGTGCAGTCCGACAAAAATATCATATTAAATAAAATCAATACTTAATACCGAAAAAACACAATACAATCCCTGTAGAAAATACTTCAGCACTCATTTTTTTTTCTCCATTAATTTGTTCTAAGATAGTTTTGGAAACTGCTCTTCTCGTTGTCGGCTGCAAAACAACTGAAGAACATATCGGGTAAAAACGTAAGCATCTCGGCGAAATGTATTAGTGTGCTGTGTTTGTATTTGTTTCGTCATTGCAGTAATGAAATCGTGAGATTTTGAACGGGGACATTTTTTATAATCCAAATTGCTATGTAAAATAAACAAATTTTTAGCGCCCCCTTATTTTCAGATGATATTTCTTGGCGTTGCCTTTGTATGACTGACGTAATTTAGGCAGCAATTACAAATCAATTATAAACAAACAAACCGGCATTGGAAAATTGTTAAATTTTTTGCCATGGCTCGTTATTTTCATAGATATTTCACTTTTATTTTGTTTAAAACAATATAATTGATAAGTAAAGCTATTAAGTTTACTTGAAGAATGCTTTCTCACGACAATAACGCCGTTTGTTCCTGCAGCACAGCACAGCGCACTTCATTACTGTTTTTTAAGACTCCGGAGTCTCTATTACACAAAATGTCTTTCACAAAAGAAATATTCCGCACTTATTTCACACAACTATTCATAAAAATCACGTTAAATTATTTATTTATCACAATATCGCAAATTCAAATCCGAACTTATTTTCAAATAATATGAAATGTCAGAAATGTTGAATTGCCGCAAAATAGGCAGCATGCCCTCTTGTCATCCCCCCCCCCCCCCCGACCATAGAAAACACTGTCATTGAATTGCTTAAACACGTACAGTGTATTCACACGATACCCCGTTTCCTTATTAGTTATTTATTCAATGCTTCCACCTCAAAAATTAGAAAGATGATCAAACTGGAATCATATTCAAAATCTGCAATCAGCTGACTTGTTATATCTGAGCTCTGGTGAAATAGATACCAATCCTACTAGGTGCTGATGTATATACTACTATCATCAATATGGAACACATACGCGGTCCTTTAGGAACACCACTGAGACATAAAATCACTTTAGGATGGATATTGTCAGGTCCAATTCAGCAAGATGAAAAAACTTCATTTCTTATAAGCGTAAGTGTGAGAAAATAGTAAATTATTTATTTACTTAAAACATTTTGGGAAGTCGAAAATTATGAGGCAAGCCAAATTCGAACACCTGAAGAAGATCTATGTGAGATGAATTCTTCCATTACACATAGACGTACTAATGATGGAAAACATGTAGTAGCACTCCCCTTCAAATCATTATCGTTAGGACCTTACAAAAAAAAAAAAAAAAAAACACGAGTAAAAGAGGCACGTTCACTTGTCGAGACTCATATCACAAAAATGCTGCCATGATCAACTGGACCACACAAAAACGTTTGCATCGACAATTTGATAAATTAGTATCACACCCTCATTTAGATTAAAAATACTTGACAAAAGCCTTTATTTTTTTGTTTCATTTCGTTTGTCATGGTACACTACAAAATATACTGAGACTAGGCGATTCGAAAAATATTGCAATTAAACGTTTCCTAAGTATTTAACGGAAATTACAAATCCAGTTGAAAACTGAATATATAAATTAATGCAGGAATAGGAAGTGCTAGTACACATGAGACGTATAGAAGAACCTGTATTCAAAGTAGATAGCACAACAACAAAGACAAGAGTTGTATTTGAAGCTTCGGCAAAGACATTAAATCAAATGTCATTAAATGATACCATATTAATCAGTTCAAAAATACAACAAGACCTATACACCATTCATCTGAGATGGAGAAGATGGGATAGAATTTACCGACAGATTCTCGTTCTCCAGAACACATATATTATCATAAAATTTTGTGGTGTGCAGATCATAAACAACCAATTAGAGAATATAAATAAGTCACTGTAACTTATGGTATAGCAAGTGCGTCCTATCTTGCCATTAAAACGCTACAACAATTAGCCTCAAATGAAAAAGCTATATCTTAGAAAGAGCGTCTGAAACTATTATCAACGACTTTTATGATTTGCTTTCTGAGGCAGATTCAGCAGCAGAAGTAATGAAACTATAAACGGAAATACGTCAGATTCTATTCCGAGGTAAATTTCGTTTGCGTAAATGGGCAAGTAATAATTCAGAAATTCTTATCGAGATACCGAAAGATGATTTAGAATAAAGGGGTGCTACTGAGCTAGATATTAATAACACAATTAAAGCACTAGGAATATATTGGAACCCTAGTCGCGATGCTTTCCAGTTTATAATAAAAGAATACGAGACCAATATTCAGACAAAAAGATCCACTGGACTGGTTTTCCCCTATTATAATCAAAACAAAGATTCCAATGCAACAATTATGGTTATTAGGGTCATAATGGGATGACGATATATTAACCTGTGGATAACACGAGGAAGTACAGCTTGCATACTCCATACTTTTGCACGTCTAATCCACAGCCATGCAGGTATAGGCAAATCAGTGTCCAGCGAACTCGCATGCTGAAAAATTATACCAGCTCAGGTGAGAGTAATTTGACATTACACAGTTTTCAAGATGGCGAAAAGTAAATATTCGAGATCGGAGCTTTTTAAATTAATAAATTTATACCAGTAAAATAAGTATTTCTGGGATCATATACATTACATCATTTACCAACACCTTCTTCTTCCTTATTTATTCTGTTTTTCCGATTCTGGTAATTCCTGCATTGCTATAATTGCCAATATACACAAGACTTTTACGTTTAAATGCCTTTTTATACCCTAGATGAAATCTAAAGGGGTATACTAAGTTTGTCATTCCGTTTGTAACACCTCGAAATAATGATGGTAGAGCAAAATGGATTGGACACCCGTCCATAATATTAAAACTTATTTTGATTATTGCATGTCCGTCCGTCCGTCCGTCCGTCTGTGCGCACGATAACTCGAGAACGCGTACACTTATAGAGCTGAAATTTTGTACACGGACTTTAAAAAAAAAGTAAAATTAAGTTCGAAAATGAGACAAATCGGGTAACTCCTTCGTGGGGTTGCCATACAAAAATTTCGTTTTCCGTTATATATTTGAACACTGCCTGAGAACGAGTCGCCGTAGAGAGCTGAAATTTGGCACGTGGTGTTTTCATTGTACTAGCAAATTAAATTTCAAAAATGAACTAAATCAGGGAACCCATTCTTGGTGTTGCCATATAAAAAATTAGGTTTTTTATGTATACTGTGAAAACGATCAGTCCAAGACATTTTTTCTGTACTAAAAACTTCTTCAGAATATGAAATCCTATAAAATTGATTATAATCATTTTTTCTGTCCGACGAACCGTTCTAGAAATATATGCGGAAAACCACTGCAAAAATCAAAATTGCTCAAATGGGTACCCATACAAAATTTCATACGGGCATTCATCTAGGGTATCATAAGAATTGGTCTTAGACCAATTCTAGCTTTTTCACTTGTTTTAAATGAAATTGCATGCAAGGTGATAATACATCAAGTCTTCTGCTGTCAAATTTAAAAACGTGTTGGAAGGGAGGCTTGCATACAAGCTGTACTTCGTCGTGTTATCCCCAGGTAAGGATTATTCGAAGCCAATGGATAACATTAATACTGAGTGAAAATTAATTGAAAACATACGCATTGTCAGATGAATCTTATACAAAAAATATAACCAAAATTAACAAGTCCGTATGCATCTGTGATGATTACGAGTAGCAGACGACGCAGCTGTGAAGGTCGAATTATTAACTGCAAAAATAAGAGAAGCTCCTATAAAACAAATTAGCTTACCAAGATTAGATTTAGCTGATGCGGTATTATTGACCAAATTAATAAAAGCAACTAAATCATCAATACAAATGGAAAATTTTGATACGTTTTTGTGAACGGAATTAAAAGCATTACGATCCCTTCAATCATTGTCTTCAAGTGCAAATATAATAAACTTGCATCCCCACCTAGATAAAAATGGTATATTGAGAATAGGAGGACGATTAAAGTATTGTAGTTTGCCTCATAATCAAAAATACCCCATAATTCTTCTAAGGGCAGCACCATTAGCCAAAATTATTGTTGGAGAGAAAACATTACACGGTGGCGTGCAGCTGACGCTTAATGCTCTCCGAAGAAAATATTGGATACCTACAGCCCAGACAATTAATTAGATCTGAAGTACATATATCGATGCATCATCTGTTATAAATTTAAAGCATAAGTCAAAAAAATTAATGGGTAATATATCAAAATACATAATTACTGTAAGCCGACCATTCCTGAATTGGCTAAATTGACTTCTGTGGCCCATTTACACTGAAAGAATCAAGATGTAGACGGCGTTGCATTTCCTGCTGACTCAGAAGATTTACCTGTAGAAAAGGGCTATGCACAAAAATGTTCTCTGACTGCCTTATGAAAGAAGCACTAAACAAGCAATGTTTATCCGATAATTGCAGATAGAAAAATAGAGTGCAGCTTTATTTTACCAGAGTCATCCCATTTTGGAGGTCTCTGGGAAAGTGGAGTCGAATTAACCAATCACCATCTAAAGAGAATTATGGGAACTATTTTATGAACATATGAAAAGATACTCATAGCTAGTTGCCTAACACAAATACAAGAGTGCTTTAATTCTCCCTCCTTAACTATTTTGAGATGATTCAGAAGACGTTGCAACTCTTACACGTGTCCATGTGTAACATTTCTTAATCTGCGTTATCTTAGAATTACACCCAGAAGAAAATTTGGTAGTCCATAAAGTATTCACACTAAACAGATCGCATCAAATAGCAAAAAATAGAGCAAGATTTTTGGCGTAGATAGAGCACAGAATACCTGAGCCGATTACAACACATTCAAACAGACTTCCAATATTAAGGAATGCATGCTAGTATTGGTAAAAGATGAAAGATTACGTCCAACAAAATCCTGGGAATTATGGATTGGTTCGTGTTGTAACCTTGAAATGTAATGATTGCGCTTTAATAAGACCCACCACCACAATTTGCATATTACATATAGAAGATAACAACAACTTGCAATAAGGTAAAAAAGATAATTAACAAATACAAAATTACTTTAGACTAGATTGTAATGACAGACATGTATAATACAAATTCCCAATCACGTAGATTGCGAAAAGCTACGGCATGGCAGGACCAATTGAAATTAGCGACCACAAGAAGCGTGCCATCTTAGCACTCTTCAAATTTTAGCTGCGAACGAGTAGAGACGTGTCAAGTAATTTTCTGAATTATGTAATTCTTTAGTTTTCGAAACGACTGTTTTTATTTGTAAATCCCAGAAAACTGGGGGCTCAACCGGGATTGCACCAAACTGCAGCCAAGCTGCTGTGGAGTAGCAACCCCACAAATCAACGAGGGTTAACAGCAAAATAAACGTGGGATAAGCGGAGAGTTTGTCAATTAACGACAACGGTAGAACCAGCATAATACAAAATTGAAGAAACCTGGGTAGTAAGAGTGGTTAAAGAGTGATTCAAAAGGGGGAGTAAAAAGTTAACCCATTTAAACCCTGAAATCCAAGAATTTATAGCATCCCTATTTCCCAGAACTATATTTATCCAAAACTTTGACTTAAACGCAATTATTTTAATGAAAAGGGCAAGTTGATGTGTAATAGACTTAAAATAAGTAAAAAAGTGGCGAATTAATACTTTTTTAAGAATGGGTCGAAAACGACCCTTTGGGAACATAGGGATAGTTTTCCGGAGTTAGTCAAACTTGAATAACAAAAACATATTGTATCATAACAACATATATTATTAATGAAAGAAAAAATATATACATTTTCAATAAGAATTTAACAAGTGAGGATTAATAAAATAAACTCAGAAAAGCAAAATTCATTCACTAAACAAAACAATATAGGTACTTCATTGCAAAAATATCAGAAATTATTTTTCTTCATCTCTTGAATTGTGATAATTCAAGAAACATTTGTCATGCACAGGAACATTACAGGATGTACAAGCTGTTACAGTTTTGTTTCAGCAATGAATACATCGACGTCTACTTTGACCAGTGATTACAAGATGTCTCCCGGACTCTAAAAGTACATTGCTCATTCTGTTTCTTCTCGTAGGTCCCGGTGCACTTCGTGGTACTCCATATTTTTTGCACAAGTTTTCAGCTACATTCCTAATAAATTCGAGTTTATCATATTTGCATCCAAAGCTTCTGCTTAGTATCCATGCATTGTTCATTGCAGCATCAAAACACCATAGTATAATAGGCATATACAACTTTTTTCCACGAATGCTAATAGGATAATTTGAAATTAAATTATCCATTAAATCAACACCCCCCCCATATTTTTGTGAGAGGAGACAGACAGACCTAGCCTCTTGGGCAGGGGGCGAAAGGATGTCTTAGTTGATGAATAAGTTGATAAAAAACGGAAATCAGGCATGTATGTTAGTAGTGCTTATATGGTTAGTATGCATGGTCAGCTATAAGATCCAAATGGTGAATCTCGAAGCCTATCCAGACTGAATTGGGCATATCTTAACCTTCACGTGGTCCACTCTGACAGCGCCCATAAGATTGTATTATCTGTATAGGCCACGTACAATTCATTTAGACGTTGTTAATAAGATCTAGGCCCGAAGGGAGTTACCAGTACCGTTTAAAAAAGAATATCTTGCATGAAGATATGAAACTGGGAGTATTCATGGTCCGTTGATCATACTTTACGATAGCTATACCAAATGGGCTACCCGACATTGGCTAACTTAGTACTACGGGTTTAGAGGAGCCCTCGATAACAAGGTTTTCTCCACCCAACTTGGGATGGCCCCTTTATGGGAGCATCGTAGTGGCTGTGGTATGGGCGCCGTGACCCTAGATCGGTAGAGATGGATAGGTCTCGCTTCTACCAGTAAGTTGCTGTCATGTCATGCTCTTTTGGCATACTGGTACTCATTGTTACGACATGAGGAACTTGATTGTCGATTACAATCCGAGTGTGAAGAATAATGCCGTGAGATTAAGCCATACTTGGCAGGTGCTCACGTAAAACCATGACAAATTTCTGTACATTGCATACATATTGGTAAAACCGCACAGTTCTGTTATTATATCCTCTGACATGAATAACAGAAAGAATTTAATTGGATCCTAGTATTGGGAAAGAGTAATTACGGGTAAATATACTTCTGTCCATGGCGGTACTAGGGGATTTATTGAATTTATATCACCTTTATTCCAATTTCTCGCCTTTTAAATTTATTAAAACATTCAGCCGTTTCTTCGTCATCAGTGTCATTGTTACATATATTAGATCCTTTTATCTCAGCAATTGCTTTGAGCTGATTGTGATTCAAATTCGAGGGAGCCTCCAGAGTCCTCATCCGTATCTCCCTCGCGATTTTCCGGAGGTAATATAAAAATATCATCGATATCCAATAAAGTGTCTTCCAGGGTTTCCAAAATTTATGCCACTCTCCGCCGCTGTAAATTTATTAACCTTATTAGCCCAAAGGGTCGAAAACGAACCAGTGATGTTAAAGGATTGATTTAAAAAAAACTATTGGGATAAAATGGCAGTTCAAAGCTTAGCAAAATCCATGCATTCGTTTTCAATCGAAAACAAATAAATACTTCCTCATTTAAAAATAAATGTACTTACCACCTCGAATTCAATTCCATGATTGCTTACTTCCACACAGTCAACTTTACTACCCCGTACCACCAAGCATACTGAACTTGCTGCCACAAAATTCACAAATTACGTTATTTTCAATTATTAGAATTTAACAGAATAATTTCCAGGAATATTTAGTCATTGAATGACTGTTTATACGCCAGAAAGTGCATGGGTGGATTTCGACACATTGGGTTTTCAATGAAGCGGGTCGTTTTCGACCGCTTGGGTTTAAATGGGGGTAACATTTTAGTATCTTTATAAATTACAAAAGCATAAAAGGAGCATAAAGCGCATAAAGCTTCAAGCGCACGCGGCTTATACCCTAGGCACACGATGCGCTAGAATGATCATTGCTCCAACTACGTAATTATCGAATGATCATTGCTTGGTAAGGCAAGCACACGATATCTTGACGGTTATTCTATTTGACAGATGACAGTTCTCAATTTTGTAAATTAAAAACTGTGAATTGTAAAGTAATTTGTCAAAAATTGATTCGAGCCTTGTATTAAATATATAATGTGAGAATTTTTTTTCAATAATTCGTTTTGGAAAATTTTCAAAATTTACCTTGAAAAATGTATCAGAAAATTTCACAAATGACATTTGACAGTGATGGCTGGAAAATCAACTGATTTTTCCAATAGCTTTCAGTTTCTCACCACTGAAAGCGCACTTATCGACAAAAGGAATAACAAGTAATGAATAATTTCAAAGGAATGAGCTTGTGGCAGCGTAATTGGTGCAATGACGAAACGAATGATCATTGCGCCAATGATGCAATAACATACGAGCTATGCAATGATGAATTCAGCGTTGCCACCCGAAAAGGCGACAAGAGTACCTACCCGGTGAAGAAAAATAAAGTACCAAGATTGATGATTTGGTATCAAATTTAATTCGTATGGTATGTATATGTATGAAAAAAATTAACATGTTCACAAAAAACAATAGTAAACATATGTAAAATACAACATTGTTTAAAAATACTGTTTTGTTATAGGGAAAACTCCCTTTCAGAAGAAGCACTACTGTGTGGGAGAGCACAAAGATTTAACATATATTCTGCCAAATTCATAAATATATGCAACCATGAATATTTTTAACGCTCTTCAAGTTGAACCAAAATCGCGAAATATCTTCGCCGTAGTGCTTTGAAATTAATTCCTGTTCACCAATTAAATTCCTCCATTCAGTGCTTAAAGTTTCTTCACATCCTTGCTGATGGTATGGAAAAACATTTAATAAGGGTAAAATAGCTGGTAGTTTGCCTAATTGGATTTCAAAAGGATCACTGTTAATTACAATGTGTCTGCCAAATTGAAATTCCTAGACTGAACGGAATTACGGGTGTTAGGAATGAAGTGAAAATTACTAAAAACAAAAAATTTCTATGAATTCTGCTTGCATGTACCCTTCCTGCACCAATCACCGAGCCAATCAAATGCAAACAAATGTTCAGAGATATTTATATATTGTGAAAGAAGAGGCGAAATGGAATACGCAATAACGATGAACGAAGAACAAAAAATAAAATTAGAAAACACTGTTTCATCTTTCGCATTCTGTTTCCCATTCGCTTTCACATTCGTATACAACTCATAGGCGGCGGAAATTATTTGTAACTTCTTTTATGGAATATGGGGGGTGACTCCGAAAAAGTACCAAATTAAAAAGGTACGTACCATATATTTTATTCATTAAAAAAGTACCAAATTTGGTACTTTAGTTCCAAGGCGGCAACGCTGATGATCATTGCTCCGCCAATGATAATTGATATGTTCCATGTGTCTAGGGTATTATAGTATTGGATCACACGCAGTGCGACTCAAATCAAAGTATTTCGAAAGGTTTACGTCGAGAAGAAAGTTTTCCCCTCACAGAACTGTTTTCGAAGACACAAACCCAATCGACTATTGGACGACGAGGTGAAAATCGATTATGGTGAACGTCAGAAAGTACATTCCTAACATTTTGCTTGAGAAGTGACAGTCCAGTTGAAAATTTTATGCTTTTAGTATTTTTAGCACTTGGTGACACAAATCATAATTATGTCAATTAAGACGATCCCGGCGAGAAGATCGATTCACCGGGCCGGTGAATACTTACAGGATGGCCGAGTTGTAGAATACAAATTCCCAATCACGCAGATTGCGAGAAGCTACGTCCAGCTCTATACGCATGGCAGGATCAATCGAAATTAGCGACCACAAGAAGCGTGCCATTTTAGCTCTCTTCAAGTTTTAAAAGCCAACGAGTAGAGACGTGTCAAGTATTTTTCTGAATAACATAATTCTTTAGTTTTCGAAACGACTGTTTTTATTTGTAAAGCCCACATACATATATTAATAGAATAAAGATAGCTTATATCCCATTAAAAGTAACCTAAAAATAATAATAATAGGAATAATTATAATAATAGAATAATGCCCTAGACACACAGCGCTCCTAATGAATAATCAACTAATGACTCATTAGACCATAATGATTCATAAGACAACTGTAGACACGAAGCAATTTCTTTAATTAAGTTGTGCTGTCAAACTGGTTTTGACAAAATTATAGCGGTGAAGAAGCGACATGCATCTAATCGACGCAATAAACTTAGTTTTTATTTATTTTATTTAATTTAACGATTTTTTTGGGCCACCCTAATGGTGCCGCTTTCTTGCATCCTAATCAAACTTGCTGCCAACTATGTAGAAAATAAAGGTATGAGAAATTTACAATTGTGTAAAAAGTGCATTTTTAAAAGAAATTGTTTGAACATATTCAATAATGTCTCCGCAACAATAGAACTAGATAAAGGAATTGTAATCGTGAAAAATCAGATAGATACTAATATAACAAATAAATGTGATAAAAGAGAAATAACCTTAAACGGAAATTACCTATTAACTTTTCATAATTGATCAATTGATCAATTGATAACAATATATTCTAAAATAATGTAAAAAAATTCAAATAAAGTTTCATAATACCTAACAATTTAGAGAATTTAAAAGATTTAAACACCAAAATAACTTTTGATGACATTATCCTGAAACAAATAAAAAATACAGATGAAATTAAAGATCTAAAGTACCAAAGGAAAACCCAATACCTATATGGTAGTGTAGTAGCTTTAATGTTTATAATCATAATTCTGTTCGTTGCAATTTTCATTATTAAACATAAAAGATCAAACTTTAAGATTAAGAATATTGTGGAGACTTAGGAGAGCCTCAAATCTAGCGGGGGAGGAGCTATGTCAGCAATTATTAAAATTCCACATGACCCTAATAATAAAATCATTAAGTCAAACTCACCTGTTATGAAACGTGAACAGAGATTGCATTTCTTTTCTTATCATATTTGAGAAACTAAAAAGTCGGGAATTCTCACAGATGGTTTCCTGTAATGAAGAACAAAAATGATAATGTCAGCAAAACTGCAATGAACAGAATAATAAAATTGAATTTTGTAAGAAAATATTTTTCCTAATTATAGCCAGTCTCTCCGCCGAAGCGAATAAACGTAATAAATATTTTATTTTAAATCTTTAAAGATTTAGTTTTTTTCTTGAATATTCCTGCCTAAAATATATCTCGAGTATAAATTTCCCTTTCTTCTAGATCTAATCAAAATTTCAAAAACAAGGTATCATCTAATGGACCGATTCTGGCCGATAATTTTCCACTCATAAAATTCGTTGTGTACAATAAAATAAGGAAGAAAAGGGTGGGAAGCGAAACGTTCTTGCCTCGACGTTACACATTTTTCCGGTAATAAATTTAATCAACTTTCTCTATTCATACTCATACTATTGCCACGGGGGTAGCAGCCAACAATAAAAATTCACTTACATAGATCAGTTTTGTTGAGGATTCACCGTAGAGGCCCCTTAGAGGAGACTCCACAAACTCCAATGTAATATGTACCTAGACTAGAAAGAGGGAGAACAAATATGTGTCTTTTTTTTTAATAAATAAATGTATCGGGCGGCAACATTAAAATTTTAATATCGTAACAGTAACAGTGTGCGATCATCACCGACTGATTCGGGAGAAGAAGATTATATATATATATAGGTACACTCTTCTGCTCTTTGGGTTTCTTAGTGTACAAGGGGATTTGAACGGCCGTATAAAAATATGAACCAAAAGCTTCGTTTTAAAACGAGCTGATGTCCCCCTGATAGAAAGATCTTCAGAATTTTGTTGCTAGTAACTCGGCTAAATTATTTGGGCCAGCTTGTGGCTATGCTCTTCAGGTTATTGTTTTTACGTTAGGTTTACTTATTCAATTTATACATAGATTTAATTTATTACCGTACTTACAAAGCTATAAAATTAGGTTCATTAAAAACATAAATTGTAATTTCAACGTCTGTGTGTTTTCATCGATTCTGCTTAATGCCAGCTGAAAAGATTAGAAAATTACCAAATATAAGAGGGAAAGACAACTGCTTCAGTAAATCCTGTAAGAACAGTCGGTCAAGGACCGGAAGGTACGGCCTGCAACAACCGGACGAAGCAGTTACTTTTTATACCCTAGATGACGAAATCCTTGAGTATTATGAAGATACCATTCATTTGTAGCGAATAGAATATTGCTGGTAGAGCGAAATGGATTAAACATCCCCGAATAATATTAAGTGTTATATTGATTTTTGCATGTCCGTCCGTCTGCACGATAACTCAAGAACGCATTTACTTAAACTGCTGAAACTTTCTACATTGGCCTTTTAAAGGTGTAGGTGTACATAAGTTCAAAAATAGGATGAATCATGTAAGGTATTTGTAAGGCTGCCTTCAAAATTACACTCACTATATTTGGACACCTCTAAAATTACACTCACTATATTTGGAAACTGATTGAAAATGAGTTGACGGCAAGTGCTGAAATTTTATACGCGAATATCTTAAAAGTATTTTGTATATAATTTGAAAAACGGCCTAAATCGGACAACGCCTTCGTGAAGTTGTCATACAATAATTTAGAAAAATGTATATTTACTGGGAAAACGGTTAGTCCCATCCACAAATTTTTTAATCCAGAAGTGTGGCACATACATATACAGCACTTCCATACGAAAACGATCAAAATTATCAGACCCCCCGGATTCGATGAAACTTTTAGAATTAATTAAGTATTAAAAAATACTCGACCCATATTTTTTTGTTTAGCCTGACGACCTGAGGTCTTGGATATAGGGTGACTTAAAATTTATGGTTTTCACTGTGGTCATGTTTTTTAATATGCTGATTATTTGAGGCCGGGTTCATGCGAAATGTTAAATTATTGGTATTAAATGGGGCTCTCCAAAAAATAAAAAAATAAAAAATATTGAAGAAAAACTAAATTTTTATTAATTTTAGATTTTTGACCTAAAAGATATTATTTTTGAAATGCTCGAACATTAATACATATATCAAAAATTTACGGATGCTCATCTCTTAAATAAAATTATTTTTTTATTAGCGTCTCACCAAAATTTCATAAAAAATTGTTTGAATTTACTCCAAAAAAATGATTGCTTTTATTGTTTTTAAATATCTTAATGAAATTTTCGAAAAATTCGCAGATCATATTGCAATCGTTTCTCTTTAAGTTAACTTTGAAATGCTTTAAATATTTTGAATTTTCTTTAGCAATAATATGATGTGGAATAATTTCTCAAACTTTCTCGCAAGAGACATCAATGAATTGGGTCTCCATTTTTATAATAATAACAATATAAAATTCACGGAATTCCGTCAAAATTTTTTATTTTACATTTGAAAAAGTATATTTTCCAATATTTAGCAAAAAAAAAAAAATTAAAAAAAGTGTAGATTATGGGAAAATAATGCATTTTCCCACTTTCTCAACGAATTACGGATAGGAAAATGTTGATAGATTCTTTAGGAACTGCTACAGAAAAGCTTCCAGTTGTGATTCTCTCAGTTCATACTTTCGCAACATCCACAGCTGGTCTGATAATTCATTTATAAAAGTTGGCCACTCAAACTTTAAAAAGTATGTCCGGGCTTGGAATGAGAGATTTCATATCTACTTGTACGTTGTCGCTACTGAAACTATGCATGGCTTTGTGCGAAAGTATTATTATAAGAGCTTAACTTTATCTAACTAAAAATTATTCTTCTATTCTTTTTGTTACTCTAAAAGGGACGATTTAAGTTAATAGTGCACCGCGAGCGTATGCATATGTGTATACCTAATAAGAAATGAGGTACTCCTGACATGCTATATAAGAAGCTAGTCCCAAGATGTCTATAATAACACATCTAAATCCGTGGGAGCAACGTTTCGTTCTTAAAATAGTTAATTGTGCCAGCTGATGCTATATCACAGTTGTTTATCTTCACCTTATTATAAATTATGCTTCATCTTATTATAAATTGATGTAGCTTCAATGTCGATATTATAAACTCAGCTTAAATTCTATTGTCTACTCTCATTTTCAAGAAAATTGTAAGGAAATATATAAATTTATAGGAATTGCAAACTTGATTTTCCTGGTCCGCTGTCTACCCTGTATGATTTGGACTTAGCGGCCTCGCTGCTTCTTGTCGTTGCCAGTGTGGCCCCAAAAGGGTTAGTATAACGGAGTGAAAGTATCGTTTTCACCGGTATGTGTCGGTCACCGCCTTTCCTGAAGGACTATCAGACTTGAATTATTAACAATATCGTGTCGTTCGCTGCTCCTACTTCTAATTTATATAGTTTTTAATAACTTACGTCCGAATGTAAAGGCGGTAGGCGTACGGATGATAGAATTGTTAGATTCTTCAATTTCTGTTGCCAGAACACGATCACAGACCGTAGTAGACTTTTTTTGTTCCCACAATTTCTGAAGAAATCATCCTTTTTCCTTTTTTTTTTAAATATGGCCAGCTCGAAACTTCACGCGTTTTGTTCCTTTTCTCTCGCTCTATTGACATAAGTGTTCCGCCTTGTCAAAGAAAAAAATCGAACATTATGCTCTCAGCCAGATGTCAATGGCATCTTTCGGTGTCTTTCACACAGTCGGGTGGAACATAGTAACGTACTGCACTGTGTGGCTGCGACTATTTTACTGTCAGCCAGATGTCACTGGCGCAGTTTTTGGGACATCGCGTCGTTAGCTAGTTGTCAGTGGCACAGCCAGAAGAAACACAGCAGCTTACTGCACTGTGTTGCTGCAACCATAACAGTATAAGGATGGCTGTACAAAAAATAATCGTTCAATTTGTTAGGATTGAGATCATAACTACATTTTTTATCGGACTTAACACCAATTGATTTTAAATTTGACCATAGTTGATTAGTCAATGCGCAGAATGGGGAAATGGTTTATACCTTTTCTATGGAATGCTATTGCCACATGAAGTTATGGTACAATGTGAGTAAGTACCGAACAAATCTTTGGGGGATAAAATCAAATAAACACGGAGTTTAACTCTGGACTATCTATTTATTACATTCAATTTCGGATCTATAAAAAAAAATGATTAGCGTTGTTGCGCGGTCAAGGGAATACTGTCTTCTAACCATTTACTACTTACAGTTAAAACTTACTTATTTGAGAGAGAGCGATACAAATATATTAATAAACGCAAGTGTATGTAAAGTCTTCAATACAATTCAAATGTAGAACAATATTATTATGTGTCTAAGTATTACATCATATAGAAATTCAATATAACTATAATTAAGTCAAAAATATTTTCAACAAGTACCAAGGAACGTGAAGTTCAGTCTGTCAGCATAAGCTGATAGCTCACTCTGTGAACGTTGCAAGTGCAAGGTGGCACGCTAGCTCGGCTATTGCGGCTATTGTGATACCTGAAAGTTACTGGAAGGACGGAACTTATTCAACCTTTATCTGGAAGAGGGCTCCAGGAGAATGAAAGAGGAGAAATGAAAGCTTCTCTATAAGCTTCTATAAGCTTCTTATAAGAAACTGTTTAATTAACGTCTGATTTACAGCGAATAGCTTGGCTTTCTTAGCTGGTAGTACCAGTTCACAAATTAGACTCTTTTTATTACGTAAACAAAATAAGATTTCTTTCCAGGATAAGCAAATTAACTGAATATTGATAGGCTTTATATAAAATGATCATTGACATTCTTTAACAAAATGTTCGCGAATCATAACGTTAAACCTGTGATAGCCTTATGTAAGGCTTATAATAGACAACGTTATAGTATCAGTAACTGTAAGAGAAAGAAAATCCGACTTGAAGTTACCTTTTCTCCGATCCCTTGAAGGAGCTCCCTGGAGGGTTATGTGGCTGAAACGTTATAAATAATTTAAAAATATCTCCAACTCTCAAACCTTTCCTCTTAGGTCAAATTTAGTAGTCAGTCTTCTAATTTTTCTTTACTTACTGTTCAATCTTGAACATAGTATTTAATTAAATTATAGAAAATGCTCAAATTGTATTTTTGCTCATTATGATAATTGTTCTATCTTGAACAATAATATCTAAATAGAATATAAGAAAGTGCGCAAATTGTATCTTTTTTGCTCATCCGCGCATAATTACTCGAGCAAAGCTGACTGCACTAAACATGCAGCGTAAACCAATTAAAGTTCAACGTACTAAGTGCATCAATAATCAAAGAACTTATTGTACGCATGTAATTATGCTAAGGTTAGCAATATTGAACATATGTATAAATCGAAGAATATTGTAAGAAGTTTGAGCTTAAGTATTAAAGAGCTGAATGGCAGAAGTCAGCGTTTGTATAATTTGAGACCCCACCCGTGATAAGCTCCATGAAAATCATGATTATAACCTCTTAATTCCACGATTTTCAATAATATTTGAGACTCCAAAAGTGGTAAGCTAAAATCTTAGTGAAACTTAGGAGAATTTCCATCCGAGCCATCGAAGTGGTTGAGACCCAACGCCTACTATCTGAATTCTGAATTTTATGACCGTATGAAGTGAACACCTTTAATTTTAGGTTCAACTTCCATGTGTTTTCATTCCATACTACCGCTTCGATTCGTTATCACGTCTTACTAATAGTCATTCTAACCAAAGTCTAACAAAGAAAAGCATTTTATTCTATTCTAATTAACTTCCATTATCGTTGACTTTTCCCAATTACGCTAGTTTTAAATTTTCAAACGAAAATTTTACTTCCTGTTCCTTCTACTATCAAGAAAATTCATTTTCCTTCCCTTTTCATCTGCTTGACCATATCATCTCGTGATTAGTTACTTTAAATGCCTGAATGCCTTTTTCTAAATTAATATTTCAGGTCGACATTCTACTGAGCTTCATCCTCTAACTCCTTTGACTAAAGTCTTCAAAATGAATATTATTTTGGTTTTCTAGTCTGTAGTGAGCATGTGAACATTATTCCACATTTATCCTTAACCTGATGATTCACAGAAAGATTATTCCATTTAATTTAGTTTCTTTTTGCCTTCCCTTACGTTCTTAATTACTATTATTACAAAACTTTCGTCCTTTTTTGGCTTTATCACATTATTATATAATAGCTTAATATTGGCGCAATTCCAATCAACGTAAAAATGAGCAACACAAGTTCATGGTAAAATTTAGAAGACATTTTCATACAATTTTTTGATGCGAAGTTTAAGCAAATTGGGAATGAACGTTTTCTTCACTTTATGTAAAAAAAATGGAAAATTCGAGGTATATAAATATAAGGTAATCATAGTAGTAGTAGTAGTTTAATAAGAATATACGTCAATAGAGCTTTGTAAACTTTGTAAGAATTTAATAACTATTTTTACGATTTGCTAACCTAAACAAATTCTTACTGGCTTTAACCAATATTTATTCATTTCAATCTACTTAATTGTTCGAGGGGAAAAGTCTTATAAAATGGTATCTGAATTCCACTTTCCGTCTCGCCAGCATTCATCATTACAATAAATTTTTTTCACGTTGTGCTAGGCTAAATTACGTGTCATTACGTTTAATAAAAAAATGCTACCTTAAATTCTTGTCTTTACAACCTTTCTGTTCGAGCCAAAAACTTCCATGATGCTACCCCCGAAGTCTCCGATCTCCAATTCGACACTGACGATCCAGGAATTCCTCGTATTTTCTTCTGTTTATGGCACCTATGGGCTATGTCGTGCCAACTTTACAAAATTCACGTACACTAGGTTTATCGCGAAATTAATGAGAAATGGCGGCAAAGTTAAACTAGGGATTGTATAGTAACATTTTATCTTATTTTTATACCTTAGATGAAATCTAAAGGTTATATTAAGTTTGTCACTCCGTTTGTAACACGTAGAAATAATGCTAGTAGAGAAAAATGGGTTGGACACCCACGCACAATATTAAAATTTATCTTGATTTTGGATGTCCGTCTGTCCTTCGTCTGCCCGTCCTCACGATAACTCGACAATGCGTTCATTTACGAAGATGAAATTTTGCACATGTGCTTTAAAAAAAAGTAAAATTAAATTCAAAAATAGGACAAATCGGGGAACTCCTTCGTGGAGTTGATATACAAAAATTTCGTTTTTCACTACATATTTGGACACTACCCGAGAACGCGTCAACGTAGAGACCTGAAATTTTGTACATAGAGTTTTCATAAAAATAGTAAATACAATTTCAAAAACGGACTAAATCGGGCTACTTCCTCTTGGTTTTGCCATATGAAAATTTAGGAGTTTTGCGTATACTCTTAAAACGTTTTAATTTAGGTACTTATAAGTTCTTCAGAATGGGAAATGCTTTAAAATTGGTTATAATCATTTTTACTGTCCGACGAACTGTTATAGAAATATAAGCGAAAAACCACCTCAAAAACCAAACCTGCACAGATATAGGTGACCATACGAAATGATGTACGAGTATTCATCTAGTCTAGAGTATCATAAGAATTGGTCTTTTAGACCAATTCTAGCTTTTTTACTTGTTTTATAACAAAAACAATGGATATCTGTAAAAAAGGTTTAATTTGATAAATTTTTTAAAACACTTTTTGTATTAAAATTGTTTGTATTCTTGTTCTTAAAATAAAATAATCTAGATCAGGCTAGGATTATCTGGGTCCGAGTCAATATTTTGGTCGCAATTTGCATCATCAGGTCGCACTGCAGTGCAGATTTATTATGGTACATGATGCCCACGTGCGACGCGTCGTGCGTCTTATCATTTGGGTGGTAGGTTTGAACCAACCCAAAGAAGCAATCTTTCGATTGTGTTTTAACAATAACAATAACTGAACCCCGATTACGATCTTTGTTGAGAGCTTGTTCCTTAATTTTCTTTTTCTTAGGTTGTTCTTGTTAAAAATCTGTCGGTATCAGCATTGGAATGTGCAAGAGTTAAAACGGATAGCGTAAATTCAGGCAGCACTGTATATTTGTGGTCTGAGTGATGGAGTATCATCTCGGTGTTTTGCCGATAAAGCCTTGTCTTTTACTTTTATAACTTGCAATGCCACCAATAATTCATCCTCAAAAGGAAAACGTGCTTTAATTTCTATGCAGAAAGCAGATGCTTACCGAAACTATTTGTGCAATACTAGAGATATTTTGACCATGCTACTGTCAAGTGTTGAAAAGCAGCATCAAAATACAGTAATGAGAGATGCCGTTAAACCTAAAGATCGTTTAGCAATTAACCCCTTAGATTTCTGGCAACTGGAGAATCTTGAATGCTTGAATTTTATTGTGTATGTGTTGCACAGTAATAGCTGAGACAACTTAGATCTAGATGTGCAAAACCTCACAAAAACGCGCCAACTAAAACGAGCTAATGGCTCTCTAATAAAAAGCTCTACACAATCTTTCTCTCTCTCTCTCTCTTGATGTAGTATGTCACAACAATTTTTCGCAATGATAGCTTTCTTTGGTTGAATAAAAAGTTAAAGAGTTTTTAAAAGGTGCTCCGGGTTTATATGGAGATTTTCTTATCTAGCTGTAAGTTGTCTCAGGTAATAGGCTATTACTTTTTTGTAGCTCATTGCAAATTACTTCAAAAGATTTTTTCTCTTGTCCCTTTCTATGCACTTACTATACGTTTTGTATTGTACAAACTCTCAAAGCCTGGATAACATAACAATTTTTCAACTAATTGGCGGCCCCACCTTAAGCTCATTTTATTCTTTTCATAAGCATAACTTTTTAATAGAAATTCAAATTTAAAACATACTATTTTTCACTACCAATTGTTCAAAACTAAATGTGTTCAGGATTCATAAGAATACTGATATTATGATATTAGCAATATTAGCGAAATTGCATGTCAACACATGCACATACTGACCTAAAGAAAAGAAAAAAAAATCACAGTAAAACAAGCCAGAAACAATACTGTACATGGGAGTATACTGCGCATCTGCACTTGGTAAGTAGACATGAACATCTATTTTTTTTGTTTTTTACAAAAAAAAATTGTTTGAGTAGGCAACAAATTCCAGTTTGAATAGAATTAATTTACAAACATTTTTTTTTATTCTTTTTTTTTATATATATACGGCTGCATTTCAAAGTGCAGCTACTGTGCCAATTATTGTTGTCATGCGCCTTTGAATGCCGTTCTTTGGTGCCGTGCGCAATCCATGGGTATATAAACAGAAGTTTTACTTGATTCGATCTCTTTTGTGATGCAGTGCTTAACTTGGCGATTTATTCCTTCGTGTGATTTCCTAGTGATTTTTCCTAGTGTTGTATTTTATTGCTAAATTAAATACTTTGTTTAATTGATGGCGAAAATAAAATATTCTTAATCTGGGTACCGACTGGATTAAGGAGTTTATTTTAGATAGCGATTAAACTAAAGGTTTTTTATTGTGGGTAGCGACTGCAATAAAAAATATTACTAACAATACACTTTATTTCTGGTCTCGACGGAAATAAAGAATCTTGCTTCGGGTCTCGACCGAAGTTAAGATACATACTAACACTCACTTTAAGCCGGGTCTCGACTGACTTAAAGAATATAATCTCGAGTCTCGACTGAGATAATATATTACTAACAAATCACTTCATTGCGGGTCGCGACTGTAATAAAGAGTCTTATTGCGGGTATCGACTGTAGTAAGACAATTATTAACACACTGTATTGTGGGTCTCGATTGTAATAAAGATTCTTGCTGCGGGTCTCGACTTCTTACTATAGTCGAGAAACAAAACACTTTATTGCGAGTATAGACTGTAATAAAGTCTTATTGCGGGTGTCGACTGTAATAAGACAATTCCTAGCAAAACCACTTTATTCCGGGTATCGACTGCAATAAAGAATATTCTACTCCCAAACCTCAGTCAAATAAAAAGTCAAGTAAATCAGCTGCAATATATCGATCAGGTGAGTACAAGTCAATTGCAACAGTTGTATAAATCAAATTTATATCTTAATCGTTTATTGAATATTGGTTTCAGTTTCTTATATTATAAAATATATATATAAGTCGTGTATTTCTGAACTTGAAACAGTTAGTTTGAATGTGAAGTGTAGACTCAGTGAATAAACGAATAAAACAACTAGCCTATACCAGTGGCATAATTTTTACAACACTCTTCATTTATTGCATGTAGGCTCTAAACTACGGGCAGTACAAAATGAATCACCTATGTTAACATTTTTTTCTGAACTTCCCTGAATGTAAAAACTAGTGTAAGAAAATAATTATAATAGAAATTTTTCTAAACTTCCCCTAATGCATAGAAAACAATTGAAAGGAAATTGATAAAAACTTCATGTTCGTGCGCGACATCCCGCATCACTGCTCATCTCTCTCTTCCTCTGAAGTAAATGATGGGATCAAGCCTTGAGCCTAAAACTATTCTTCCCACAGAAAAACAAGTAAAAAATCTAGAATTGGTTTATGACCAATTCTTATGATACCCTAGATGAATGCTCGTATGAAATTTCATATGATCAGCCATTTAATCAATTTTGATTTATGCAGTGGTTTTTCGCATATATTTCTAGAACGTTTCGTCGGACAGAAAAATGATTATAACAAATTTTATAGGATTTCATATTCTGACGTAGTTTTTAGTAGGTACTATAAAAATGTCTAGGACTGTTTGTTTTCACAGTATCCGCAAAAAACCTAAATTTTTATATGGCAACACCAAGAAAGGGTTGCCCAATTTATTCCATTTTTTAAAATTTATTTGCTATTACTATGAAAACACCATGTACCAAATTTCAGCTCTCTACGTCAACGCGCTCTCGAGTAGTGTCCAAATATATAGTGGAAAACGAAATTTTTGTATGGCAACCCTACGATGGAGTTACCCGATTTGTATCATTTTCGAATTTAGTTTTACTTATTTTTTTTAAAGTCAATGTACAAAATTTCAACTCTCTAAGTACACGCGTTCTCGAGTTATCGTCCACACGGACGGACAGACGCACATGCAAAAATCAAAATAACTTTTAATATTATGCCTGGGTGTCCAACCCATTTTGCTCTACCAGCATTATTTCTGTGCGTTACAACATTCCCAAACTGAGATTTCATCTAAGGTATAATAAAGCTATAACAAATTGCAGCAAATATGTTTTCTTTCTAATGGTGTTAAAAAAATTACATGTAGAACAAATTTATGGAAATTATGGTGTTTGAACCAAATCCAAGCTCCTTTTATATGAAAAACTCCTGCAATAAGACAAGGCAAAAAGTGTGTAATGTCGGCCGCTATGCTCTTTTTCAGTCTTACTCCATGGCTTATATGTGTTCCGCGGGTTACGGTTCTGCTTATTTGTCTTAAATTATCTTTTACTGTTCTTTTGTTAATATTATTTCCACGGTGTGAAAATTCTGCTTGAAAAATATTTTACGCCGAAGTTCTCGTACTTTAGTTGACAGTTCCGTGTAAAAATTCTTATATATGGTGAAATGTCAATGATAAGTCAAAATAAGCTAGCTGTCATCATTGGGCGAAAGGGACGTTGATATTTTTGGATGTTACTACCTTCCAACTGATAGTGTGTGAATAGCACAGTATATAGTTATTACGAAATATACAACTGTATACTGGTTTTCAATCTTCTTAGTAATACTATAATCAATATTTCTAGTATTGCTTGGTTAGAGGTATTAAAATCAATACTTTTAATACAGTGAAATGTGTGGGTGGCTTAATATTCTTAGCAATACTAGAATCAATGCTTCTGATATTGTGTGGTTAGATGTATTAAAATCAGTATTTTTAACACAAAGCAGTGTGCGGAGTGCACAGTGTATATTTATTGTGAAATGTACGAGAAGTTAGGTTAATGTGCCCAAAAATACTAGAATCAATATTTCTAGTATTTAGGATAATGTATTAAAAGCCATATTTTTACTACGATATGCTAGGATTTAAACATTTTTTTGATTAAAAAAAGTTTATTTTAATAACTACAATTATTATAAATATAATTAATATTAATTATATAATTAATTTTTTATTGATCAGAGCAATTATGGTTCTTCTTCAGATTCCGTTTCAATGTTCATCTCCGTCTCTTCATTACCTTCTTCTTCTTTTTCTTCCGTTTCCAGTATTTCCATAGTTTCAGTCAAGAAACACGATGGATCTACTTCTTCAGCAGGCTCGTCATTATTGACGTCATTAAACGTATCAGAGGTGAAGCATTTAAACAATCCTGACCGTGGCAATTACCGCAAACTGGAGAACAGTATAGTCCAACTTTTCTGCAACCACGGTACATCCCTTGGTGCAATTAGAATAAATAGAGTTTAGTAGACTATCAGGAGCGGGTGGAAGAAGAGTTTTAACTGGCTCCAAAATTTGATCCAGCAATGTCCATCCCCAGTCTGGACCGTTAAGCCCGTTGCTAAGCCATACTTGCACTTGGTAGTAAACACGATATAAATGTTTTCGAGTAAGTAAGCATTTATTCAACATAAGTACAATAACAGAAAACCCTTTTATTAGTACACTAAATTACATTAAGCCTAAAGTTAATCAAAGCGATAAAAGTTTCTATAGAATATACGGTGGTAAAAAGAAAAAAAGAAAATTCATGATTCTATAACTATACCTAAAAAATAGAGATAAGAGAAAAAAACAAACAAGAGTAAGAAAAGAAAAGAGAAAAGAAAAAAAAATAAAAAAATTAAAAATAAAAAAATAAAAAAAAAAAAATAACAAAAATAAATGAAAATATGAAAATAATGATAACTAAATAAATAAATTCAGAAACAAACAAGAGCAAAAAGTACAAGAAAAAAGAAAAAAAAAGATCACAGTGCAGATGCAGCCGATTGATTGCAATTGATTCGAATATCGTAATCCATAATATACGTGTGCTGCCAGAGTAACTATTTAAAGCTAAAGGCCGAACTCGCGCACTGCATCGAAGCTGGAAGAGCGTTCCAAATGCGTATTGCTTGAACAAAGTAATAGGCATTCAAAACAGAATATTTAAAGCGAGGTAATAGCAAATCGCATCGTGTGTCACTACGCAAGAAGTTTAAAAATTCATACAAATAAGCCGGCTTACGCGTGCTCATTATGTTATGAAGGAAAAGTAATGCCTTCCATTGCAAAATGCGTTTCCAAGCAGCAACTCAAAATTATGTGGCGAAAATGAGAGATGTGATCATGTCGACGTAGCGCAAACACGAACCTAATGGATTCCTTGTAGGCTACTTCAGGCCTACGGTTACAGCACGAATCGAGTCTGGGGAAGATGATGGAACCATGCGATAGATGAGGCAATACCAGTGTCCTGCCCAGCCTTATGCGTAGGTTGGTGGGATCAGTATACCGCCAAAGTCGGTCAAGCACTCCATAAATCTTTGCCAGGATCATTTTAATATGATCACAACAACTAATTTGAGAATTGAATACAATTCCTAAGTTTTTTACTTTCTGTACATATGGTATGGTTGAGAGATTGAGTTCTATCTGGGGAAAATAGGAAAGGGCTCAGTTTCCCCTTCATACCGCTAGTATTTGAAATTTTTGGGAATTAAGTATCAGATTATTTGCAATTGACTAGTTTAAGATATACAGATCTTCGTTGATTCTGCTAACGCAGTCCTCTAAGAGACCAAAGGGACGATGAAAGTTTATTTGCACATCATCAGCGTACAAATGACCGGAGCTATTTCTGATGACAGTAGGCAAATCGTAAATAAAAGCGGAGGTCCTAATAATGATCCTTGTGGAGCACCGCCAGCCACGGAAAGCCTGGAGGATTTAACTTCATTGATCTTAACTCGCTGCGAGCGATTATCCAAAAAGCTACTAATTAACTTCAGCGCAGACGAGTCAAAAGCAAAGAGGCTCCCTAGTTTACTAAGAAGCATCAAATGATCAATACTATCGAAGGCTTTCGAGTGAAGTCGAGAAGGACCAAGAGTACAATTCGATCATCTAGTCTAGATATTGGCGGAAGAGAAGATAGTTCTATAGGTTTTTTAAGTTGTGTTAATTTCGCAAACGATAAATATCTGTGATTAGCATTCTTCTCTTGGTAAAAACATTAGCGTAATTAATTAATTCCTTATTATTTTCTAATAATTTGAAAGCATTAATTTTACCTTTGTGAAAAGTAGCTGATGTAGTATCGCAACCGGTCATTTCGTGTAAAAATAAAATATGATTCTTACACTTGGGATACATGTTTTGTAAAGAATAAATTTTTGTTTGTACTTTTGTTTTTAGGTTTTAAAACATAAATGATTTTATCAATGGACGGTCGTCCAATTAATTATACTAACAAATCTACGTCTTCGCTTACAACAGTACTTGTTCTCCTATCGGATTCTGCTGTTTCAATGATCAGTATCATTTTGAGCTTGTTTTACATTGACATTAGCAGCTTCAAATTTTGCACATAACATAGACATAAATCTTAGCTTGTTGCTTGCATTCCCAAGGAATTTTTCTTGACTCGTTGAAATAGTCATGGATCTATCGAAGAGAATATCAGTAGATGACGATACTTTTGCACATCGACGATGTTGTTGAGCAGCTTTGATATTTTTTTCATGATCGTTATAACCATCGCAAACAATTATGACATTATTACCCTAATTTTTCTGTACATAATGAACATAAGTATTAAAAATCGCATCAAAAGTTTCTCCTTTATTCCATAAAACACGGTGTAAAAGAAATCCTCCATCAATGATGTAAGTAATATTGGAGGTAGTTAATTCAAAATTTACTGGTTGAAAGCATTTATAAATAGCAGATTTCTGATTTTTACGCATCCCATTCTCATTTTGGAGCCAGTTAAAACTCTTCTTCCACTCGCTCCTGATAGTCTGCTAAACTCTACTTTTTCTTTTTTAACCTAGGCCTGTACCGTGGTTGCAGAAAAGTTGGGCTATACTGTTCACCAGTTTTGATAACTACTATTTCTTTTATAAAAGTCACCCTTAACTAGATTTTCGCGAAAACCCGTTTTTTTACCCTTGACTCCGTGTAACATTTTTATTCGCACATGTATCGATCGGGACTTTTGGTATATTGTTTAGAACCATGAAAGGAAGGTTCATGCAAAGATATAGCTTTCCGGGAATTTTTCCGAACTTTGACCTATTTTTTGTCTTTATTCCCTGAACTAATCGGTGTCTTTTACAAATCTCAATCTTATCAGTCTGCAGAATGAAGTGGATGACGTTCGAGGATTCTTCTATAATATTTCTTTAGTCTTTTCTTCTGCTTATATCGACTTTGGCCCCACTACCATCTCATTCCCACTTAAATAAAATTTTCAATAAATTTCGCGTGTGTGACACAAAGACGCTTCACGATAATGTCAACCATAGCCTGGATGTTATTTCAGTCATCTGTAATAAATATGCGTTCATTTGGTGAATAATAATATTGTTTTGCTTTCATGATATTGTTGAAAGGGGGACATAGATTGATAGCTTTTCCAATAGCTCCTTTTCGCAAAGCTGTGTACGTTCTTTTCGTAATTTTTTCTGATGTTATCAAGGCCCATGTTCTTCAGCTGAGTATGATCAAAGAACATATAACTGTTAGATGTTCTTTGGTATGATGTAGTTGGACTTGGCTATGATGCTTTTTTAATAGCCTTTTTTGCTTTTGTTCCTCTCTTTGGGGAAGCGGTTAGGGTTTCCAAAACATCTGCAGCATCGGTTTGTTCACTTAATGACTGGAGTCAAGGTCTTTTTGGGGGCGCCAACTTTTTTTGGATATGTAGTACTACTTCGAGCCGTCGATGTTCTACTTGTGATCGGCCTATTCACATTTTCCAATAAAATTTCGCCATTAACCATGCCCGGTTTTGATAAATAAAAGCTTGTTTAGAACGGTGAGCCTTTTTCCGCCTTTGATCGAAGGAGATCAAAAATGACTTTGTACTACCTCCTCAGACTAAATTTTACTTTTAAGTAAGTCAGAAGTACGTTTTCACGGGTATTTTCTTCAGCAGTGGCTGGATCATCACATTTAAGCTTCTCAAATAACTCTTCTCTGGAAATCACGAGTCTCTCACCTGTCGGAAAACATACAATATAATTAATTATTGCATATTATTGCAGCTCAAAACGGTTACATAGAATCCATATAAAGAGGAAGTGTTACATCATAGAAGCGCATAGAAAAATTTTTGGCAGTAGAATTTATATCGAACATTACACGAAAAGTATTTTTGTCCTTCATATATTAACTAATTTTCTTTAATAAAATATATACAGAAAAAAATAAAATACCTTGACTAGACACATCCATCAGTAAATACAGCACTTTTAACTTGTAGCTAATATAGCAGGGTGGTCAAACTTTTGATCACACTACGGGCGACCTGTTTTCTTAAATTATAGGCGGCGGTCTACCAACATTGTATGTGTTAAGTGATCATAAGAAAAGTATTAATCTAAATACAAAAATAAGTTTAATTTAACACAACCATAGATAATACTAATACATATTCAATATCAAGTGATTTTATTAAGAGAAAATAATGATTTATTCCCACAAACTAATTGGTTTATAAATAAAACAATATGTTCTTTTATTTTCTTATTATTCATGCGAACAATGTTATTGTAAATAAATATAACCTATTATTTTTTATGTCGTATCAGAGGATAAACTGGAAACAGGACATTGCATATCTTCGGTAAGCTGTTCATGATATGGTTCCTATGTACCTACTTAGAGTTATTCGTAAATATGCTTCGAAATGGTCATTTGTCAGGTAGAAAATTTTGTTTCGCCTAGGTAAGTGAACCGAAAAAGGTTGTTAAATATGCTACACATCTCTATAAACATTTATATTTTTCTTCACAAATTTCAATAACTATTTTGAGACGAAATTCTTGATTTCAACAATATATCGAATTTTTAGTTAAGGATTTCATTCTCAACTAGTCCACTTCCAAAAATCCTATTTATTTTATTTCTTCTTATTGAATAGGAATGATATGAAAACTAAATTAAGGAAAAATTTTGGAAATATTGAAGAATTCTGTGCGGTCTGTACTGAGTTCGTGTCTTATTTTGGTTTTATTAATGCTAATTGCTGAGCATACCCGTTCTACATTAGTAGAGGCATGAGGAAGAACATAAAAAAAAAAATAAGAAAAATTCGAAAAAAGAATTTAGAAAGGTTAAGGAAAACTAAAGAATCATTGAGTCTCTTACCAAGTGATAATTTTTTAAAGAAATTCTCATTCGTCAAGTTTTTGAAGAAACTGAAATCAAAAACGCGCAACTCTCTCCATTCATCGCCGAGCTTTTGTAGATTTAGAACGAGAAACTGGAATTAAAAAAACTTAAATTAACAAGATATTGTTCATGTCGAGATGTGAAGGTACAAGGGCGACTAGGATTTGTTACGCGGTCGATGCTTTGGTCACCTCTGTAAAGCCGATCCACGCAAGCAAAAACCGTACAGTGTCGTCCCTTTTACACGAGGATTTAGAAACCTGTATTATGTTGAGTTGTAGATGCATATTGGCTTGTCTTTTGTTTGTCAAATTTTGCAATCTTTCTCGTCAGGTATTTAATACTATTTTTAATTGGCGTATGGTTTATTTTCTACTATCACTTTTTTTGAATTAATTACACCTAGATTGCGATTGTGGCCCATGGTCGCCAGGTAAAAAAATTCTTATTGATTAAAATACAACATGTAAGTATGGGTAAAAATTAAAATGCAGGGATGGACTGATAATGCTACATGCATCATAATGAGTTCAAAAATGCATTGTAATATCAGCTACTGAATCAAAAGTTCATTTTCGCATCACGAACACATCTGATGCGTCAAAGTCAAGAAACTAACGCATCATTGAAGGTGATAAAAGCATAATAATGGAGCGGTATAATTGTTATTAATGTAAAATATTAAATAAATAATTAATTGCGGTCTTAGTGGAAAGATATTTTTTTTATTTTGTTATTAGTCTCCTTCGTTTTAAAAATCATTTTCTTTCTAAAATTGATTTTACTAAATTGTTGGCACAAGTTTCACATTTTCCAGTGCAGAATTAATTAATATGTTCAAAGCATTTTTAATGTTTTGTGGTGCTGACCAATACTTTCAACGACTAACACAATTGAGTTAAAAAAATGTCTGGAGAAAATTTCAGCATCAGCTATTCAGTGCTGCAGAATCGTACGCAATAGCGCATAATGATGCACAAAACTTTTACGTTTCTATCATAATTCGTTTATAAAAAAGATGTCCTGTGCAGTAGGTAAATATGCTGACCAATGCTGGATATATCTCCTTGCTTAATTTGGACGAGTAAAATTTAACGCGGTCTCCAAATATTTCATATTGAAATCACTGGTAAAATATTAACGTATGTTAGTTTGGAGAAAACAAAGTAATTAATTTTTACATTTTGATAAAACTAATTTAACTCTTTAATCAATCAGACACGTAATGCAAATTCTCATAGAAATAGGAAATGTAAACATTTTACCAGTCATTTAATGCTTCGAACATTAAAATGCATAGTAAAATGTGTGGAGAATTTATATTGTCATCCGTTTCATAAAGAGCCTTCAGTCTTCAGTTTTATCACGAAAAATTGACAAATTAAAATTTATTTTTGTTGAATAAGCATTTTTATAATTATCGTAGCTTTAGGAAATAATATTTAGTGAACTTTTTTTGATTAAATTTTTATTGCTTAAAAAGACAGTGGAGAGCGAACTCATTACGATTTATTTTGTGGCGTTCATTTAGGAAGTGAATTGTGAATTGTAGCAATACACAGCACCGTTTAGCATATCATCACTAGCCAAGGCTTAGTACCTTGACTACTGCGCACATCAGAGTAAAGGCATTCTGACCACTTTAATCCTTGTTGCATTTGTAGGAAAATGAAAAGATATACAGTAATAGTGTTGCTGATGTCATCTTTCACCAAAAGATCCTTTATTGCAATCTCTATATTACAGGCGAAACTTTCCAACTTTTCAGACAAAAATTTAACGCCAACAGTAATGGAAATCAAAAGTCTTTCTGCTTAATTGGACAAAAATTTGAATATCAATGATATTTAGTAATCTTTAAATTTGTTACTCTATTTAAAATTAACTTAAGGCAAAACGACAAATATCTCATAACTGCAGAATTTACCAAGTTGTTCTTAAATCTACTCATATGTATGCTTTCTATGAGAATCTACAACTTCAAAAGTGTATACATACAATCCGCTTTATTTTCAGGGGATTTCAGATGTTTTAATAATGCATTTCTACTGATTCCTCAAAGCTACACAGTTAGCAGGTAAAGTAATGGAACGAGTTTCCCTTTATAAATTAAATTAGCATATTCTTGCACAACTGTATGGCAGGAAATATAACATTTTAAGCTGTACTGCCCCTAGTATAATGTCGTGCATGTAGTATTGTAGTACACTTAAACGAGTTTTCCCTGTTTTATACTATAGTATAAGACCATTTATTAATGCGCAGTTAATGAAAGGCGCTTTGCTAGTTTAAATTTATACTGTAGAATATGCTTTGGATGTTTACAGATTCCTGTGTGGTTATCACCTGAATGAAGAATTACTGCATAATGGTTATATCAGGACAAAGTGGTTTAACCTGCCCCTAATAAACGCTAACTAAACACCTAAATATTCGTTAGCATTTGGATTACTTTTCATTGTGGTAAATAATTTAATTACATTGGATTACATTTATTACAATAGCTGGATAATTCAGAAAGGTAAACGTATCAGACCAGCAGCAGATATGAGCCTATTAGCGATTTCCATTATATACAATAAGCACAAATTAGACATCTAACAGCTCTTCATAGTTCTGTGACGCTAGCGTCTCTTGAGTGCTCGACGGTTGCGTGTTGTTTTTGAATAAAACCAGTGGGACTATCATATATTATTTAAAGCTGCTTTTGGTTATTTTTAGGGTTTTTAGAATATAAGGGAAAAAAACAAGAATGGTGATAAACAGGTGTATAATAATAATTATATACTCTTATATTCGCATATTCACATAGTCAGAGTCGCTAAAGTTACGAAATACCGAGAAAACAAAAGAACTTATCTGTTTAGAAAAAAATTTGCAATATGCTCAGCTTACTATCAATAAAACACACTGCATGATGGAGAGGAGGACATATAAATACCTACTTCTCTTTTGGCGGGAGTGAAAAGTGTGCTATTTTAATGCAAGTATTATGAAACAGCAATCACAATCATCATATTCTTAAGTGTGGAAGGTCATAATCTCACATTTGTCTATATTGAGTAGCAAATTATTGCTTTTGTACCAATCATAAAATTTTGCGAAGATCTCCCTTCCTGTTTACAATCGTTAATAGAGTTAATCTGAGCGAAAAGCTTAACGTCGTCAGCATAAATCAAGACTTTGCAGTGCCTTGCAACAGAGAAAATATCGGCAATAGATAGAATAAAGAACAACGGTCTCAAGTGACTCTCTTGAGGTACGCCAGATGAAGCTCTCAAGACTCCAGAAATGGCGGAAATAAATTTGGTATTTCTGTTGTCTGAATAAAGCTCCGTCCATTTGCGAAATGTTGGGGGAAGCTCATACTTTTCTCTTTTAAAGAGTATCACGGCACGGACTGAGATAATTTGTCGACGGCCTTACTAAAGTCTGTATAAATACACTCTATCTGGCATTCACAAGTCCGCCAATGGTATCCGAGACTGTAGAACTGCCCGAAATAAAACCATGTTGGTTTGAAGAAAGTAAATTTCGCTGGAAATTGTTAGCTGAGAGTAAATGAGAGTCAAGCGCGGATACAGCGGGGGGCGATCGGGGAGATCCCCCCCCCCCCCCCCCTACAGCTCTAATAAATTAATATTCATACTCTAATCAAGTGAAATGGAAAATACAGTCTTAATTTTAACAATAACAATGAAATTTGGAACTCCTAATGTTTATCAAAAACCTTATACTTAATTAAATTACTTTGCTCTCTTTGTGTACCATGAAAATTTTTAAAAATTATACACAAATGTAACATAATTTTAATTTTTAATTAAACGTAAAACTCTAGATTGTTTTTTAAAAAGTTATTTGTTATATTTATTATTTTTTATTTTTGAGTCATAAATTATTCTCAAAAAAGTTAAAATTATACCACTAGCAATTTTCAGTACAAGCAACAAGCTCACAAAAGCCGGGTATTTTGAAAATTGTCATAGCCGTGGTAATTAATCTCAGATTCAGTTTGCAGTTTGCAGTACATACGTATATTAACCTAATTAGCATTCCCCGAAAATTTCTTTAACCATTTGCAAGAAATTGCAGTCCAGCCCAGGAAACTATGGTGTTTGAACGAAATGCAAGCGACCTTTATAAGAAAAACACCAGCAGTAAGACAAGCAAGAAGTGTATAATGTAAATTTTATGTGAGACTAAATTTTACTATGCTTTCAGGATCAAAAACTTATATTTTATAAATAATACAACTCCGGCGATATCTGAATGCGAATGAAATTTTCATGCTGAAACGAAAAGAGAAAGCTATACAGAGCGGTCCACAACTGATGGCAAGTGCGGTTATAGGGAGCGATCGCCCCCTAGAGCAAATGTCTGGACCCGCCCTTGATGAGAGTTCGATGGTTCCTATCGAGTAGACGTGTACTGAATTCGCTCCCGCTTAGTTCAAGGTTTGGTGTTCTTTATTCACGGCGTTTTTTTATTCTGTATGTTGCGGCGGAGAGTGTCGAGAAATTTCAAGGATCTTTATTTCTCTCGATGCTTTTGTGATAAATCTTCTCCTATAGTGCATATTTATTACATGTACATATACACTTCATTTAAAATCCGGCAGCCTACTGTGTCGTGAAATCTTGTATTCTTATCTTGTCTGTGACTACATTTGATTTTGGCTATACATTTCGATCTATTGTGCATAGTTATTTACTAAATCTTGTTCTATCGCTCAATTTTATTAGGCAAGCCGAAACTTGCATCTATCGAGAATGAGTAATAAAGGTCGCAGCAACACGGAGATGAGCACATCGTCATCGACGCCTGGAGTGGCTACACGCAGTAATGTCAATAAAAAAAGCTCTACAACCACCCCTACTTCTGGCCTGATGGAGACAGTCGCTACTGCATCATTGAGTGCTGCAATCCCCCCCTGGTGTTAAACAATACGTCTGGATCAAGTGCAGACGGCAATCTAATATGCAAATTTAATATTTTGCTGCAGCTATTTGAATCCCGATTGAAAGCGTCAATTGCCGACTTCGAGAATCGCCTGCTATGCAAAATTGATGACGTAGTGGGCGGCTTGCCTGTCCGTTTGAATGCGTGCGAGAACATATTATCTGATTTGGAGGTAAATTATAAAAAACTCGTTACCGATAATGACGAATTACGACGTATCAGCCGTCTAAGCGAGGCAGTCATCAGGGGCATTCCTGAGACGCTTACGAGAGTTCGATTAACCTGTTGAAGGAATTGTCATACATACTCCATCATGAACTTTCATCTTACTCTGTGGCCTTTGGCTTGAAGAAAAACAACCAAAAAAACAAATCCATAACAGCTGACCGACCATTCATGTTCGCTTCTCTTGTGTCTCTGCATTGCGGACACATAGACAGATTAAACTACGGGAACTCAATGGATTCTCCTCCGATAATTTTGTTTACGTTAATGAGAGTCTCTCTTCTCATAATCACCAGCTTATTCGTGAGGCCCTCAAATTGTTTAAACTAAAGAAGCTATCATCTGTCTACACGGTTAATGGTCTCGTATATGTTAAAAAAAAAAAGAAATTAGGCCTCCCTTAGAAACTTAAACGCATATCAGCTGACCGCCCTTGCTTCAACAACCAATTGAATTAAATGTGGATGCGGATGAACGACATTAAACCTACTGATGAAATAATATCCATGCTCGCTATATATTTTTATTTTTTATTTTTAAGTCATCGCTATTAGTTAGTTCTTGTTGCCTACTCTTTTCTTTTTCTCATTATTTCTTTTAAGTTTTTGAATTATATTACCTTTGCAGATGCTGATCTTTTGATTGTAATTTTTATTTTTCATGTTTTGTACCCTTGCTGCATCAATTATGGCCGTGACTGTGAAGCTGGTGGTCGACTCTTGTGCGTCATACTTCTCGATTATGGTTGATAATACCTTTAGCGAGAACATGGTAAGAACTTTGGTTAATATACTGAACGGAAACACGGAGGGTCTCAAAGTCTGTTACTTGAATGCTAGGAGTATCAGCTCGAAGATAGATGAGGTGAGAGAGATGTTTTCGGGGACGGACCTGCATGCGATTCTCATCAGTGAGTCTTGACTTACTCCAAGCACGCTCTTTCAGCTTCCATCCAGCGCGAGAGTTCGGCCTCTAGCTTTAAATGGTTACTCTGGCAGCACACGTCATATGGATAATGATATCCTAATCAATTGCAATCAACTGGCGGCACCTGCAGTGGGATATTTCTTCTTGTTTTTTCTTATGCTATTTTCTTCTGTTCGCTACCGAATTTACGTAATTTAGTTACCCTTATTTTTTTATATTTTCATTTTTATTTTTATTTTGGTTTGCTTTACTATTATTTTTTTATTTTTTTTTCTTTCTCTATTGTTTTACTACTCTTATTTGTTATTTTCTCTCATTTCTATGTTTTTAGTTTTTTTTTATATTATTAAGCCAAGCTCAGGGGATACCCTATGGTGCAAAGCACAGTATAGCAGGACGGAGATAGGGAAAGGATTAGGGGGTATGAGGAGAGTGGCGGAGGTGCCGATGTATGTCCCCCTTAAATTTACGCAGATTGTATGCCGGAGGAAAAACAGAGGATGGTAAGCTGTTCCACATTTGCACTGTTCGGGATAAAAAAGCATCACGGAATTTTACTGTACGGCCGAAAGTAATTTGAAGGGTTAAAGGATGTGCGCGGTTTGCAGCGCCAGTATTGCGTGCAGGAATCATTCTACAAGGGATTAGACTAGATATTTCATCAGAAGATTGACCATGCATATAGCGATAAAGGAACGAAAGGCATCCAACATTGCGGCGGTGCTCGAGTGAGTCGATATATCAAGTTATGGCCAAATCGCCAATGAGCTTGAGGGCTCTCTTTTGGACAATATACAATGAAGCTAAGACTGTGCGACCAGCCCTGGCCCATATATGGGAGTTGTATTCCATTCTAGCTCTAATGTAGGACTTGTAGAGGAGCGCTAGATTTGACGGGCTGAAATATTTCTTACACCTTTTCAGAAATTCAAGACATTTCGATGCTTCTTTGGCAACAGAGAAGATGTGATCTGTCCAGTTTAACTTACTGAAATATTAGTGCCAAGAATGCTTAGTGATGGTGAATCAGAAATTAATGCTCCATCAAAAGAAACGGGTGTGGTTAAGTTATGATCTTGTTTTAATGAGATGAGACAGCTTTGGGTCTTAGATGCATTGAATTCGACGCGATTCGCTTTGCCCCAAGCGAGGATATTTTTAAGATCGTTATTCAATATTCTTAACATGCAATCTCGTTTAACACGTGCGGCATTCCCCCTGACGTCCGCAATAGTGTCAAAGGAGTAAGCGAAATCAAGAGCACTGTCATCTGCGAAACTATGGATGGGATTGAAAGTAAGGGAAAGTAGATCATTAATGAAAATTAAAAAGAGAGTTGGAGAGATAACAGAGCCTTGCGGCACACCGGCATTTATGGGATGCGGTTCAGATGTAACGCCATCTAATACAACACGTATTTGGCGACTAGGAAACTTTAAATCCATAATAGAAGAGGAGGAGAGAGACCAAGTGCTTTAAGTTTGGCTAAAAGCGCTGAATGCCAGACTCTATCAAAGGCCTTTGAAATAATCTAGGGCAGCGATTTTAGACTCACGAACATTGTGAAGACTACAGTTCCAACGTTCCGTAAGAAAGGTCAGCAAGTCTCCAGATGAGCGTCCAGCTCGGAAGCCATATTGGCGATCGTTGATGAGATGGTTAGTTTCTAGATACTTCATTAATTTTGAGTTAATGATAGATTCAAAAACTTTTGAAAGAATCGAAGTGATCGCAATTGGTCGATACTTTGAGGGATCGCTACCCTCTCCTTTCTTGGGAATAGGCTGAACGTGAGCTAGTTTCCAAGCAGTTGGGAATTTTCCTGTCGAATAAGACAAGTAGAATAGTTTGCGCATAGGTTTAGCCAAGGATGAGGCACAGCTTTTAATTAACAGGGGCGAAAAACCATCAGGACCTGCGGCTTTGGAGACGTTGATCCCCTTAAAGACCCTGAACACATCTCTCGAGCCAACGTGTATTGGCTCTTGTACACATTCACACGGGCGATGCCAAACAGGTGTTTGTGAAGTGGGTGGAAGACGAGAATTTGAAGTGAATCTAGCAGCTAAAATATTAGCTTTATCCAGGGAGTCAACAATCACTTCAACATTATTAAGTAGTGAAGGTATAGAGGAACTGGTGAAGTTGTTCCTGATGGTTTTGACCAGGGACCAGAAACCTTTGCTACCTTTGCGGCTTGCCAAGATTCTTTATCTAATATTCTGGTCAAAAGAAAGTTTTAGAATAATGAATTTTTCTTTTTTTTTTCTTTTCGATAGAAACTATCATCTCTTTGATTGACTTTAATCTTAGTGTAATTTAGTAGAACTAATAAAAGGCTTTTGTCTTATTGTACTTGTGGTAAATAAATGCTTACTTACTTACTTACTTAATATGGTAGATTCGAATAATGTAGGCATACAAGATAATTTTGCAATAGGCCTGTAGTTAGAATTATAGTTTTTATTGTCTGTTTTGTGGATTGGTATGATGAAACAATTTTTCCAAAGTTGCGGGAAACAACCACTATCGAGCGATTTTTGGAACAGAATGCCTAATCTACAATACATGGTAAAATGACGTCGTTAAAACGAACGCATATAAATAAATACACGAAATATGTAAGTAGTATGTCTAATGTGACCCCAAGGGAGCGGGCGCTTTTTAGACAAGACCCAGTGAATATTCGGTATTCTACGACCCAGATGGCCTTTTGGAAGTACGACTCCTTCTTTGAAAACGTTTTTTTAAATTAGATTATCAGTTGTCTAGAAGCTCCGTTGGGCTAGCATTATGATCGAGATTTACTTGATCTTTGTTCATATAGGATAAGAATAAATGTATTGAACCCAGACAAACCTACGGAGGTGATTATAAGTAGGTACTATTCAAAGGATGGCCTTCTTCGCAGCCTGCTAACCACTTCGGGGGTGATTATAAGTAGCCATATACACTTTTTATAAAAGATTCCAGAGAAAATAAAATGTTGACTATGAAGTAAGTCGTCGAGTGTTTCTCTCATCAATCCCCTCCCGGGACTTCTTTATATTCAATAGGTAATCAATAAAGGGACATCATAGATACGTGCTAGCTGATGTCATAGGGAGGATGGGGCACAGCACGCGAGGAATACTTCCATCTGTTCCTCGGTATTAGTAACGACCCAGGTAAGTGAAGCAACGCCCCTTAAGGACATGAGGTGTGTATTTAAGTTCTAGTTTTTGTAGTCATTCAGGTACGATTTCGATTTTTCTTTATGTTACCTACGATTCAATGTTAAATCTGCCTGCATCCAAAGAACTCAATAAATGAATTGCGGGCGTTGATGATGCCCGCGTCACTATTGAGAGACCAAATATCTGGGATTCATAGTCGGAAAAAGTGGTATAAAAACAGACCCTGACAAGGTCGCAGCAATAGTCGAATTCCCTACTCCTAAAACTGTTCGTCACGTTCGACGCCTATTGGGGAATGGTAGGCTGGTATAGAGGCTTCATACCAAACTATGCTGACTTGACTGCTTCGATAACTGACACCTTGAAGAATCCTAGTCGGGTCAAGTGGACCACGGAAACCCAAACGTCTCTTGAACAGTTAAAGCAAAAGCTTACATCAGCTCGGTTATTGGTGAGTCCGGACTTCACCAGGTCGATCGTTATTCAATGCCAGGCAACACCGAATTGGTGGAGTGCTGATGCAATTGAATAACGAAGGCTACGACAGACCTCTTACCTACATATCAAAAAAGTTAAACTCAGCACAACGTAACTACACCGTCACCGAGCAGGAATGTTTGGCTGCAGTATTAAGTATCCAGAAGTTCCGACCTTTGTAGAGCTAATGCCGTTCAATATTGTGACGGATCGTGCTAGCTTGAGATGGCTGATGTCTCTAAAGAACATCAGCGGTAGACTCGCTCGGTGTAGTCTGAAGCAGCAGGGCTTCGACTTCACAATTGAACATCAGAAGGGGAGCGTCAACGTAGTAGCTGCTGCATTGTCACGAATACACTGTGACAGTTTAACAGCCATAGAAAAGACTGCCCCTGAGGTCGACCTTAGCTGTCCACACTTCCAAACATTGGTGGATGAAGAGTTGAGGCAACAAGTTAAACTGGCCTCAGACAAGCTGCCAGATCTATGTGTCAGAGGGATCTTCGTTTACATCCGAACTTTTCCAAGGACAGTGGATGCAGTTCAGTAGGAAGAAGGGTGGAAACTTTGGATTCCACGGGCACTCATCACTGAGGTAATTTCAAGCGCGCATGATTCGCCACTGGATTCAGATGGGGGCATAGGAAAGACTCTGGAACGCTTGCGACGAGTTATTGAGCGTAAAATAATAAGGTTACTTTGTAATCAAAACTATTTTATTATTTGTTAAGTAAGGTATATAGTAAGTGTAGCTTTTGGGAAGATAAGGAACCAAGCGTTAAATTACTAGAAGACTATTTTCCTGTGCGGATAGTAGTTTAGGCCCTATTTCATATATAAAGTCAAAGTTTGGCACTTTTCCATAAGTATCAATATATAAAATTTTAGAGAACGGACTCCCAACGCACACATAAAGGTTTCTGTTTCATGGCTTAGGCAGTATTCTCGAGGGCATTTGGCATTTTGTGTTCTGTATTGACTTAGGGGGGGGGGGGGCATATATATATATATATATGTTTTGGAGTTACAGGGTGATTAAGAAATTTTGCAAGGTTTTACAAAAATACCCTGTATCTTAAAAAGTTCAGGGCGCACTGTCACCGTATAAAGCTGATTGTATTCCGAACTTCATTGCCTTTCTAGCTACTGCTCAACTACCTCCGTACTCGTCTACCCTTAGGAGTTATTGTGGTCTAAACTCAAAATTTCGAATTTTCTTACCATGTGTTTTTAATTTGACCTTATTGCAAAAAGGTCATTAATCCTTGTCCTGTGTTAAGGGGTCAAAATTGCCCAATATGTATTCCATAGGAATCTGACCTGTAATAATTTATACCTGTCAGTCCCTAATTTAGTAATATTTCCTTACTTTTTGGAATAAATGGGTTTTTATTGCGTTAATTTTTACATATTAGTCTGCTTGCAGCAGAAAAAGTTATGTTGATCGTGTTATTGGGTCAAATTTGCCCAATATAGATATATAAGTTTGGAAGTGGTTGCAGTACTGTTTTGAACGTGAAATAGTATTTTATAAAACATTGGTGAAAAATGAGTAGCCAGGTAAGTTATTTCTCTAAATTCTTGTTCACTATGTCGTAATAGGACAACGAAAAAACTCAGAGCTTTCGGGAGTATATAAGTAACGAAGAGGAATATTCTTCTAGTGACTTTAACCCGTCAAAAGACAATAAATTCCGTTGGTACGCAAATCCTGTTTCTAGAACTTCAGTAATGGAGAACCTTGTTATTGATATGACAAATATTAAAGGTGTTAGTCTTGCAGTTGAGTAGATTTTTATATTGAAATAGTTTTTGCAAGTACAAAGGACGACAAGAAGGGAAGACCGATTTTTAGAGGTGCGATGAGTTTACAACGATTCGGGAATATTACACGAGTATTGCGCTTCGACAATCGTATCGATAGAAATGAAAGACGATTCGCGACATGTTAGTACCAATAAGAAATTTATGGCACAATTGGGTTATAAATCTTAGAAAATTTTACAACCCACATGAAACTGTTCCATAGATGAACAGCTGGTTGCTTTTCCTGGCAGATGCCTATTCAAATAGTACATAGTCTCTAAGTCAGCGAAGTTCGGAATAAAAACATGGGTTCTCTGCGATTATAAAAAAAAATATGATTGGAACTTGCAAGTTTGCACAGGTGAAGACAGAAATTGCAAACCTGAGCTAAACAAAGGAAAGACAGTTGTGTTAGATCTCGTTGATGATCTCAAAGGTAGCAGTGTTACGTGTGACAATTTTTTCACTTTCTATGACTTTGGAGTTGAAATTTTACGTCGGCAGCTTACAATGGCCGGAATAGTTCGGAAAAGTTAGTCGAATTTTCCACTTCAATTTGTGAAACTAAAGAATAAACCAATTTACTTTAGTGCAGTTTTTTTCGAATATAAATACATCATTACTTTAGTACACTCGTAGCTTATGTTCAAAAAAAAAAATCTTTGAGTTTTATTACTTAGTACACTTCACCACTCATATAATCGGATCAGCAGAAAAAGACAAATATAATAGAATTTTATAAATCAACCAAATCTGGAGTGTATACCTTAGACAAACTAATTCGAACGTATACAAACATGTAAGAGAAAAAATAAAGGTTAAATATTCATAGGAAATCATCGGAAATTGGAAGTCGAGGGGCTGGTTGCATTAATCTCTTTTTGCTGGTTGCATTTAATACAAGCAGATACAATTTTAACGTCGTCTGTTTTTTTAGGAATTAAACCCATGATCTCCATGTGACCAGAAACCACCTGAAGGGAGCTGTTACTATTAATTGCAGAATAAGTTCTCCAAATATGGAATCTGAGGGAAATTTTATTTTATATCGTTTTCCCCCGAATGAGATTATATTTGACAAGTGGTGTCTGTGTGGCGGCTCAAATCTGCAATTTTTAAATTAACTACTACTTTTGTCTGCGGTCAAAGTGACTTTATTGGTAAAAAAAGCTAATTTATGGAGTTTTACCGAGACTATTATTAGGTTATGAAAGAAATAGTATTTTCTTATCGTCTAAAGATACGGAGTCTGATTTATAAAAATGTTGCGTACAATATTGTGATGGATCTTCACAAAATAGTACTCTGTTTGAATTTTCCAAAAAATAAAGAACAAAACAAAAACTTAGAAAAGTTGCTCATCCGACAAAATATTTAGATATTTCTGAAGAGAAATCCGATATTGGCCAAAGGTGCAAATGCAGAGTAATAAGTTAGTGCATATGATTTCGAAGAAATTTCGCTTGTAGGTGAAATTATTATGCTAAAGAAAATGTACGCAGAGCAAGTGTAAAAAACAAGACCGTGTTATGAGAACGTCACATTAAGAGATTTGCTTGAAATATCCCCTACGTAATAGAAAATCCTCTAGCGACCATATTGGAATTGGCTACAGCGATTGCAAATCAAAACGGCAAAATATGGAATACATCAGAGATAAATGTATAAACAATGCTAAAAACTGCATTAAATTGACAGAAGAAAATGATAAACTCAAAAAAGACTTACAATTAAAAACAAAGAAATCTATGGATATAGAAGCACATATTCTTTCACTTAACGAGGTCAATGAAAATTCAAAAGAATTTTGTAAAATGAATGAATAAAAATTCTTATAGCGACGTATAGAAACATGTGTCCCAAAATACTAACTATAAATCTGTGTCGTGTTATCAGTTCATGAGAGAATATTTGAGATTTCACTTACCTTGTCCAACATCGATTTACAATTGGAGCCCTATTAAAAAACTTCATCCCGAATTCAATTCTTCTTTCCTTAAGAACCTTACAAACCTGATTGACAAAATGAATATAAAGCCTACCGGTAATGAAATATTGATAAAAATATACTTGATGCATAATTTATCTAGAGATTTAGTTGACGGATTAGAAGATTTAAGAACCGAAAGAAAGTTAGTAACAGGGAAACAAATTTGTGCCTTCATGATGCGCGAGATATTTTCCAATTGGAAATGTATAGTTAGCAAATTCGTTGCAGATACGCATATAGCTGGTGAAATACTGAAAGACAAATTAGCAGAAAATTTTGAAAAATGTTCTGAAGCGGGTGTACAGTTACGAGGTTTTGTATGTGATCAGTGATCGAACAACAGAAATATTATCGTCTAATGGGAATTAAAAAGAAATTCCATACTTTCTCTAGAAAAAAAAAATGTAGCACTATATGATGCTCGACTTATAAAGGGGCTTTCGAAAGAAAAGAGTGGCTTTTACCTCCTTCTAACTCATCACTCTCATCAGGCTGTGATGAAATAGGGACTAATAAGATATGGAGGAAAGTGTTATTATTTCAAATTCTAGTTCGAAAAAAAAGTGATGTTCGAAAAGAATCTCAAAAATTGGGTTCAATACGGACTTGCGAAACTATGCACTCTATGGGTTGTTAAAATATCATAAATATCTACTAAGTTTTAGTATAAGTTTGGCCCTCCAAGAAACACCATGAGAAAATGCTTTAGATACTTGTCAAGTAAAATGTATGAGATTTTATGTCAAGTAACATTGATGGAGGTCTAGCCCACACACGATCAATTTTCATGTCAAGTTCTGCTCAGTAGTATTTGTGTCTTTCCACGTGTTTGCAGTGGATATATTTAATTTTTTTTTTACTTTAAGAAAATTTTTTTAGTCTCTTCTTAAGATTATTGGTTTTGACGAATTGTGTTCTCTTGCGATAATTGCAGTGGTATCTAGTGGTTTAACGAAAAAAACAAAAAGACGTTCAAAATGGGTTAAAAAGTGGTTTCAGCAAAGAAAATTTCATAGTGATTTACGATTATTAAAGGAACTCCGCAACGAACCCACCGATTTGTATAATTACTTACGGATGGATGACGTTACGTTTAACGAGCTGCTGAATCTTGTTTCTCCGAGAATTTCCAAGCAGGATACAACCATGCGACAGTCTATAAGCGCTAGAAAAAGACTTGTAGTTCCTCTGGGCTATTTAGCTACTGGCAGGAGTTATGATTGTCTGAAATTTTCTAATCGTATATCTCCTCAAGCCTCATGAAAAGAATGCGTAACTCAGCCATACGTATTTGTGGAACTTTCAAATTTCAAAAGTATAATAATATATCAAAGTACTTCCCAATTTCAGCGGTTGTTCCTGATATTTGCATATAATATTTGTTTGTTTCTTGTTATATTTGAACAATTATTGCATCATCAATGAATTCTTTGAAATAAGTATATGGTGTTATATATTCATTTTCATCTTCTGGTAAGGGCAATTGACTTTTCCCTTCACAATCGAGAGTATCTATCAATCAATTTTTTTTCCAGCTTCATTTTTTAAATCAAATTTTTTAAAACATTGTGTATCTGGTGGTTTGGATATATCTCGTCATGCGCTGTGTACTCAACTTGTGCCTTCACGCGGATCTTCAACAAATATGTCTCAATCCATATCTTCATTTGTAGCTTCTTCATAAAATTGAATTTCATGAATATCTTCCGCTTCCAGTCGCTCTGACCAACCTGGTCGCATAGCATCTTCGATAAATTCTACATTGTCCCAGAATCATCCCAGTTCTAAATAATTTCTTCAAACTTGCTTACAGTTGACGGTTTTCGTCGTGGCATTTTCATTGCTAACAAAACAGTTGCATATTTGCAACAAGCAACTCCAACAAATTCCAGGAACAAATTGATATGACAAATGTTCACAAGAATGTCTTAAATAATTTGGCTAGAATCTAAATTAACTGTTTGGATCACTTTAGCATAAAAAGTTGTATAACTAATAACTTGTACTTACATGTTCTCACAAAAGAAAACCAAAAAAAAATAGCGCACTTGCACACAGTTTGAATATGTAATTAACGAGTACAAAAGCTAGAATTGGTCTAAGACGAATTCTTACGATACCCTGGATAACTGCACGTATGTAATTTCGTATGGTCACCCGTCCTTGCAAGTTTCATTTTTGAAGTGATTTTTCGCATTTATTTCTAGAACGATCGTCGGACAGTTAAAATGATTATAACCAATTTTATAGGATTTCATATTCTGAAGAACTTTTCAGTACAATACAAACGTTTAGCGCTGATCGTTTCCACAGTATATGTCAAAGTCATAAATTTTTGTATGGCAACAACAAGAAGGGTTTGCCTGATTTAGCCCATTTTTAAAATTATCTTTACTATTTTTATGAAAATTCAGTGGGCAAGATTTCAGCGGTCTACGTTAACGCGCTCTCAGGCAGTGTCCAAATATGTAGTGAAAGACGAGATTTTTGTATGGCAACCCCACAAAGAAGTTGCCCGATTTGTCCCATTTTCGAACTTAATTTTACTTGTTTTTTTAAGTCCGTGTGCAAGATTTCAGCTCTCTAAGTCCATGCGTTCTCGAGTTATCGTGTGCACATACGGACAGATGGACATGAAAAAATCAAAATAACTTTTAATATTATGCGTGGGTGTCCAATCCATTTTGCTCTACCATCATTATTTCTGTGCGTTATAAACGGAATGAAAAACTTAGTATACCCTTTAGACTTCATCTAGGGTATAAAAAGGAGAATTAGGAAAGTGGCTGATGTATGCGTATGGCTGAGTACAATCCGAATAAAAACCAAATAATTGGAAAAAGTGTTCCCCGTCCAGACGACAGCGATGATGACTCACGACTTTATTATTGGGTTAATTTTTGTTGTGCATATAGAAAAAAAAATGTAGATAATAGAATATATTCCTACATTACGGCTTGCATAAATGCATATGTATCATGCCTACGATGACCCAGTTTAGACAGGTCAGTATGCTGCCTCTGTCGCACGAAATCTGAAGGTATAGTGACGCTTCATTTCGGCCCCCAACCATCATCATACCAACAAGTTTTTGTGGAGCAGAGGCAGCATCCTGATCCGCCTAAACATGGTCAGTGACGGACTGACGATTGTTTTTGGTTATGGATGTTCGTTACGTCGCCTGAGAGGAAATGAGTGAATTTCTTTCCGTAATAAAAAAAAATGTTGAATTGATTATAAATAAGTCCATCTAAAGCATTTTCTCATGGTGTTTCTTGGAGGGCCAAACATATACTAAAAATTAGTAGATTTTTATGATATTTTAACAACCCATAGAGAGCATAGTTTCGCAAGTCCGTATTGAACCCGATTTTTGAGTTTCTTTTCGAACAACACTTTTTTTTCGAACTAGAATTTTAAATAATAACACTTTCCTCCATATCTTATTAGTCCCTATTTCATCACAGCCTGATGAGGGTGATGAGTTAGAAGGAGGTAAAAGCCACTCTTTTCTTTCGAAAGCCCCTTTATAAGTCGAGCATCATATAGTGCTACATTTTTTTTCCAGTGAAAGTATGGAATTTCTTTTTAATTCCCATTAGACGATAATATTTCTGTTGTTCGATCACTGATCACATACAAAACCTCGTAATTGTACACCCGCTTCAGAACATTTTTCAAAATTTTCTGCTAATTTGTCTTTCAGTATTTCACCAGCTATATGCGTATCTGCAACGAATTTGCTAACTATACATTTCCAATTGGAAAATAGCTCGCGCATCATGAAGGCACAAATTTGTTTCCCTGTTACTAACTTTCTTTCGGTTCTTAAATCTTCTAATCCGTCAACTAAATCTCTAGATAAATTATGCATCAAGTATATTTTTATCAATATTTCATTACCGGTAGGCTTTATATTCATTTTGTCAATCAGGTTTGTAAGGTTCTTAAGGAAAGAAGAATTGAATCCGGGATGAAGTTTTTTAATAGGGCTCCAATTGTAAATCGATGTTGGACAAGGTAAGTGAAATCTCAAATATTCTCTCATGAACTGATAACGCGACACAGATTTATAGTTAGTATTTTGGGACACATGTTTCTATACGTCGCTATAAGAATTTTTATTCATTCATTTTACAAAATTCTTTTGAATTTTCATTGACCTCGTTAAGTGAAAGAATATGTGCTTCTGTATCCATAGATTTCTTTGTTTTTAATTGTAAGTCTTTTTTGAGTTTATCATTTTCTTCTGTCAATTTAATGCAGTTTTTAGCATTGTTTATACATTTATCTCTGATGTATTCCATATTTTGCCGTTTTGATTTGCAATCGCTGTAGCCAATTCCAATATGGTCGCTAGAGGATTTTCTATTACGTAGGGGATATTTCAAGCAAATCTCTTAATGTGACGTTCTCATAAAACGGTCTTGTTTTTTACACTTGCTCTGCGTACATTTTCTTTAGCATAATAATTTCACCTACAAACGAAATTTCTTCGAAATCATATGCACTAACTTATTTTTCTGCATTTGCACCTTTGGCCAATATCGGATTTCTCTTCAGAAATATCTAAATATTTTGTCGGATGAGCAACTTTTCTAAGTTTTTGTTTTGTTCTTTATTTTTTGGAAAATTCAAACAGAGTACTATTTTGTGAAGATCCATCACAATATTGTACGCAACATTTTTATAAATCAGACTCCGTATCTTTAGACGATAAGAAAATACTATTTCTTTCATAACCTAATAATAGTCTCGGTAAAACTCCATAAATTAGCTTTTTTTACCAATAAAGTCACTTTGACCGCAGACAAAAGTAGTAGTTAATTTAAAAATTGCAGATTTGAGCCGCCACACAGACACCACTTGTCAAATATAATCTCATTCGGAGGAAAACGATATAAAATAAAATTTCCCTCAGATTCCATATTTGGAGAATTTATTCTGCAATTAATAGTAACAGCTCCCTTCAGGTGGTTTCTGGTCACATGGAGATCATGGGTTTAATTCCTAAAAAAACAGACGCCGTTAAAATTGTATCTGCTTGTATTAAATGCAACCAGCAAAAAGAAATTAATGCAACCAGCCCCTCGACTTCCAATTTCCGATGATTTCCTATGAATATTTAACCTTTATTTTTTCTCTTACATGTTTGTATACGTTCGAATTAGTTTGTCTAAGGTATACACTCCAGATTTGGTTGATTTATAAAATTCTATTATATTTGTCTTTTTCTGCTGATCCGATTATATGAGTGGTGAAGTGTACTAAGTAATAAAACTCAAAGATTTTTTTTTTGAACATAAGCTACGAGTGTACTAAAGTAATGATGTATTTATATTCGAAAAAAACTGCACTAAAGTAAATTGGTTTATTCTTTAGTTTCACAAATTGAAGTGGAAAATTCGACTAACTTTTCCGAACTATTCCGGCCATTGTAAGCTGCCGACGTAAAATTTCAACTCCAAAGTCATAGAAAGTGAAAAAATTGTCACACGTAACACTACTACCTTTGAGATCATCAACGAGATCTAACACAACTGTCTTTCCTTTGCTTAGCTCAGGTTTGCAATTTCACGTTCAAAACAGTACTGTAACCACTTCCAAACTCATATGTCTATATTGGGCAAATTTGACCCAATAACACGATCAACATAACTTTTTCTGCTGCAAGCAGACTAATATGTAAAAATTAACGCAATAAAAACCCATTTATTCCAAAAAGTAAGGAAATATTACTAAATTAGGGACTGACAGGTATAAATTAGTACAGGTCAGATTCATATGGAATTCATATTGGGCAATTTTGACCCCTTAACACAGGACAAGGATTAATGACCTTTTTGCAATAAGGTCAAATTGAAAACACATGGTAAGAAAATCCGAGATTTTGAGTTTAGACCACAAAAACTCCTAAGGGTAGACGAGTACGGAGGTAGTTGAGCAGTAGCTAGAAAGGCCATGAAGTTCGGAATACAATCAGCTTTATACGGTGACAGTGCGCCCTGTACTTTTTAAGATACAGGGTATTTTTGTAAAACCTTGCAAAATTTCTTAATCAGCCTGTAACTCCAAAATATATATATATATATATGCCCCCCCCCCCTAAGTCAATACAGAACACTGCAAACCCGTGGAAAGACACAAATACTAGTGAGCAGAACTTGAAAATTGATCGTGTGTGGGCTAGACCTCCGTCAATGTTACTTGACATAAAAGCTCATACATTTTACTTGACAAGTATCATTTTACTTTTTACTTGATAAGTACTCATTGAGCATGGGATGAGTGGAAACGGGTTCATAACGTCTCAGTAGTAAAGTGGTTTGACAACAAAAGTGTTCAATTTATGCAACTTTACAGCCAATTATCACTTGCTGACGTTGCAGCAATGAACAGAAAGACTTTATTCAAATCAATCGTCCTATTATTGTGGCTAATTACAACAAATTTATGGGTGGTGTTGATTTGGCTGATCTGCTCATCGAATTCAACCGTATTAATCACATATCAAACAAATACTATACTAGGATTATTTACTGGTGCCTAAATGTAGCAGTCATAAACGATGGCCTCTGCACCGCAAAACCCAAAGCAAAAAAACCCTGGCAAAAAATTTGACGAGCTCATAAATTTTCAAGTAAAGATTGCTAAATCAGAGATGAATCACCTGCATCCGCTCAACCGCCAACACCAATATCAAGTCATTATACTACTCCAGAGCCTGATCTACCGGTAAAAAACGTAGAGTACGTGATATGTGATATTAGGAACTAGCACAATGGTTCTCATGGGGAGGAAGAAATAGGTTTGCTTCTTGTAAGTAAGGAATCCAAAACTTTGTGTGTAAAGTACATTTATGTTGTAATGCAGAAAGGAATGACGTTTTATCAGTCCAGTTTTGTATGAAATTATCATTATTTCTTTAAATTAAAATACATAGTTTCACAAAACCCAGTAAATTGGAAATTATGCTTTAATCGCCCCTTCTTGCATATATGCAACAACCCCTTAAACTTGAACTTCATGAAACTTCACAAACGCTTCTTATAGTCCAGTCAATAGGGACTAAACAAGGCCTTTGCCCTACAAAAGGTGGGGTAGCTTGAATATATATTACTTAGTTCCGGGCCGCGATGAAAAATGCAAGTTTTCACCATTGGGGGGGTCTGCGCGGTCCGCCATCTGGGATTGCTCGAACAGCGCCGTACTCCTTTCCCCTCAGGAGTTATGGTGAACTTAATTCCCTCTCTTCTTCAAATTTGTATTACCCATTTTTGACGTAGGATCAACCGTTGAATTATTTTGAAAAAACCAATTTTTTGTACCTTTAATCCAATATGGTGGACCACGCAGACCCTCTCCAATTGTGAAAACTTTGATTTTTTATTGGGGACCGGAACTAAGTAACATATAATAAAAATCACTATCACCCCACCTTTTGTAGGGCAAAAAACCCTATTGACTGGATTATTAGATCTACATATATAGAAATAGTCAAATGCAAACATATTTTATTTTATTGTCAGAATTAATGCGGGCATCATGGGTTAATGTTGTTCCGATATCCTTCGGAAATTGGACATTTTATAACATCATGTGTGATTACATTGTTAATAAAAGAATTACTGAGCGATCCAATAATCGCAGTTGGAGTCTTAAAATCATCGTCATATAAAATTAAAGTTATTATAATATTTCTGCAATTATTTTACATACTTCTGCCTCCTTCTTTGCATACGCCTTCGCAATAAAATTTGCTCCATTACTTTGTTGTTCGTAATATACTTCATAATTGTCAAATTGTCGCTGTTATAATTCAGGATAAATGTCATGTCACCCAACAATCAGAACTCCAAATTATGGCATAGTGACATCCTTCTTTCTTGGAAATCGTTTTGTCATTTTAATTTTAATTCAGCACTGCACATGCAAACTAGAACTGCTATTACGATGTACCCAAAAATGGTGTTCTGTAGAGTTGGATATGCGGTTGTGTGATGCATCGTCCTTTATTTATAGTACCTGCAAAGAGTTCTGATCCGAGCAAAATACTGATCTTGCTTGAATAATATGAAAGTGTGATGCAGGTTGTGCTGAAGTTAGTTTATTCACAACGAAGAAGGCGTGAATGACAGTGTGTTGTGAATTTTGAAAACAAGAGGTTTGAGAGCTTAGAATATATGTAGGGACAACAGGAAGTGTTAATACCTGTAAAATGTGTGTGCATGAGCGTGGATTTTTTCAGGGTATTGTGTAGTAGGTCAGAATCATAACGAAGAAAGAGACAACTGTCTTTTCAGCTGTCAAACGAAGTTTCCAAATTTGCAACAATTTGAATCTGGTGAAAGCACACGTGGGAAATCATTTTTTAGGCAAGTGTAGTTATAAAATATTATTTTGTGTACTTTACACACATTATTAAATTAAATTGAAATTAATAATAAAAACGGTAGAATATTTATTGTTATATATTATGTTTGTGACAGCTGAAAAACTCCCTGGGTATCTTGGCGCAGTGAAAGCGACTAGGAGCATTTCCGGTGGGAGCAACTGCAGTATTTTCAACCATATATTGCAGTATTTTCAACCATATATCTTGTTGCCGGCTGTACTGTACTCATGGGCGTAGCCAGGGTTTTGTTGTGGGGTGGGCCTAGTAGAGGTTAGCTTGACACAAAAATTGAAAAAGAATATTCTTCAATAAAGTACTGTTTTTTAAAAATGTGTAAAAGTTAATCAGTGTTAATGTTACAGTCAAAACAAGAAATTCGTCAAAACCCGATTTTACTAGGAAATCCTAACAAAGCGCTCTCGGTAATTCTAGTTTCACACAGTTAAACTAGATTAACGGAATGCAGTTGATACTACTAGTATTAACTAAAGAATATTTGTGGCTGAATTCTCGCGTAGCTCTTAGTAAAATCTAGAACTGAGTGGTTGCTATTAGTAAATTTGCGTTACAATTGAATTCTTTCGCCATTAAACCTTGATCCGCGCGCGCGGATGTGTGTGTGTATACAGGGTGTTTCCCCTTAGGAGGTCCATAGAGCGGGAGGTGATAATACTCACCTAGACGAACCAAAAATTGTATGGCAGGGGGGGGGGGGGCAATATCAACCGATTAGGAGTTACAGGGTGATTCATAAAAAAAGCTAGGTTTTCACAAAACACCCTGTATATTAAAAACTACAGGGCGTATGGTCACAGTTAAGGGCTCACTGTATTCAGAACTTCATGGCCTTTCCAACGATAGCTGAACCAGCCCCGTACCCCTCTCCCCTCAGAAGTTATGAAAGTCTAAACTAAAAATTTCGGATTTTCTTTCCTTTTTTTTTACTTTGACCTCTATTATTTTTGCAAAAAGGTCGTTAACATAACTTTTTTTTATAAAAACTGTAAACTGCAGACTCTCCTCTTTAAGTTGACCTATTACATTCTATGTGTTAACTGTAGCCGTTAAACAGTTATTACTTCAAAACCTATTCAGGTCACACCGAAAAAAGACGATATTTTTTAAAATGACGTGCTAAGGGAACAAATTATCGTTGAGAATAGGTTTGAAAATAGGTTTGAGAATAGGTTTAGAGCTAATAACTCTTAAAGGGCTTCAGATAGCACATTGGGTGTAATAGGTCAACTTAAAGAAGAGAGTCTGCAGCTTACAGTTTTTATAAAAAAGTTATGTTCTGAATACAGTGAGCCCTTAACTGTGACCATACGCCCTGTAGTTTTTAATATACAGGGTGTTTTGTGAAAACCTAGCTTTTTTTATGAATCACCCTGTAACTCCTAAACGCTTGATATTGCCCCCCCACCTGCCATACAATTTTTGGTTCGTCTAGGTGAGTACTATCACCTCCCGCTCTATGGACCTCCTACGGGGAAACACCCTGTATATGCGCGATCGGATGTGTGGCAGATGTGTGTGTGTGTGTGTGTGCGTGTGTGTGACTACGTGCGCGGGGGGCGTGCAGGTCACTGATCTGCATCCCCCCACCTATTGCGTATACACACTGTATGTATAAATAGCCACATCCTTAATAAACATCAAGGTTTAATGGCGAGAAAATTCAATTGTAACGCAAATTTACTAATAGCAACCAGTCAGCTCTAGATTTAACTAAGAGCTCGCGAGAATTCAGCCACAAACAGAATTAACTAAATAATCTTTAGTTTATACTAGTAGTATCAACTGCATTCCATTAATTCTAATTAACTGTGTTGTATTAGTTAAAACTAGAATTACCGAGAGCGATTTCTTAGAACTAGGACTTCCTAGTAAAATCGGAATTTGACAAATTTCTTGTTTTGACTGTAACATTAACACCAACACCAAGTTTCCTTACGTCAAGCAAACTATTTTATTGATTACCGTTGTTTTTAAATCGAATACAAAATACATATGATTTTTTAAATCTACTAGCATTATGGTTTGTGCTGGAGTGAGAAAACTTTCACAGAATGAAGAAAACTCCTTTTAACGGCAATAAAACCGTAGATCTAATAGAAACCAAATTTAATTAATATGTGTACAAACACGAGAAAAATTCTTATTATAAGAAAATTATCGCTTATACAACCAAATTGACTTGCTACAACAAAGAACATTTTACGTGAAGTCAACATAATATACAGGTATCTACCTGCTAAAAATTAGTTTGGAACATTTAAAATAAATCTTTTTCTAGAATAACGAAAAGTGGACTACATTTAAGCAATTCTATTCTTAGGAAATATAACCTTTTCTCATATTCCGTATGAAAATTTTCTGCTATTATCATAACCGGAGATAATTGCGAAAATATGTTTACTACAATTAATATAATTTTTCTATATTCATTTGAATAAGACGAAGCAGTTTGCTTTTTTACAGGAAATGCCTGCTAAGCTCAAAATCGCACCTAACTTTAATTGATACACATGGAATAGAGCTTATTCTCAGTGAAAATTTCTCTCAGTGCATTATCGTTTAATTTGATATCGTCACCATCCGTCATTACCTTCCAAATTAATATCGTCATAATCATAACAGAAATCGCCAAAAACCAATTAAATAAGCTTTAGTTTACTTTTTTTTTTCTACAAATCGGCTCATTACCTTTTCAGCTGTAATTTTTTTTAACAATGGCATTCTTTGTGTTGAACAGAAAAATGCGTGACATGCGAGAGGATCGTTCTTGAAGCATTGTGCTTCTTAGCAACGTTTTTATCAGCCGCATAGCAGAAAAAATTCTCTCACAGCCGGCGGAGTTCACTAGGCGAGGAGTAGTATTGCCGCTTTAGAAAGTTTATACTCTTCTTTAAAAATTTTTCTCAAATTTTCAGCATTTTTCTCATAATTTTTTAATTTAAGCAGCTTCAGCTTCCAAGGCTGTATCAATTTTTAAGATTTTTTTGTAATTACTGATGAATTTAAGAAATTTGTCATCATATTTACAAGAAAATTAAGGAATTTTCAAAATATTACCTCTACCTCTGCTAATTTTTTCCAGTTGTTAAAGCTGCTGTGAGGTTACGTTTTCCAATTACAGCGCTGAGGGTGCTCTTAGGCAAGAAGCTCACCAGCCTCGATTATAGATCTCTTTCTTGAAATTTTGACTTTCTGAACTCAGAACTTAAGTTTTTCTTATTACGCTTTTTATTTTTGACTTATTGGCTTAACATTTGTTTAGTTACTTTTTAATTTTCCTTTTTTTTCTTTATTAGGGGAATAAGAGAACTTACCGTGGGTCGGGGGTCTCTTGGTTCGTTTTTGATTTAGTTTTAAAAACTACTGCCTAAGTTACAGCGACGCTCCGGCTTTTTACTTAGGATCATCGATCGATTCTCTTCGATAATTGGTGATCCAGCAAGATTTAGTAAAGGGGCGAATATTTATAAATTAATGTAAGTGTATAACTTTGGGTACGTCGTCCGATTTATATATTAATTGAATATTAAAAATAGTCTATTTCTCTTATATTTTCTATATATGAGTAAAGCGAGCGAAAATAGGAAAGAACGAAGAACAATATACAGAGCCCAATTTGTAGCTCAAACATTAGGCACATTGCGCATATTTCTTCTGTTTACTAGTCTGCAAGAGTTTTAAATGTTTGAAGGCATCTCATGATGAGGTATACATATATTTCATCAGTTCCGCAGCCGGATTTTTTGCTAACATTACTTTTTCCGAGTTCTCTGCTAAACTGACTTTTTATATTATGCCACTTATCATCAATTTCTTTTTCATACACTTTAACTCCTGAGCAATTTCTTCTCACTTATCATTTTTTTCATTAAAGTCTTTATATGCTTTTGACCTGACATCCCAAATAATACATTTTGTTACTTTTCTATTAGAAGTAAGGTCTTTTCTTTTGATCACGATGACATGATTTTTAATTTAGTTCAACCGCCCGCTCTACAGAACTAAACACACGATAAACTGCACTTCAGAGCTAAATGCAAAAGTATAGTGAAAAGACTGTCTGCCATATTCAAACCCAAGCGTATTGTTTTGTTGTTGTTCGGAATTTAATTGAACTGTTCTTGTAATTTTATTATTGCTTTCCATACAGCCTTTGGGATCTTTATATAACATCCCTTGTCTTTTGTGTATGTTATGTATATGCACAATGGTTCCAACAAGTTGGCTTAAATTGGAGGCATCGGAGGCATTGGTGAAGTGACCATTTTACAAATAATTCAATGCGGGCCAATAATTAAAACTCAATTTAAATATTATGTACATATTTTTATTAGTTATTAACCAGTAGAAAATAGATATTATATTATAATTAATAATAAAAATTTAATTTTTTTATACCGAAACAGTATTTTATTCATAAATTAAATTATTAAATATTTTATATTTAATATTAATTGTACTTTGGATTTTGTGATTTTCAAAATTTTTTGAAATGTATTCAACACTCTTCTCAACGTTATCCCATACAAAATCTTTTTTTAAACCAATCCAGTCTTAAGCCCTCCATTCACTTACAGATTATCTACAGACCCGAACTGTAGATATATTTCAATTCCGCCACCCATTACCAGTTGAAATCGTACGATTTGATCTATAGCCTAGGTAATCTGCATGTGTATGTTGAAAATTTGTACGATTTGATTGTCAACCAGATCGGCAGTACATGAACTGCAGACTGCAGATCTGTAGAAAAATACACCACACACATGCAGTTCATCGTCAGATTACAGGACTGCAGATTTGTAAACTGCATACTCAGCCTCAATCATTATTTTCAGATCAGTTTGATATTTTCGTCAGATAATTGTAGTTTCTCATCATTCCCAACATGGATAGAAGTACAATATTCAATGAATTCTGAAGTATACAGCAAACATGGAAAGTAAAATATGATTCATATTCGGACAGAAAACGAAAAGAAAAATGTTATCAGGAATAAATAGAACGTTATAAAGCTACTACTGATTCTGAGAGGAAAAAAATTAATGACCTCATATGTGAAATGCTTTATGAAGCAACCAATCTTTCACCCAGAAACGTTTTTTACTCTTCACTGGTACTTCTGATAAAAAAATTATTAATGAGCAGAAATGTTGTTCTTTGACAAAATCATTTTAAAAATTCAACCGAATTGCATGAGAATCGTGAACAGACTAATTACGATATGGACTGAAGACCAAACTGTAGGTGTGTGGTTAATTGTCAGTTTATCTTAAGTTTCCTATCTGTCAAATTTCAAACTTACGATCTGATCTGATACTAGTGGATGGGCGAAAACAGATTTGGATTGACAGATGCCATCTACAGTCTGAATCTGCATATAATCTGCAAGTGAATGGGGACCTTAAGTTGTTGATATCTTTAAATTGTCTCGACCGGAGATCTAAATAATTAAAACAATTCGCGTAAAAATTATTAATATCAAGTTTTAATTTTTTCTCATCAATGCTACCATTTTCAACCAGACTTCTTAGTTCTGATCTGATTGTCAGCGGTAAATAATTTAATTCAACCCTCTCTTTAAACTTTGTTTTTAAATCATTTAACGTTTGTGAATCTTACATGATCGTATTTTTATCACCTTCAATTAATTGTACAGCATTATGGAAAATAGCAGCTTGGCTGTGCATAAATTTCAACCAAATTTCGAAAACACTATTTTCAAAAAAAACTCTTATTTGATATGGACATTTTTTCAATGATAAAAAATATGACTGGTTAAAAAGTCTTATAACTCTTTCAATAGCTTAAAAAGCTAGCCATCGTGTTTTGCAGTACCTTAGAATTCGTTGATATTCAGTTTCAGCTTCTTCACAAAACTGTTTTAAACTGTTTACGCGAATTGTGTAAATGTAAAAATGTCCATAAATTTTTTGGATAATATTTTCAATGTCTATTGGCAAAAGATCTGCTGCACTTTGGCTAGTATTGTTTGTAATGTGAGCTGCACATCCAACATCTATTATGTTAAGATTTAATTTGTTTTTAATTTTACTGAATACGTTATTTGCTCCATTTCTTGCCACTCCTCCGAAATTGGTGTTGGCATTATCAGCACAAAAAGCTATTACTTTTGCTTCAATTTTGTTATTTTTATAAGTATTCAATAAATAATTGCAGATTATTTCGGAAGTCTCGTCGGGTAATGATTCCAATTTTAAAAGCTTTACCTTTACGGACATATTTGGATTAAAATAACGTATAAGTAATAAAAACCAGATTTTCTGAACATGTCGCAGGAGCTAAACACATGAAGCCTAAATCGGGTCTCTCAAAACATCTTGCTATAGAAAATCATAGTACAAATATCAATAACCTTACTCTATTACATAATTTAAGCAATGGTCCTAATATGAAATTTTCGAAATTAGACGAGCTCTAGCTAATGGCAATGTATTAGTGAATGACCAAATAGATTTTTCAGATAGAAGTCCGCTACTTAAACCAGGCCTATTTTTGTAATTTGCAGTCAGTAGCCAGCCCTTGACAATGCCCCAATAAGGCGAAACGCGTCAGGATTTTGTATTAGTAGTTTATAACGTAGTTTTAAATTTGTTAAAACTTAAAGAAATATATCTGTGGAATATTTACATACAAGTGTTTTGCTTTCGTTTTACCCTACTTCTAATAATGAGGGTTTTACATAATGAAAAACTTTATTGTCGACAATAATGCCAGGGTTGCAATGTATAATAATGCTAGGGTCGTAATGAACTTTTACGAATCCAGCTTAAGCAAACTTGAAAATTGGAGGAAAATGAGGATGTGGATATCAAGTTTTTTTTTAAATAAGGAAATAAGCGAATTTCAAGCAGGACAGTTTTCAATGCGGGTCAAAATGCGGGACAATTTTCAATGCGGGACAGATCCTACAAATGCGGGCCTGTCCCTCAAAATGCGGGTCGAATCATTGGAGTTCGCAAATGGGCCGAATCGGGCAACTCCTTCGTAATCACTTAATCACTATTCAAAATGATGCACATACATATATCCATATAGATTGTACCCAATTGATAACTTTAATTATTTGCCGAATACACCTAAAGCGAAAAAAACCGAGTATTTGCATGGATTACAAAACAAATTCCCAATCCCAAACAAATATGCAATAAAGAAGTAAAAAGAGAAAAAAAATTCCAAATAATTTTCCCTCGGCTTATATTCTAAATAAATATCTTTCGTTTCTTTTTAACTAAACCATAAACGAAAAATATTAAAAAATATTTTCCCTTTTCTTTCAGTGCATTTCTAATCCACTCCAACAACAAAGTTGCACACACAGCTAGCAGCAGACGGGCTGTGCCAGCTGTGCCAAAACCCTCGAGAATACCCTCTTCACTGCTGGTAGAATTCTCTTTAAAACATTTCCCCAGTAATCTTCTTCAATAAAGCTTTATCTTTCTAGAGCGGTGTGCATCCTGCCTTTTGTCTTGAATCTTAGAAGGTATGTAGTGATATTATATTAGTGGTCAAGCGGTCATGATCAACTATTCTCTCCAAGTACCTCCAATCATTGAAACCATAACCGAATGCCCTCACATTCTGAGTATCTGAGCTGCTAAGTAATTTGCACGGTAACCAGTATCAAAGAATAACTAAATAAAAGAAAGGACACAGAAGAGTGTTCCGATTGTTTTCCATTTAAATGTACACGGCGGGCGAGAAAAGAAGGAAGGAAGAGAAAAAAATAAAAAAAAATAAAACACTCTTTGAACATTTTACGAATAAGACAAAAAATGTGAATGCGAAGATTACATGCAACGAAACGGAGTGGCAAATGATTTATTTTCGTAAATAAGAGAGAATGGGCAGAGTTTTCTGATTTTACGCTTATAAAATGCTCCCGCTCTTTTATGAAAACACGAATTTCAGGAATTGTCCCAATGTTTTTCGCAGAATTCCAATGTTTGTTAGTGTAATCGTATGATATGTGAACAGCACTTTTTCTGTTTACATTTGTTTTGCTCAAGTGGGGGAATCTCTTGCTGGATTCTGGGAATTTTATTTGACAGAAATTTTACATCTCCTTTTAGTGCGTTGTTCATTGCGAAATTTATCTTTTTCTTGCCAAATGGAGGTAGGGTTACCCAATGTACATTACTATGAATAGTTTGAAATAATTTTGAAGGTATTCAAGAAGATTTTATCATTCGGGTAATCCTACGTTTTCGCAATTTTTGTTTTTAACTCATTGTCTCAGTCGCACTACAATAATGCATAGCCAAGTTCTTTTCCCCCATTCATGCAAAAGACAAAAGTATATGAGATTACCCACTGACTTATAACAATGGACTAAGCGATTTGCTGTTTCATGTGGCACAAAAAATATTGTGTTTCTGGATATCACCGTTAGAGCACCTTTTAAAACGATTACATAAAAAACAACCAATCAGATGAAATTTTACACCCGTAAATCGAATTTAATTAAAAAATTATATTTTCTTGTGCCCAAGTGATATTTTAATCGCTTATAAGGAATTAAACTCATTCCGACTTTAATTTTCAAAAGTTATTCTTAACTGAATCCTGCTTATGGGCAAGAGAGACGGAGCATGGTAAACACTATCTTTACCTTATTCCTTCTGCGGTGATTGCATCTGTAACCAACATAAAAACATCAAATGGCATAAGCAAATGTTCCAGAACGCAATATTTTGTGTTGGTAGCTCCAACTCTGCCATAGGGCGAAAGAGAGAACTATAAAACTTGTGCCATGCTTTCCTATAGGAAAATCGCAATACGCTCAGTCCACTTTTATAAGTCAGTGGAGATTACCTCTTTCAGTCTAAAAAACACGGAAAATTTCCAATTTTGTTCGCCTCTGTCTCTACTTATATTTATTTATACTTTGACCAGTATACCTTGTTAGTAGATGAAGAACCAATCACGGCGAACGGTTGACGACTTGAATATAAAACATTTTTCTTGTTGAATATTTAGATTCACGTTTACAAACTCTCTTTGAATTTTTGACGTCAAGCTGATCTCAATCTTGAACTGAATATAATTTTATAATTTTGTCAATAAAACTGTCGCTCACGTCGATTTCGCCCTAAAGCATGCAATGGAATGCAGGGCTTCCAGATCAGTCAATTATTCTTAATTATATGTTAAATTTACGACAACTCGAGAACGCGTTTACCTAGAGAGCTGAAATTTTGCACACGGAGTTTTAGAAAAAAGTAAATTTTTGGACGTTTGCCAAACGCGCTAAATACTGGCTGAATCTATAACTTTTCCATTTAGTAAATTTTCGAGCTTGCTAATTCTTCTTCTTCACATTCGTCTAATTATTTGACAAGTGCGGTTTATTTGAAAGAGTTTTAGAAGTATTTATTGGTAAAATGAACAAATACAAGAAAATAATATTACGGCCATAATTTCCTTGTTTATTTCCTGCAAATCCATCTTAAATGCCACACAATGCTTTGCTTTTGAAATAAAAGTGACAGCTGAGCAATTTGCTAAATTCCACTTTGGTTTGGCACAGCTCTGGAATTAGCTGGCTAAATTTGCAATGCAAACTGGAATTTAGCCAGCATTTATCCCGTTTGGTAAACGTCCTAAGTTCGAAAATGGGACAAATCGGGTGACTTTTTCGTAAGGTTTCCATATAAAAATTTCGTTCTTTACTATGTATTTGGACAGTGCCTGACAACGCGTCAACGTAGAGAGCTGAAATTTTGTACAAAGATTTTTTAAAAACAATGCACATTTAAATTCGAAAATGGGACGAATCGAGCAACTCCTTCATAGGGCTGTCATACAAAAATTTCGTTTTCACTATATATTTGAACACTGCCTGAGTACGCGTAGACGTAGATAGCTGAAATTTTGTACATGGTATTTTCATAGTAATTATAAACAAAGCTTCAAAAATGGACTAAATCGGGCAACACCTTCTTGGTGTTGACATATAAAAATTTAGGCTTTTTACGTATGCTGTAAAAATGACTAGTCGTAGACGGTTTTATTGTACTGAAAAGTTGTTCTGAATATGAAATCCTAAAAAATTGGTTATAACAATCTTTACTGCCCGACAAACCGTTCTAGAAATATATGCGAGAAACCACTTCAAAAATCAAGTTTGCACAGATGGGTGACTACGAAATTACATACGGACATTCATCTAGCTATCATAAGAATTGATCTTAGACCAATTCTAGTTTTTTACTTGTGTTTTTAATAATTTTTTCCGTTTTATTTTCGGTTTCGACCCATTTGAATTTTCATCCTGGGGATCGCCCAATCCCGTCTTATGGTTAATCCGCCACTGAACCCTGAATTGCAGTTTTGGAATTTTCACACTTCAGTGCTAGAGTCTGTGCACAACCGCCTTAAACGAAGGATGCCTGGGATCCTGAATATAGGAGAAAGTGCTGTACCTTGGATCGTTCGTACCTTGGACAATATCAATTTTCTCTTTAATTATAAAGGAGAGAAAAAATATTCCCCTATGTTTTTTTAGGTATTCAAGCAGTGCAACTTCTCCAGTAGCAATCGAGCAGTCCAGACGTGCGCATGGTATGCTATAGCGGAATAATATTTTGAAGCGACCATTTTTTTTCTTGTGACAGTGTTTCTTTTGTTGTAGTGGTAAGTTGCTACCTATTTTTTTTTTTTGGTCGTATTTCGTTTTACCATGATGTTCTCTTTAATTTATACGTGATTGTATTGTAGTAGCGTTAGTCATTTTTCGTGTAGATTGTTATTTGCTCATTTGGGAAGAGTACCGTACCTTGGACGGTTTAAAGTTTGTACCTTGGACATATCCAAGGTACATAAAGTTGGCCGAATAATTCTATTTTTCAATATCTATTTTTCATGGATTGTAGGTACCTATGTAATTATTTTTTTACATATTTTCATCTTATACATAATTCCTCGCAGTAAGGAAGGAATTAAGCGATTGCCTATAAATAAAGAGATGTTAAGCAAGGCAATAGCGGATATTATTGAAAATAATTTGACGGTTTATAGAGCTGCTTCTGAATACAACGTACCAAGGACAACGCTCTTGAGGCATTTAACTGCTCATCGATTATCGGCAAATGGAAAATTTCAGTACGCAAGTAGAATTGGTGTCCATAAAGTATTTTCCTCGGAAGAAGAGAATCTTTTGGAAAATTATTTAAAAACTGCAGCTCGACTTCATTATGGATTGACGAAAAAGGATACGCGCACTTTGGCATATAAATTTGCTATCGCAAATAATAAAAATGTACCGGTTGCTTGGCAAGAGAATCAAACTGCTGGTGTATCTTGGCTACGTGGATTTCGAGCTCGTCATAACACTCTTTCGCTTAGACAAGCAGAGTCTACAAGCTTGAGTAGAGCCACAAGTTTTAATGTGGCCAACGTGAAGGCGTTTTATGCAAATTTAAAAAACTGCATTACTACACACAATTTTGCTGCGAATGCTATTTATAACTTGGATGAGACTGGGAATTCCACTGTTCATGTGCCACCAAAAATTCTGTGTCCAAAAGGAATAAAGCAAATTGGAAGTGTAACTTCTGGAGAACGTGGGATTAATATTACGATGATTTCTGCCATCAATGCTATTGGTAATCATGTTCCGCCAATGTTGATTTTTCCTAGGGTTAATTTCAAATCGCACATGTTGAAAGGAGCGCCTCCAGGATCTGTTGGGTCTGCAAATCCATCCGGATGGTCTAATGAGAGAATATTCTTAGAGTACCTCCAACATTTTATTGCATACGTAAAGCCAACATGTGATCAAAAAATTTTATTAATTCTTGACAATCGTGAGAGTCACCTTTCTTATCCTGTAATTAAAAAAGCCAAAGAAAATGGTGTGGTGCTTTTAACGCTTCCGCCACATACATCGCATAAAATGCAACCGCTGGACAGAACTGTTTTCGGTACATTTAAAACTTTTTTCAATCAAGCAGCTAATGAATGGATGCTGAATAATCCTGGGAAGCCTATTTCAATTTATGATATGTCTGAAATTGTAGGAAAGGCATATCCAAGGGCTGTCACATCACAAAATATCATTAAAGGCTTCCAGGTCACTGGAATATCACCTTTTAATGAAACTATTTTCGGCGACCATGATTTTCTTTCTGCATTTGTGACTGATAGAGAACGTCCACTACCAAAAGGAGTAGATCCTGGCAGTCAACCAAACAGTCCTAGTACTATAAAAATTTCACAACCAATACCATCCACCAGTAAAGAATTAATATCGCCAGAAGCAGTTAGACCGTTTCCCAAGGCTCCACCAAGAAAAAATATTAAACGAGGAGGTAGAAGAAAGGGTAAATCGTGTGTATTAACAGCAACTCCCGAAAAGGACGCCCGGGAGCTAATGGAACTACAAAAAAGAACACCAAAGCAAAGGGCAGCCAAGAAAAAAAAATCCTTCTTTAGTAGAGTCGGAAATTGAAAAAGACTTTAGCTCTGACGAAAGCATTGTTGACGAAATTTTGCAGCAATTGAATTGGAAGAATAAAAACCAAAATTAAGTGTGATGTTAGATTTGAATTCTTTATTGACTAACTAATGAATTATTTTTATTTTTTTATATTTATTTTTTTATATTTAAGGATTGTGTCTGAAGTTTTTTTCCTTAAATAAAGTGTTTCGTAGCGAAAAATCAAAGTTTTTGTTCCATAGTCCAAGGTACAGCACTCCCTTGCCCAAGGTACATTAGCATATTGTACCTTGGATCGAAATGTCGCATGTTAAATTAATGTATCTGAATTATATACCTTTCATAATAGAATATTTAAAAAAATATAATTTAATACAGATATATCTACTTTATTTTTTATAAAAAATGGTAATGAAATTGGCGCAACCATTGAAGTGCAATAATTCTGAAAGTGAAAAACTGTCCTAGGTACAGCACTCTCCCCTACCGATGGATGTCAAATGTGGTATGCGTTCAGGCAGCATAACATACATACATACATACAACAACGCATTTATTTCATGCAATAATTTCCATATAATTTAGTCATAATATAATTTGTTCAATTTCTTGCATTCTTGCATTTCTTCAATTCAAAGTATCATAATAATTTTGTATATTCAGCAATTATAAAAAATATTCCATTAATTGTAAATAAGTTCAATTCACTCGATTTGGAAATGTCAGTATTTTTCGCGCGACTAAAAATTTACTATCAATCGCTTATTTGTAATAATCAGCAAATTGATCATATAAAAAGCCGATAATGGAAAATAAATCATTCATTAAGTTTTTCTTTTCAATAGAATATTGTGTTTTTACTATACTTCGTCTCTATTTCATACACCGCGCTAATTATAGGCAGTGTAATCAGCAGTTCAAACAGTGTAACGGTCCAAGAACCCTTGCACAATTCCTCAAGGTACTGGTCCATGAACCAGTGCCATATCTAAACTACGACAAGAGTCCAAGTACAAGAACTTGTACTCTAGCTGAGAACAAAAGAGTTCCTTCGCTATACAAACATTTTGGTGACCCCGACGTGATACAGGCACATCGCTGTATCATACTATCAGCCATACTTCGATTCTTTGGTAGACGATAGCCTCAATCAACAAGGATCAATTGGAAAACCAGCAAGAAGCAACTGGCAAAGAGATGTAGACCGTAATAGAAAATTACAGGAAAGATTCCTCAAGCCGAAAATATCTGCCTTACTTCAAAGAAAGATTGCGCAGTCTACAAGAGGCATGGGATAAATTCGAAGATACAGACAACATTATAAGGACCCAGCATGGAGAAGAGTTGCAGCATCAATACTTCGTGAAGGATTATTATAATGCTGTCAAAGAAATCTGCGAAGCTTACCAAGAGCAGATGGCGAATAACATAGATGCATTGGAGGCTGGATCAACCCGATAATAAAAAAGAACACTAGCACGAAGCTGCCTATTATTGAGAAGGAAACGAGTGCACCATCACAGTCTCTGGATCAGAATAAGCAACAAGATGCACTCAAGATAGACGCCCAGTTTCAATCAGACAAAATGATTATCTCCCAAGAAGTTCATAAAGTAATAAGGAAACAAAAGGGAGTCATGCAATCTTTAAACGACTCCTCACCAGCCTTACCAATGAAGATCAACAGCAGTCTCAATAGTATTATGAAGTGAAGCTAAAGACAATCGATCATTACTGGGCTCAAATAGAACAATACAACACTTTGGTGTGGGAGCTAACTGAAGATCCAGCCAAAGTAGGATATATCATCGAGGATTACCTTGAATGGGAGGAACGCATACAGCAGGCAATCATTTCGCTTACACAAAAAATGAATAATTTTCACCTGCAAGCATCCAAGACGAGTTCAACAGATAATGCAATCATTAAGCTACCAAAAATAGCTTTGCCTAGTTTCGATGGTGACTACCTAAAGGGGACACAGTTTCGCGACTTATACGGGTAACTAATTCATTCCCAAGGCATAAGCAAGGCACAAAAAATGCTTTATCTGACCAGCAGCTTAAGTGGTGAAGCAAGAGCATTATTACAGCATCTTGCAGCAACTGAGAAGAACTACGATACAGCCTGGGATATTCTTTGGTCACGCTATGAGAACAAAAGGTTGCTATGTACAGCACTTCTCAATAGATTCTTAACTCAACCAAATCTTCAACATGAATCAGCAGATGGATTGAAGAGTATTCGTGATGTCAGAAAGGAATGCATCCATGTTTTGAAGAACTTGGGGATTACTACAGAATCTTGGAGTCCATTACTTGTGCATCTGATCATCAAGAAGTTTGATAAAGATAGTAATTCACTTTACGAGCAATCTTTGGAATCGCCAAGAGAGCTACCCACCATCAACCAGCTATTGAAATTCTTGGAGATGTGATTTCAAACATTGGAAGCATTGGGAAGAAGCAAACATACATCTGGGCATGGCTGTCGTGTAATACAGAAGTCTTTCACGAACAATTCAAGAACAGCAGCCCTAACTTCGACAACGGTCAGCATTTGCGTCATATGCAAGAAAAATCACCCTCTGTACTCGTGTAAAGAGTTCTTATTGCAACATCCAACAAATCGTTGCAGCATTTTGAAAAAACACAATTTGTGTATTAATTGCATGAAGGAAGGCCATTCAGTCACACGCTGCACTTCGAAAAACAACTGTGCCATATGCTCCAAAAGGCACAATACACTGCTACACGTGGATACGACAACGAGACATGTCAAGACTGACCAATCTGCATGGTCAAGTACACAACGCAATCCAACGAGCAACAAGGAAGTGATGCGATCTCCTGTGCAGAGTGATAATACTGCACTTCACACAGCAACCAGCGACATAGTAGCTGAGAAGACAATCCTAGCTGCCCGCACTACTCAACTTGACTCAACCTATGTACTGTTAGGAACAGCTTTAATAGAATTGGTCAACCAAGAAGGAGCTGTAAAACAGTGTCGAGCTATTCTTGATTCTGGGTCGCAACTAAACTTTATGATGGAAGATCTAGCAGAAAAACTGGGTGTCAGACAAGTTGCAGATGCAATGTACATCAGTGGCATTGGAGAGCATACCCAAAGGGCACAACATCGTGCAAACGTGCTTTTACGTTCAAGAGTAAACAATGTCTCAACTCGTTTGGAAGCATTTGTTCTACCCAATATAACTGCATATCAACCCGACCGCATACTCGATATCAACTGTTGGCCAATTCCACACAACATCCAATTGGCAGACCCAGAGTTCAATAAGCCTGGTCGGATTGAGTTTTTAATAGGTGCTGAGCTTTATTACGAACTTTTGTCCATTGGACAGATTAAGCTTGGTTCAAACCTACCAACATTGCAAAACACGGCTTTTGGATGGATTTTTTCAGGATAGATCCGAGGAAAGAAACCTGCTTTAGCGACATGTGGCATTTGCAGTGAAAGTGAAAGAACCGAAAATATCTTGGAGAAGTTTTGGAAGCTAGAAGAAATTGATTCTTCGAACGAATGCTCAAACCGAACAGCAACAGAATAGAAATGCGTAAACCATTTCAATCAGAATGTCAAAAGAACCAGAGAAGGAAGATTTATTGTGAAATTACCATTTTTAAATGATTCAACGAAACTAGGAGAATCCAGGGACATCGCTTTCAAAAGATTTCTCTCAATAGAACGAAAATTCAGCAGACACCCTACATAAGGTCGCTATACGTTGAATTCATGAATGAATATTGCAGACTCAGGTATATGAAGGAAGTAAACCCTACTGAGGTCACCAAGCAACATTATTTCTTACCACACCATTGTGTGCTAAAGCCTGACAGTAACACCACCAAGCTCAGAGTTGTGTTTGATGCATCGGCAAAAGCTTCATCTAATACATCATTAAACGATATACTACACAAGGGTCCCATTACCCAAGATGAATTATTTCCGATTCCTATCCGATTCAGGCTACCAAAATTCGTGTTCACGGCTGACATCGAAAAGATGTATCGGCAAGTTCTACTTGATTAAAACGATCAAAACTACCAGCTGATCCGTTGGAGAGACAATCCAGATACACCTTTGAAAACCTTCAGACTTTGCACAGTTACATACGGATTAACCTCAGCTCCATTTTTGGCAACAAAATGTCTGCAGTCTTTAGCAGACACGGAGAGAGAACGGTTCCCATTGGGCGCAGAAGTTTTGAAAAGGGACTTTTACGTCGACGATGTAATGACCGGATCTAACAGCTTATCTGATTCCAAGGAAATCCAAGGACAATTAAAGAATTTACTTCAGTCAACCGGTTTCAATCTGCGGAAGTGGTGTTCAAATCACCCACAATTACTTCAAAATATTCCAAAAGATGACATTGCGCTAGAGTTCAACTTTAATGAAGAATCGGAAGAACACATCAAAATGCTTGTCCTGACCTGGCTACCAAAAACAGATGCCTTTGCAATAAAAACAGCCTGGCAAGACACCAAACGGATTACCAAGCGAACTATATTGTCTGACACTGCACACATATTGGATCCACTAGGCTTCGTGAATTCCGTGACTGTAACGGCAAAGATTTTCATACAGAAACTATGGTCGCTAAAGCTGGACTGGGATGCAGCCATACCCACTGAAATTCACACAACCTGGGTTAAGTTTCGAGAAGGTCTAAAGTAACTGAGCGATATCAACATTCCAAGACACGTTGCTTCAACTCACCAACCAAGGTCAATATAAATTCATGCGTTCTCCGACGCTTCTGAGCGAGCCTATGGAGCTGCAATTTTTGTCAGATCAATATCGCAATATGGGATAGTCGTAGTACGATTATTATGTGCCAAGTCCAAAGTGGCACCCATAAAAACTACAATACTACATAGACTTGAGCTACGCGCCACAAAATTAGCTGCTCAATTGACTCAACGTATTGTAAGAGATATGAAATTGAATAGTCAAAAGATCTACTATTGGACAGATTCAGCGATCGTTCTCGCGTGGATTAATGCAGAGTCTTCTTCATTTCATACTTTCGTCGCCAATAGAGTAGCTTCTATTCAGAGGCAAACGAACACAGAGCAATGGCGACATGTGAAATCCGTCGAAAACCCCACAGATCTCGTATCCCGTAGAATACCCCCAGAGGAATTGAAGAACTGCAACATTTGGTTTTATGGACCACCATTTTTACATGGCTCAGACCGGATTTGGACGTCTAACTATTCCAAAGTGGACATTGATGTGGAAAAGAAAAAATCTAAGATCGTGTTAACCGCCTCAAGAGAATGCTTACCATTCAGCAGTGTCATCAAGCACGGAAATTCAATCAAGAGGCTGCAGGGAATAATGGCACACATTCTAAGATTTATTTATAATGCAAGGCCGAAAAATCAACATAAAAGGAGCGAGGCTTCAGTAAGCATTCAGAAATTAGATGAAGCTCTTATCGTAATCTTAAAGAGGAACAACAATAGGTTAACAATAGTAGTTCATTAAATAGCCCCGCACCCTTCATTGACGAGGAAGGTCTGATACGATAAGAAGGAAGAATAGAACACTCAAATCTATCATACGAGTCAAAACATTCAATATTGCTGCCTTGTGCTCAACCAGTCACCAAGCGACTAATAACAGACATTCATAACAGCAGCCTTCATGCTGGCCCCCAAACCTGACTGGCACTTACACGACAAAGGTTTTGGCCAATCAGGAGGAACACTATTGCCAGATCGATCATGCAGAACTGTGTTCGTTGCAACAAGGTCAAGCTCAAGCTCATGACTCAGTTAATGGTAAATCTTCCCGCAGCCAGAGTTCAACCCGCTAGAGCATTTATAAATTCCGGAGTAGAATTTTGCGGCCCCATTTGGACACACTTCACATTAAGAGGGAAATGCCCTCAAAAATCATATATCGCAGTATTCTGCTGTTTCGCTACAAAGGCGACACATCTAGAAGTGGTAAGCGATTTGACGACGAGGCGAGGGCATTGTTTGAACTTATATTGTGACAACGCCACAAACTTCGTAGGAGCCAGAAATCAGCTGAATGAACTTCAAAATATCATAGACTCAAAAAGATCTTAAGAGAAGATTACTTCAATGTGCCAGGGAAAGGGTATGGAGTTCCATTTCATCCCACCACGTGCGCCACATTTCGGTGGATTATGGGAAGCAGCAGTAAAATCAGCCAAATCCCTATTAATTAAGGGTATCGCTGCAGCTTCTCTGACATATGAAGAGTTAACTACACTCACATCAGAGATCGTAGCCATAATGAATGCGAGTCCAATAACCCCGTTAGCATCCAATCCGAATGATCTGACAGCATTAACACCCGGGCATTTTCTTGTGGGGGAGCCCCTGACTTCAAGAATTGTGTCCATATTCAAGTACACAACAAGTGGGTCCAGAGAAAAGTTGGAAAATGGTGTCGCATATAAGGCACGAATTTTGGCGTCGATGATCTCACGAATACCTATGTGAGCTGCAGCAAAGACACAAGTGGAAGCAGCAATCCATGAACCCTCGCCCTGGCATGATGGTGTTAATCAAAGAAGATAATTTGCCTCCCCTCAGATGGCAGCTCGGAAGGATTACCCATGCAATTCAGGGAAAGGACGGCTTGGTTCGAGTTGCTGACGTCAAAACCACGTCTGGAACTCTTAGAAGACCTATACATAAAGTGGCACCTTTGCCAGTAGAGGATAAAGATGACGTACGAGCGAATGAAATACAGGAAAGGTTTAAGAGACGCAGAGCTGACAAAGATCAAGAGGACGCAGGTCCAGGACCTGCCAAAATGTCACGACGTTCGGCAAGCTCTGCATTCACCACGCTCCTATTCACGTCTCTCATATTACCGATTCTAGGAAATTCACCAGTAGAAATATCGCCGTTTAAATCTCAGCCGGGCATATATTTCGAAAATTTTGGCTCTACCCACTTGATCTCTAATGAGTGGAATCTAGTGGTGTACTACGACTTGGACAATTATTGGAAGGAGTTCAACAAACTACAAAAGATCTGTAATATCTCAACAGACACGTTCTACTGCTCGCTGATTCTGAAGCAATTCACGAACCTACAGAACAAATTGATCAGCAGTAATGAATTACTTTTATCAAATCCAAGGAAACGTAGTGCTAGAGCCCCTTTGGATATAGTAAGGAATATAGCCAACTCTCTATTTGGAGTCCTTGACTCTGAATATGCAGAAAAGACGGCCTCCACTATTAACAATATCAGAAACAACGAGGATCATTTGTTGAGCTTAATACAATATTAAACATCCTTAATTGATTCTATTGCCAACATTTTGAAGAAGTGCGAAAAAATCATCAGGCACCAGTTCAATGAGGTAGATTTTCGGCTACGTTAAATAATCAATAACATCAACATCACAGAAGAGTTTCAGCAACAAAGACTAGCACAGCTATTTATGTCATCAGCCATACAGTTAACGTTAATGACATCAGCTTATCGACCCGTGCAAGCTACCATGCTAGACGTGATCATAGACACACATCACGGCAAGATAAATCCTCAGCTAATTTCTCCGAGACAGTTAAAACAAGCACTTATTACGATAAAGGACCATTTACCAGCGACCCTAAGACTGCCAGGGAATCGCGAAACTTTGACTCAGATCTACAGTTTAATGACTATAGAAAGTCGAGTCGCCGACAAATACGTAATATTCAGAATCAAATTGCCACTGTTTGCATATATGCATATATGAAGAATTCGAACTATTTCGCATTATTCCTGTTCCAGTGGCAATCAATAACACCTTTATGGCTATCAAACCTTCGGCTGAATTCATAGTAATTAACCGACATCGGAACCAATACTGCCCGCTTAGCGAACAAGAGTTAGCCACATGTCAAACCATGGAAAGGGCTACTTACATGTGTAAACAGAAACACCCTATATACAGAAGGGGAGCCAACATCATCGCCTGTGAAATGAGTTTCATAAATCAGGGAACACCTTTATCAAACTGTCAGGTAATGGAGACTGAAAACAGTCCCAAGTGGATACAATTATTTAATCCCAACCGATGGATTTACTCATTAAAAGAAAAAACGTCCATAAATGTGGCATGCCAAAAAACTGTATCAACGCAGATGTTTGAAGGATCTGGAATTCTGAAAATTCAGAGCAATTGCGCAATAAAGCAAGAGCTCATTACAATCCAAGCCCACAATGTCTACCCGAGCGTGATGCGAACATCACTCCTGCCAACGGAGAATCTGGGGGATCTTATTTCATCAAAGCGTCTGAAAGAATTGCAGCACAGCCCTATACGCTATCAAGCTAACTCGGATGACCTCAAAAAATTAAGCGAGGGTATTGCCGAACTACAAAGAAACCAACAGTTACCAAACGAAATCAAGCCAGTCGATGTTCATAATTTCACCTTGGGCTACTCAGCACTTACCATTGGACTACTTATTGCCGCCTGCTTGATATGCAGGTGGGCAAAACAAAAATGCAGCAAGTCTGAACTGAGCAAAGCTATACTCACAAGGTGTTCTGGAGAGCCTTTCACAATTAGCATCCGTGATGAGGAAGTTTGAACAGGCTGTTCAACGCGGGGAAGATGTTCAGGCAGCTAAACATACATACATACAACAACGTAGTTATTCCATGAAATAATTTCCATATAATTTAGTCATAATATAATTTGTTCAATTCCTTGCATTCTTGCATTTCTTCAATTCAAAGTATCACAATAATTTTTTATATTCAGCAATTATAAAAAATATTCCATTAATTGTAAATAAGTTCAGTTCACTCGATTTGGAAATGTCAGCATTTTTTCGCACAAATAAATTTTTAGCAGTATTAAATTTCGTCTGGAAATTCTTACCGGCGCGGCGCGACTAAAAATGTACAATCAATCGCTTATTTGTAATAATCAGCAAATTGATCATATAAAAAGCCGATAATGGAAAATAAATCATTCATTAAGTTTTGCTTTTCAATAGAATATTGTGTTTTTACTATACTTCGTCGCTATTTCATACACCGCGCTAATTATAGGCAGTGTAATCAGCAGTTCAAACAGTGTAACGGTCCAAGAACCCCTGCATAATTCCTCAAGGTACTGGTCCATGAACCAGTGCCATATCTAAACTACGACAAGAGTCCAAGTACAAGAACTTGTACTCTAGCGGAGAACAAAAGAGTTCCTTCGCTATACAAACAGTATGAATTGATCGAAGGCATTTATTTGCGGGCTCTCGAATGATACCGACGTGTATACATCAGTTTTAGCATACCATTAATTTTTTGGGATTTCTATAATATGAAATAAAATTCCTTCAGCTTGCATTTTAAATTGACCTTAAAATTATTAGTTAGCTTTTGTAATTTTATTTTTATTTTTATCTTGTGCCATCCTAGTTAATATATTAGTTAACGTTTTAAGAACTGAGCGTTTTGACGTGATCTGACCAAAGTACTGTAATCGACTTTTTTTTTTAATGGTCTACTCATTGTCATGCATTAAGTGTGATATTTTTCCTGTTGTATAAATGAAACTTAATTTATGTATTTGTGTATGTAATATAACAAATTATACTGAACAATTTCATGGTAGGTAAATGTTTAATTCTTTTATGATAGGGATTGTAACTTATATGTTAATAGTTGTGTGCTTGTTCTAATCTAGCTAATCAACTCATACTCTCAAACATCTGTGTATATAAAAGTTGCCTCATTCCCTGAATATATTTTTCATAATATATTATTTACAGTATGCTAACAAGGTGCTTAAATATATCACATTTCGCACTGAAGCGAAAAATCATTAAAATTTACACAACTGAGAAAACGTCTAAACCTGCCCTCAGGAATATTTTTAACAGCAGGAGGGGACCATTTATTTATCATTACTGTCGATGAACCTCCATTATTGCCTACTGTGTATGTATAACTTATCTTATCTGCTTGTTTTACCAACTACTAAACTTGGAGTATTGGAACTTTCCAGTTCATTAAAAATAATGATGTACTCTGGAGAGAGGTGATTGGCAATTTTCCAGCCTATTAAATTGCAGTTATGTGTAGAATTATGTTAAGTGGCATTAAAGCAGGAAAACCTCTTTGCAAACCTTTTGAATAAATTAGATTTGCAGCAAGTTTATTTCACTACGTCCAGCACAGTTTATCAAAAGTCAAGGTACATGGAAGCTGCCAATTAATATTCTTTTCCGTTTGGATTATTTTCCATTTTTATTAAGTTTTATTTGAGTTATTTACGAGATCGAATGTCAAGCTTTCCTGGTTATGGAAAGATACAAAGTATAAATTAAGAAAATGTTTTTGAGAATATTTTCGTACCATCTACATTTTTAATTAAACTATAAAAAGCTTCCATCGCGTCGCCATCTCAACTCAATTGATGTTGATTTCATCATGAAACTCGGGACGAATCTAATCTGTTTGATAAGCTCTTTCCCTGAAGAAGCATGCCATTTTCCAATAAAATTCAGAAATAGCACATATTTCCCACACCAAACCCACACTAGTAGCAAGGGAATAAGCAACCAGAGGAGTTTGTGTATGAATATCTATGATTCATTAATGTACTGCCATCCGGAAATTCTTCCTGGCAATTATGTAACTCCGCGTGTGCAGTAAGTATTATAAGCCTTGTGTATAGAAGTATACAGGGTGTCCCACGTAACGTGTTCGCTGGGCATTTTTCTCGAAAATGTGCAAAGATATCGAAAAAGCCTAATAATAAAAGTTAGGCATCTTTAGTCAAGGTATCCTCTGGCATAGCCAAAGTCCTTGAAAAAGGAGTTGGACAAGGATATATTAAAAAAATTTCCTTTTCGTCCTCATTAAGGATACATTAAGATCACATTTTTGAATTTCGCGAATAAAACTAATACGAAAGTGTTATATTGAAAATTCCAGTTGAACCCTTTATTATCGAGATATAAGGCCTCTAATTGTACTCTATGCACCGTGTTCCTTTGCCATTTTTGTCGAAAATGCACACATATATCATCGATAGAATATATCGCACTAAAAACATAGGCTGGGAGGTAGACACTAGCCTATGTTTTTAGTTTGGCTAGGCTCTTACTGCTTATCCCTTGAACCCCTTGTCCATACTTCAGTTGCACAACTTTGTTTTTAGAGAAGCGTGAACAAAACTGTTCAAAATAGTACAAGTGGAGCCATCTGACATTATAGCAAGGAAGCATTTTCCAAATCACTACACTAGATACACTTTTATACACAAGGATATAAGCCAATAAATATTGAAAAACTATATTAAAACTATATAAATACGTTGAGTCCTTATAGCAAACTGTGACCATAAATTGGAAAATGACATGTTATGTGTAGAAAATAGTCTTGTGTAAAGAAAAGTAATGAAACCACGGCATTGGCATTGAATTTGGCCACAAAATCCAAATATTCTCCCCTATTACCTTTTTGCAAAGGTTATCACTTTCTGAACCTGATGTAAGTTGTGATGATGATGAGGAAGAGGATGAATCGAAGAAAAGACTACTGGCCCCTATTATTCAATCCGATAGATTAACGATTCCCGCCGCAAGTAAGATTCACTTCCTCTTCACGATACGATTTTTTAATCCGCCCGCAGAACTACCACACTGATTATCAGTTTTCAACTCTCGAAAATGTAATCAGCTGATGCTGATTTATTCAAATGTCAAGCTTAAGGCGGGGCTACGCTTCATTTTTAAACATTCAAAAATTATAAAAGTTATAAATTATTATGGAAACCATTGCGATATTTCTTGATTTAGAGGACAATGAGGATATATCATTAAGTATATTACGCAGAACAATCAGGAATACAGCTGGAAATTTGCTGGAATTACTAGCCTACGAGTCGATTATTTTTACGTTTATTGTTATTTTTGTTTTATAAATGTAATATATTATCTCTTTTCTTCTTTCTTTAAGAGAAATTTTAGGCTTAATAAGCCAGCTTTCATGTATGGGTTAAGCGAAATAAGTAAGGATATTGCTTCGAACTGTATCATGGATTCCATTGAAATCTAAATTAGCCGCTGGTTTAAGATTTCTTGCTGACGAAAGCTATCAGCGTGGAATAGCAAACGATTTTAAAGTGGGAATAATGAGTAATGAGTGAAACAGAATAGACGAGTTTGTGCTAGTTCTGGTGTTTTCGTGATTTTTGGCGATATTTATCAAATTTACGGTCACTGCAATCTTCCAGGTTGTGTATTTGGATCCTTTTTGCTTTAGTACCTGGTTTCTGTTGAAAATATCGGCTTCGATTATATATTTGCAAAATTTTTGTTCTCGTTTTTCACTTAAAGTTCAACGTGAAATTTAAACGGTTCCCTCGATGTGGACAAAAACTGTTGAGAGAATAACAAAAAACTCAACAAAGGTTGCTACTTCTCCTTGTATTGAAGTGGGTCCGCTCTCTGATGCTGCACTGTTGGCTAAGAGTACCGAGACAGTTCCAAAGATCTAATTGAAAGCTGTTCTTTCTCCCAGCATTGATCATGTATCAGATGCTGTTATAGGAATTGTTGCCAAATTACTACCTAAAATAAATGGTCTTCTGTTGGAGTGTGATGCCAGGGTGATGACCAACTTTCATGATCTATCAGCATCATGAAGGCGAAGTACTCTGCTCTGAAGGATTCAAATGAGAGCTTATGCCAGTTACAGCGTGCGAGTGATGTAGTAATTCGTGGTGTCCCCTCCAAGGTAAATGAAAGGACTGGAAATATCTTATCAAATATCTCTGTGCATGCATGCAGCATATACCACTGCAAGTGCTTTTCGAGTAAATCTGGTGTAAGAGCAATTAATATAGGCTGATACCCCAGTTGTCGCTAAATTCTCATGTTCTGGCGAACGGCGGGGATTCTTACTTGCGCTGAAAACTTTCGGACAAGTACGATTGTCGGATCTGAATGGCTTCTGCTTTCAAAGTCCTGTAGTTATTCATGAGAGTGTCACTCCTAAAACAAGTGCTATGCTCCGTGAAGCCTTGCGATTGCATCAGCGGGGCAAAATAAAATCTGCGTACACAAGTGAGGCTTATTTATTTGTTAACCTGGGGAATTAAGGTCGGGCTCATCGTGTGAGTTACTTGGATCAGCTGCGGTCGCTCGTTTTTTTGCCTTTGGACCGGGAGTAAGATGCTGATATTCATGTATAGGTCATCATCTATATAATTTGATTACTGATTTTGTAATATGTTATGTTTTAGTATCTTTAAATGTAATGTTAAATGTGTTCTTGTAACTCTTTGCTTATTATGTGTGATATATACTCCAGTTTTTGTACCTTAGTTTTCTTTTTCTCTCTCTTTTCTCTTTATGTACTTGCGAGTTTGGTTAGAGTTTGCAGCTGCTCGCTTATTAATCCGTCTTCAATCGCTGCAATAGCTTGTTTTTCGTTATCCTTTATTAGAGAATTTATTAATATTTTATCCGTCGTATATGAATGGGTGGCTTCATTTAATTGAGCGTGCGTTATATTTATTCGTTTTAGGAGTTCCTTGACAGGCTCTCCTGTTCTTTGTCTTGTATTTTGGAGTTTTGATTGGAGTACTGATTTTTCTAATTTTTCTTCGAATGTTTCGAGTAGTATTTGCTTCAAATCTGACCACCTGCTTGTATCATTGTACTTAAGTACATTGTAGGCATCTCCAAATAGCTTACTTGTAATTATTGAAAACAGAGTTGTTGGGTCAGTATTGGGATAAAGCCTATTGATGTCATCGCAACATGACACGAATTCGTGGAGGTCTTTTGGGTCGCCGCGCCGTTAAAATTTGGTATTAACGATTTAATTTCTGATAGGGAAATATGTGAAATTTTAATTTCTGTGCTTTCATTGTGAAAATGTGATGAGTTATTTCGTGTGTAATGTTGGCAATTAGCGAAACGGGTATCCAGCTGTTCTTGGATTGCAATAGCAGCTTCTTCATATTCTGCTTCTGTTTTACAGAAGACATCGTCGGAAAAATATTTGTTTTCTAAATCTTGTGACGTAGATTGTGTTTTGAATGTGTTATTGAGCTCCTCAAATTCTGCCCAGTGTTTATTCAGAATATTTAGTTTTTGTTCTAAATGTGTTTTGCTTGCCGTAGGTAAGATATCTGGGATTAATGACTGTATCACTCGTGTAATTGGTTTAAGTTTGGTATTTAGACTTCTGAAAATACTTTCATTTTGTGGACCATCTAATTCCTTATTAGCTTCTGTAACTTGTGTGTTGAATTGAATTCTCTACGAAGCTCTGGGTGATGGAATATGAAAGGGGTTTTGCTGAGATGTAGCACTTTCTGAGATTGATTTCATTCTTTGGGAAAGTGTTACTTTTGTTAGTTTGTACCAGTCCTCAGTTTTGTCTGAGCACGATTCTTTGAAATAATCGTGATCCTAAGTGAAGTCTTTATGTTTAGTTATTTCTCCTTCTGTTACTTCGAAGGCATTCCATATTTCTTCGAGTTGTTGTAATTTATTGTTTACAAAAGTTAGGGTGCGCTTCGCTTTACCGGCTTGGTGATAAGCCCCTAGTATTTGCCTGATTGCATTGTTTTTTTCTATTTGGGATGAGCGAAGCTCATCGAAAGAAACGATTTCTTCAGTCATTGTAGTTTTTTGAGGTAACAGACGGAAAATTTGGTAGAGATGTGGTATGAGATTTAATAATATTAAGGGTGTCTGTTTCGAGCTTCGATTTGGTTGATTTGGGGGAACTATTGAAGATGTGACAAAATTGTATGCAGCAAGTAAAAGTCAGCTAAGTAGAAAATAAATTGTTAAATTTGTTAACAGCGATAGACAGAGAATCAGTTTGGTATGCCACTGGAACGTTTTTTGTAGATATATATATATATAAATACAGGAAAAGGTATATACCGTAATGTGTGAAAAAAATGTAGCAATAGGGGATAGGATTATTTGTTTTGATTTATTTTTATTAGAAGGATAAGAGATGTTTCTTTTTTACTTATATATACGAGTATATATATAAAAAAAAAGTTTTTATTATGGGGAAAGAAGAAGTAAGTAAAAAAAAGCTTTAAATAATTTGTTTGAGCCTGTTATTCACTGTTCAGTGGTTGAATAAAAAAACGGTATTGGAATAGTACAGTATGGATATATGTTTATATAGTGTAGTATAGTGTATGTATTATGATTGTGGAATTTGAGTTTCTCTTTAGCAAAAATTTATTGATTTTGATGATTCGGAAAAAGATTTAATAATATGTTTCTATATTTATAATCCAAATTAAAAGGAAAAGGTGCTATTTTATTTGTTTCTACCTTGATTTTAATCCAATAAATAATGTTTTGGCTGCTGTGAAGAATTACGACCTTTAAGATGGGTCAGCTGATAGTTACTGGCAACTGCTGTAGAATATTGATATGTGCGGTTGCGTTGGACGTCCAGGTGGATGTCTCGTTATGGTCTTCCTTTCTTAATTCCATTCCCATCAAACGTCTCAGTTGAGGCACGGATGAAGCCTCGCAAAATTCCCACGTTGGAGTACTATGGCACTCTGAACTATTAACTCCTTGAAGTACCTCCTGGGTACCCGGGCTTATTTTTTGTTATTTCTTTATTATATTTTATATTATTTATTATTTGTTATGTTTTTTTTGTTTTTTTTTTAATTTTTTTTTTAATTTTTGCTTTGTTTTTATTTAATTTATGGAATTTATTGGCACTGATTTTGTTCTTCAAAATTACCGCTGCCACCAGTTTGTTATAATGTCGTGGCAGGATTTAAAACAATTTTTTTCCTATTTTATTGATTTTTTGTTTTAGTTATTGGTTTATTTATTTGCGCTTGTTTGCATTTATTTCATTGGCACTGATTTTCCTAGGTAGGAGTACCGCTGCCACCAGTTTGTTATATTTCCGATCCCTCGTGCTTCCTAGTAAGTCCAGGGAGAAGCGATCGGGGGGGGGGTGCAGGCGCTGATCGAAGAAAACACTCCGATGAGTAACTGTTCACTATTTCTCATTGTAAATCGTGTTTTCTTTTCATGTCATTATCGGCATTTTTGCTCGAAACAGGAAAGGATCACAGCTTTGTCCGTTAAATACAAATTCAATACTTTCTTTTCGCTAAACACAATTTTTCTTTTTTCTTTAATATGATTTCCAATTTAGATTTTTTACAATTTTTTATTCTTAACTTAACACTTTTATTTTTGCTTTTTTCACTACTTCCGACGGCTTTCCAAAAAATCGAACTTTACTCGGCGGTTTTAAAATGTCAACTCCCCGAGGATCGGTGATATTGCAACCAAGTACTTATCATAAGCTTCAAAAAGCTTTTTTATTCTTTTTATTACTTTCCCACGACGTGAAAAATCGTACGTGGAAAAGTACAAAAAGTTAGTGCATGAAATCTGATATGCACTGTGTCTTGTACAAATAATATTTTAGGCGATGAGAATAATGGTGTGTATGTATGTACATAAAATTAGGTTTAATGAATTTACGAATTGTATGTATATACATGCAAATAATTTGACGGAGTACAGGAAAGATATGTATGTACCTTGTACGGCATGTAGGTAAGTATACATGCCGTGTGAACTGAATATATGACTGATAACAAAATGCAATTTATGCTAAATTTCATTTTGCTTGAGTATGAAAATGCATTTTTAAATGCATTTAAAATTGAAATTAAATCAAAATATTTTTGATTTTCAGGGTCATTCCTGATATACGCCAATATATTGCATAGGGCAATGGATTGGTGTATTAGTTTTATGGGTATGTCGGCTGGATCTAATATTCACGTCATATTAGGCTGCGAAACTTGGCTACGCTCCGAAATCTTGTCTTCTATGGTTGCTTTACCTGGCTTTAAGCTTTTCAGGAATGATAAGTCTGGCAGAATGGGGGCTATATATATACGCGAAGGTATTATGGCACGTTTGATATGAAGTTCTGTTGCAGATCCCATAGAAATCCTATGTGTTGTGATTGCATATGGCTTACAAAAATGTTTATTGGGTTCAGTTTACTGCCCGCCAAATTGCTTTACACCCGAAAACATACCAGAGTTTGAAGAAACCTTCAGTGAGTTAGCCCATAAGTACCCTAACATTGTTATTGGAGGGGGTTTTAATGTAAATATTTTATTTTCAAACAGTTTGATTCAATCTGTTCTATTTTTATTACAATCTCTGCGCTTGAATGAATAATCTACCGACATATTTTAACTCAAGAAACCCTTCGCTACTGGATCTGTTTTTAACTACAGATATGAGTGCAGTCTTCTACCATAACCTTCTCCCTCCATATTTGATCACGACCTTCTCTTCCTTACTTACAAATATGGCTGCACTTGATGAAGAATGTCAATCATTGCCCTGGGCTCGTATTAATGCTCGCGTCTCTGTCAACTATCAGATTTAAATTTTTTATGAAGTAATAAATTATTTTCATGATGGCTTTGTTCCTATACATGTATGCTGGTTGCCCATGGTTCACAGTTGAAATTAGATTTTTTGTTTCGCAGATCTCAGCGCTTAAGAACCATTGAAAGTCGATTATACTCTAACGTTATATGAAATAAGATCAATACTAAAATTCGTGCAGTCAAGAAGCAGTACTGCGGAGTAAAATGTTCACCTAATCTGTCTACTAGAAATCTATTGACTAACCTGCGTAAGGCAGGTGTATACGGCAAAGATATATCCGTCAGCGATATTGATCCTGAATTATTCAACCATTATTTCTCTTCTTTCTTTGAAATTTTCTTCCACACCAAATGTATCTTCAAGCCCTCGACGTACCTTGGAATCGGGTGATGATAATAACGATGATTTTAGTTTTATATGTGTAGCTGAATCTGAAGTTATAAATGCTATTTTAGCTGTTAGATCCAATGCCACTGGACCTGACGGAATCTCTCCCAGATTTGTAAAAATTCTTCTCCCTTGGATTATCGAGGCATTGCTACTAATTTTTAACAAATATCTAACCAACTGGAAAACAGCAATAGTTTTACCGGTTCCTAGGATTAAAAACGCAAAGAAACCAGCTGATTAATGCCCTGTAAGTATTCTCTGTTTCTTAGCCAATGTAGTACAGAAGTTATTGTATCTTCAAATAATTGAAAATTTTGATTGTCGTAACCTGCTCAGTCCTTACCAATCTGGTTTCCGTCGTTTGCATAGTTGCGAAACATCAGAAAATTACTTGATATGAATCATCTATGTGTCTTAACTTTATTCGACTTCTCTAAAGCTTTTGACTCAGTTAATCATCCCAAATTACTGTCTAAACTAATGCTTTATATTAATTTCTCAAGTCCGTCTGTCGCCCTTATCGGTAGTTTTCTGTCAGGAAGATTCTAACGTGTAAAAGTCGCTGATCTTGTATCCAGCGCTTGTCCCCGAAATTGCGGTGTACCACAAGGTCCATACTGGGTCCGTTATTGTTTAGTATGTTTATAAATAATTTGCCAAATTCTATTGACAATTGCAATATTCATTTATATGTTGATGACGTGCAGCTTCAAATTAGCAGACCTATCGGCCTCTTAGAAGATTGCTTAAATCGCATGAATTGCGACCTGGAAAATGTTTCTCGTTGGGCTACAAATAATAATTTAAAACTGAATCCACACAAGTCTCAGTGTATTGCCTTTTATCGGAATTATATTATGCTCTCTGATATCCCACCTGTCACTTTAAATGGTTTTACTTTGCCTTTCTCTAGACGTGTCAAAAATCTTGGTGTATTAATTGGTTCGAATATGAAATGCTGTGACCATATTGGCAACATGATAAGTAAAATCTATGGTGGTCTTCGGCGGCTATGGTTATCGGCCAGTATTCTGCCAATTAGCACCAGCTTATTGTTGGTCAGATCACTTCTTCTACCCTATTTAACGAATGGCAGTTTAGTTTTTCCACATTTGGACTCGATTTGTTTAAGAAGGCTGAATGTAGCCTTTAATAACTGTGTAAGATTTGTGTATGGACTTCGACGGTTTGATCACGTCTTGTGTCTCAGTAACAACTTGCTGGGTTGTTCTCTCAATGAGCACCACCTTCAGAGAACGCTATTATTCTCCCTCCATAAAATTATATATACAGGCAAACCAGGGTACCTTAACAATCAACTGCGATTCTTAAATTCTGCACGACATTTGAATCTACTTATCCCTATTTTCCATTATTCTGTTCAAAGTGACTATTACTTCCTTCAAGCTTCACTTTTGTGGAATTGTCTGTCGACAAATGTTCAGCGAAGTAGTTCTATTGTTAAATTCAAGGAGCTTATTAAAAATTGGAATATGTACATAAACTGCAAGTATGTCCGGGGTTAGTTCGTTAGTTGGCGAGGCAGGGTCTTCATGGGTAAATCTGTAAATCAATTTTACAACTTTACAATTTGGTTCAAAATTCAAAATGAATTTCATTACTCTCATTTTTTGTTCGTTGTTTCATTTCTTTATCTTTTTAATCTTTTACTTTTATTTTTGTATTATCTTATTTTTAGATTCTTTTATAATTTTCTTTTCATTCTTTATTATTTTCCTTGTTTTATATGTAGGTTTTAGTTATTAATTTGCCTTATTTGAGATGTTGACTGCCACTATTTTTGTGTACTAGTAATAAGAAGTCAAAATACTCTTGTGTATACACGTGAATTAATTAAATAAATTGAATTGAATTGAATATCCTGAAAAGAGTATTGGTATATAATAAGCACCTTCATAAGATTAAATAAATAAAACTTATAGAGCACATTTAATTTTTCGCACTTTTCACCTCTTTAATCTTTTACATCCACAACTTTCATATTACGAAGCTTAAACGCCACAATAAATTGGCAACATTCGATTCACTAGTTTTCAATAATCAAGGGAAGCTTGATTTTTTCATTTCAAACGTTTTCGATAATCACAAACTGGCAAATTTGCAAACTTAGTTCTCTCGGTGGATTCAGTAATAAGGGCCACCATCCGTGCTACTTTCACCGGGCAGTACTACCTAGAATATTTAAGGATATAACTTAGATATTTATTAAATTTAAAGTTCTTACCGTATTTATTTCCATAACGATAATATATAAGTTTGAATAATTCTTGAATTCTCGATGAGTAAAATAATTTTATTTGCATTTTTATATACAAAGAGTTTACGACATTCTACATAAATTTTCTATCAAATTTCATCTATCTGACATTTTAGTAACCACTTAGCATCCAAATCCACCTAGCGGTAAATTCTTGCGAAACTACTCAGCAGATCTACTCGTGTTCCAGAGCGTGAGTAGTTGCTAGGAGGCAAAAGTACTTGAAAGTACTTTACACATCCCAATGGAACACAGTTAATATATTGGTGAGTCCTCATCAAAATTTTGTAGTACAGCGGCAGTAGACATAGATTCCTTTAAATTTTTAAAAATGCTTTTAAGTCTTGCGGAACCAAACAAAGCTTATATTATTTTTTAACAATTCTCTAAGAGAGATATGAATTCTGACATATTCGGAATAAAATAACCAAATCAATCGCTCCAGTTCTTTTTTATGGCTTGGTTCATCAATGGATTCTATTGCTTTAACAGCCGAGGGATCTATCAAAACATACCTAACATTTTTGGCTTCATTTGGCAAATACTACAATTTACTAGATTTAAATCTAGAAGTAACCTGGTTTACTCGGTTTATCACTGCTTTTAAATTCAAATCATGCTCTAACTTTATTTTATCAAAATCCAAGATATCATCAAAATATATAAATGTTCCGGGCAGGGACGGGGTAAGGACGACGAATATGCATTAGTATTAATGGAGGACATGTTGAATATTTTTTGAATTCATAAATGTATGTTAAAACAAGTAGTGTAATAAAGTTCTTGTTGATGCTTGTTTACATTTCTCGGGATGGGAGTGAGTGCTTTTGTTTTAAGATAGGAACCATTTACTTCGCTTTTTTCATTGCTATTTTGAGACGGTCGACCATTTTGTTTCTTGAGCCCGTATACGCTTACTTGCCATTTAGTCATCAGCACATACTTTATTCGTGTTTTCTTCGTTGATTCTAAATGTTATATTGTATAAAATAGAAAATCTATTAATAGAAAGAAAAAACTAAATAGTATTTTTGTTAGTCTTTTTAAAAAAAATCGGAACAATTAAACTTAACGCAGAAATGAAGAGGCATCTTATGTCCACAAATTAAAAAGAAAGGGAGAACTTACTAATCAGAATAAATGTAGTTGGAATAAACAATTGTGAAGAAAATGTAAACAAAAATCTAGAACATGAAGCTGAAAATATTAATAATGGAAGCAGAGCTTTTGGAAGACGAAGATATTAATTACATGAATATAAATTTAGATAGAGAGGAAAATGAAGTGAGAAATAGAGAAAGTTTAAAAGAAAAGTTAAGAAATTGTTATTTTGAATATAACCCAACCAGTCAAAAATGTCAAGCGCTTTTGAGCATTTTAAAATTTGAAAGATTTGAAATTCCTACGGCTAAAACTTAAAACAAAAAAATTGGTTACTATTTCAAATCAAATAAAAAATATTCAAGAAATTGTTCTTAATATTGACACTGATGGACTGTCACTATTTAATGGAAAAGTTTTATGGTCCATACTGGAATAAATAATCAATATGGAAAATGCGAAGAAAATATTGATTAGTATTTATTTCGGTGAGAAAAGGCCGGATAGTGCTGAGATATTTTCGCACGATTTGGTAGTAGAATTAAAGAAGTTAATAATGCATGGAGTTACAATAGAAAATGTAACACTTGATATTAGAAGAGGGTGCATTTATTTGCGAGGCGTTTATTATTGGAACTATTGATCACAGTTCGTATAATGCCTGCAGAAAGTATACTGAAATAGGCAAAATGGTAAATAAAGCTATGACATATACTTATAATATAAAAATAAAAGTTATTTTAATTTTTGCATGTCGGTCTTTCCATCCTCAAGATAACTCAAGAGCGCGTGTACTTAGAGGGCTGAAATTTTGCAGATGGGCTTTTAAAAAAACAGTCAAATTTTGTTCGAAAATGGGACAAATCGGGTAAATCCTTCGTGGGGTTGTCATACAAAAATCTCGTTGTTCACTACATATTTGGACACTGACTGAGAACGCGTCAACGTAGAGAGCTGAAATTTTGTACATAATGTTTTCATAAAAATAGTAAATATAATTTCAAAAATTGGCTAATTTTAGGATTTTTACATATATTGTGAAATTGATCAGACCTTGACGTACGTCGTACAATTACGAGGCATGCTTAAAAAGTTGGAAATTTTACGATGTATTACTGAGAATGTGTTTTTTTTTTCAATTATTACGCATTTGCTACAATTACTATTTTATCTCAGAGGCTTTTTCAAGTACAAGTGGTGAAGAAGAAAAAGGAACCATTTACAATTTTATATGATAATTTGATTCAGTTGGTATTTCATCAGAAAGGTTGAATATTGTGTAGGTCTTACTCCTACCGTGACCGGTGTCTGGGTTGTCTGCTCTCATTGCACTATTAAATTTCCTCGCAGGTTTATGTACAACTCCATCAGAGTAGTTAGATTAGATTTGTGGAGGGGTGTGCAGGCGTTGGCCTTGTATTCACTGCGACCTGAAGACCTAGTGTGAGTGTCAATGTAGTTAATGTAGTTAAAGACAACGTTAATAAAATTTGTCTTATTAATTACCGTTAGTAACTGAACTCAGTTCATCAATTCGATTTATATTATCGTTCGCACTCTCTCGAGGTTGGAATTCCGTTCACTTTACATGCCCGACTATTAATTTAAGTTCAAATCCTCATATCCCAAAACAAACCGAAGTGTTAATTTATTTGCGTGTCAAAAGCTTCTTTAAGGTTGTCGATGGGTCGATTGAAATAAAACTGAACATAGGTCACCAATAAAACAATCCTTCGTGATTTACGTATAAGTGCCAACTTATAAAATAAAGCAGCCGTATGCTCTTTTGATTTATACAATTTTCTTCACCATTGAAATTGTATGAGCCAAGCCATTTACGTCTTTTAATAGATTGCTGGAGAATGTCAACCGAATTGGATTTGCTGAGCCGGAATTCTCGGAATTCTCATTTTATCTATCAGTTCCATCCTTTGTAGATAAGAAAGAGGAGTGTTGGGTTATAGTTGATACTAGGCCTATTCATTATAGCTTGTTTAGCGTTAATCGTTTCGTCACTAAGCTTGGATTAGGTTTCCACCAACCACAGTTCTTCCGTCGCTCTGCCTCCTCAAACCAAAACTGTGCAAGTTAAGTGGGGCTGTTAAGTCTACAAGGACCTAATCATAAGAAGGAAGGTATTAGATCAGAAATAATTATAATACAGTTTTGCTTTGATTTATTCACTAAAGGAAATAAAAAAAAAATTCAAAATCCTGTAAATAGTAAAAAAATATTGAAAAACACTATTAGTAGATAACTTGCTTCTTTTACGGGAATATGCAATAGGCTTCGAAATTTGCCTATGGGAAAGTGCTATGAATATATTCTTCCCAGCAGGAGGGAATCCTGAAAAAATATTAGAAATACATAGAAAATGATTGGGCTCATTCATAAACTCTGCCAGTATAATTAAGGACTAAATTCTGTTCATTGCACCGGTCCGTTTTTAACTACTGCTCAATGCGTTATGTCGGTTGTGAGCTAAAGGTTAGGTTATTAGTAATGTCTACATATGTGTATTTTTTTGGAATTCAATGCTTTTCCAATATGCGGTGCGCTGTGGTGGACAAGGTATATTTTCGTAATGAATGCTGTGGAGCATAATGTATATTTTTTTGAAATTTTTTGTGAGAGTCAGTTGAGTCCCTTCAAAATGCGATGAAATACCGTTTTCTCCCTTTGATTTTTTAGGTTCCTAATGCTAAAATTTTGATGTTATCAGAGCTAGTAAGTATTGCAAATTGCTGGTGTTTTTGGCAGTTTCATAATTTCTGAGAAAAATGTGTTGTGTGTCAATTTGTAACACAACTCTTACTAATAAAAAATTCTTACAATATTACTCTTGCGTTGACCTGTTTTATAATTATTGAAATTTTATAATTCAATAATGTTTAAAACATACGAGATATAGAGATAACTAAAGGGTAAATACAATAATCCGTAATGTATTTACAAATGTTCTAGACAAATGTGACATAATTCATTCATTTTTCTGTTATCGGTTGCAAATTTGGATTAGATTTAAATACAGCTTAAATTCGATCGGTCACTGTTAGAGCTTTGATATGGAACCATGATTGCTTGTGCTCAACTCGTTTCTAACCGAATTATTTTGTATTGTATTCAGTTTAAGTTTTCTGTTTTTTTTTCAAATAAAAGTATTAATGAATTGCCGTAACAATTTTCTCATTCTCAAATCCCATATTTATATAATTTCTAATCCCCTACGATAAAACAAAAAAAGTTTAGTGAAATAATTTATAATAGCACTCAAATCCAGAATTGTATAGTTCTGATATCTTTGAAAAATACTTTGAGTCCACGGAGCTCTGAAATTCAATTTAGTGTGTGGAACCAACCCTTACCTCAGAGGATGAAAAATCTGCGTATCAAATTTCATGTTTTGTCTCCATCGTGTTACATTAATATGATCATGGGTTAATTATTATGAAATCTTAAAGTCACAAGATTTAGTCCGAGAGCTAGCAACGTCACGAAAAAAAGAACTTTAGTTCGGCTGATTCTTTGCTATCTCTCCTCTTTCACCATCTCAATACGTATGAGGCCCATCTGGCTGGTGAGAGGGGTTGCGTTTACCCGTGCGCATTCCGTTCCTCAGATAAAAAAAGCAGTTTTCAAAATGATTTTAGTTCGATTTTTGTTTTTTTGACCTGTTTTCATTAACATTGGACAATATAAATTCACTATTCCCAACAATTACCTCGTTGCTAGCACCGTGCCAAACGTTTTTTTTTCTTTTCTTTTTCGTTACAACAAAAAATTATTTTATTACGGCTGTAATTTTTATACGAGCTAATTTAATTATCGATCCACATGAAATTAATTTTCCAGGTGATAATTCGGTTAATTATCAATAGCCAGATCGGCTCGAGTATAATAGGGAATGGGATATCCCACACGAGTATTCTTGATGCAGTATGCAGACCGATTTTCTTGGGAAAAGGTAAAAGACGCAAAGAAATATCTCTCCAAAATGTACAGATATTACTCTGCTTCTTTTACTTCTTCCCGAGCAAACCTGTTTGTAGGGGAGTAAATGTAGCAGCTATTCATAATTATGCATTGAAATGTTAAAGAGAAAATTTGGAAAGCTTTGATAATAAATTATATCTCAATTGAAAGTAACTTGCATCATTCAAAGTTGGTGAACATAAACGTCGAGATGAATCGGCTAGCCTGGTTTCAATCGGACCAAAAACAAATTCGTTCTCATAATTTCACTGCTCAACTTAAAAATGTTCAGTTCAAGGAAGTATTAGTTAAATTTTTTATCAACCACTGAACTGATGATATGGCATCTTACATTGGTGATAAAATAATTCACTTAAGATTCAACAAATGCTTATCTTATCGGGTTGAAAATAATAAAGTCATTAAGGCAACGGGAGAGTCGTTATCATCTGAAGCGCATGAAGAAGCAGATTCCTTCGAGGATTTTCAACCATATTTGCCAAATTTATATCGACGCTGAAGGTGTAATAAGATGCTCAGATCCTAATATTCTCATTATACTCCTTGGTAACATAGACAATTTTAATGCTTCCTTAAAACGTTGGGTCAACAGGAGCGTGGATAGTCATGAGCGCTACATCAACGTCAATGAATTGTACAAAACTCTGGGTCCTTCTGTGCATATCTAGAGCTTTACCAGGCTTCCACACCATGACTGCAGCTTTTTTTCGCAAAGGGAAATTGAGGTCTTTCAAATTACTAGAAGAATCGGAAGGTTATCCGCTTGCATTTCAAAATATTGCCACCGATGATGAAGAATTACTGAAGAGTTCTATTGTCACCTTGGAAAAATTTGTTTGTCATATATATGGAGTTCGGCAGATTAACAACGTCAACGATGTTAGATTTGATTTATTTTCTAATACTTATCAGTTAAAAAATTTCAGTGAAGATTTTGGGTAGAAATGCAGAAATTTCGATCCATCAAGCTTACCATTGTGCAAGCCTGAATTACGGCAGCATTTATTGAGAGACCAATACATGACCAAATTTTGGAGAAATGCTCAGTCTAAATCTACTATATCTACAGAAGTCAAAGTATTCAAAATAAAACTTGTCATTTTTTATATTCCAAATAATTGCTTGTATTAATTTTCGCATGGAAATCTATCGAAGTTCCAATTCAATAGCGGAGCTGTATAATAGTGGATTTTTTCTTCCAGTATTTTATCAAGAATATCCTCAAATCTGGCCAGAAAAAGCAATTTTACTCAGAAGCTTTTCTGTAGCTCTTAAAATTCTCTACAATAAAAGAATAGGAAAAAAATTGTACTATCTCGCTGAGTTCACGAAAATTTCTCAAAATGTCATCATGAGATAAAAAACCCACTTTACCCTGCTCGGTCCGATTCGTGATGAGCAACCGAATTATCACTATCACTTTATAAGCATACTAATGTACTTAATATTATTTCGTAAAATGTTGTCTTGTGAAATATGCCCTACTTCTGTCAATGCTTACCGATTTTCCTCATACCATGTGTTAAGCCTGTTTTCGTGTTTTGTCACACAAAATGATTTTTATTTAACTTCCTCGCATGGTCATTTGCATTCATATTTTTACTAACCTACAAGCAGCTTTAATTTGCATATTTGTATGAGTTTCCACAAAATTCGTGTAATTTAGCGATTGAATATCGCTTATCAATACTGAAACATGTATATTTCCAGTAATCGCTTTTCAATGAGGTGCACTTACCCAATCTTTTCAATTATTTTAATGAAGTCTTTCACAACTTTAATTTTTACATTGGCACTGGCAGTAAAATGAACCGTTAAAAGACATTTCTAAATGTGCATCGAATGTACATGTTATGATGCATAAAATCATTTTGACCCAGTTTCTCTGTTCAGTTGTTATGAGCATCTTTCATTCTGGAGCATTACATTTCTTCGAGCTGTGCTTCCGAAAAGCATGGAAGTCGTAATGTTATGTGAGTTAAGTGACATTGAGGCAAGGTCGATGGTATAAAATCACATGTGCACTTTTGCTTCCATTCTTCTCCACCCAGAGAGCTCCATATTTTCGGAGCAAATGCACTGACAAATGACATTTAATTTGATGGAAGTAGCAACTGTTCTAAGCTGGTATTGCAAGGTAAAACAAAAGATGTTCGTAGTACGTCGGGACCTAATGCGCCCATATCAAGTCAGAGCTCATGCATATGAGTATTTCTTATGCGAACAAAATAAAACGGCACCAGTCACGATCCTTTTTATGGTCCTCCATTTGTAATCTGTGTTCCTTGAAACGAAGTTGGCAAAAGCCCATATGCACTTATCTCATTTGAGCCAGACGTACATATTTAGTTCGCTTGGCTGCATATCACACCAGCTTATTCTGGCATTTGTGTGGAAGGGATTTTCAGGTCCTCAATTGTTAACGTTTCTGTCGAGCTTTCACCCTGTCGGTAGAAAAATTGTCTGCTGGTAGCAGCAACCTGTCCAGTACGGTACGTCTCAGTATTATACGAAGGCGTTATTGATTTTTATTTACATTAAAATCCGTATAACGAAAAGTTTTTGCAGTTATAATGTTCGGGCTACGGCAATATGAAAGTGTTCGTTCCTTGTACAGCGGGGACACTGTTGTACATATTTGTATAATAAAAGAAACAAGTTGTATCGCAGATAAGTTAATTACGTTCTGGCCTTATTTACAAAATGCAAAATTTACATTGACTATATTCATAAATAAAACCACATAATATGTAAGAATGAAATATTTTTGCAGAATAACATTTTTGTGATACAGAAAGGACCTTGTTCTCTTCTATCCTCACTGTCAGAATAAATTTTAATCTTTGTCGACTTATTTAAATTACTTGAAAATCATGGAACTGAATAGAGCAATATATTCGTCACAATAAAATCGTTCGAGTATAATTGTGCTCTGACTGAGCGGTGATGAAAGGCCATTTTACGCTAAATAATTAAATAAAAACAAATAAACGCCATTTTACGCAAAATAACTCCAATAACTTACTTTATCCCACATGCGTCTGCTTTACTTAACATAGCATAAGAGGTACGTTCAAGTTGAGCTGGAATCTCTGCAGCCGCGTGCTAATGCAACTATAACAAAAGCTTTTACAAGATTTGTGTCGTTATTTGGTACATAATTCTACTGTTGCAGATTTGTAGTTGACAGTTATCCTCAAAGCCATATTGTTTTAATTTTTTGCTCGATTATACATAACAACAATCATAAAAGACATCACAAAAATTACAAGACGATAATTATGCACATACACAAATCTAAAACGAAACATAAAATATAATATGTGAAAAATTTCCAACTTACCTGGTTTATTAATTTTCCGGACTTATATGAAAGAAAGGAATTTGACATTTGGTAGATTATCAATCCCAAGACTCCAAAAATATCTGTGACCATTGAACTTGTTCAATATTTGCCAAAGTATCAAGCACACCAAGTAAAAAGAAAAATGTAAGATAAAAAGATAAATTGGGAAGGTACATTTTTATGGTTTGAAATTGCCGGAAAGCTGTTGTGAAAAATCGTTGAGTGGGTGGAGCTTAATTGGATTAAAAAGCAGCTAAATCAAAATTTATTGAAATAAGATAAAGAAATCGTCGCGCTCTTTTTAGTATTGTTTAAGCTATAATTTTAATTAGTCAATATTTTGAAAATAAAACTAAAAGTTTGGAACTGAAATTTGTGAAATTTTGCATGAATAAAAGGGGAATGCCCACTTTTCATACAACTTTACGCCCGACATCAATACACATGAGAGATGTTTTAAACAATAAATTATGATACTCTGAACATATTTTATTAACAATTTTAATTAAGCTGGGGAAAGCTTTGGCGATCGGATGTAGGTTGAGCGACTTTCTTGGGTGAAAAGTGGACTTTTCTACTTCTCGTGATTGAATGGAATTGGTGCTTCATAGAAAATTACTTTCTATGAGAAAAATTTTCAAAACAGAGCAGGCCATGGAAGAAAGAACTGTAAAACTATATCCAGAATGTAGTAACTGGGGTATATGTGACCCAAGGGCATGAAAATGGGTTTTCCGGCGGCAGAAACTTCCCGAGCAAGTTTCCGAATCGGCGTTTCTGGAAAAGGTCCAGCGATGTCTACATCTATCCTTTCAAAGGGGGCTCCGACATTATACATATGTATTTCACGTTAGATTCTATGTGGCGGCCGTTCACAAAAAGCACAGACAGTGCATCTGTGGCACCACTGCTATACATCTTGTCGCATATGTAGCCAATAAAACCATTCTCGTGTTTTGGTAATTATTTTATTCACTCCCAAATGTTCTCCAGACGATCCACTGTGCATTTCTTCTAAAACATCGTTGACTTTGATGCAGGAACGATTGTCCGCATTAGAAATGATTCACCGTTAGGCGCTTCCCACTTGCGTTTTAATAATATCGCATTCAAATATCTTTCCATTCTGGCCTTTCCATGTCTTCTTTCCAAGCCAGAGTGGGTGATATGTTGTTAGGTACCCATATTTTATTATTATCTTAGTATTATTTTAATCCACTACTTTATGTATCATTCGGAGGAGTAATTCTAATCTATATATTTATATATATATATTTTTTATATGTTATTAAGCCAAGCTCAGGGGATACCCTATGATGCAAAGCACAGCATGGCAGGAAGGAGATAGGGAAAGGATTAGGGGATATGAAAGTGGCAAAGGTGCCGATGTATGTCGCCCTTAAACTTCCGCAGATTGTATGCCGGAGGAAAAACAGAAGATGGGAAGCTGTTCCACATTCGCACTGTTCGGGATAACAAAGCATCACGGAATTTTACTGTACGGCCGAAAGTAATTTGAAGGGTTAAAGGATGTGCGCGCGGTTTGCAGCGCTAGTATTGCATGCAGGAATCATTCTACAAAGGATTAGACTAGATATTTCATCAGAACATTGACCGTGCATATAGCGATAAAGGAGCGAAAGGCATATTAACATTGCGACGGTACTCGAGTGAGTCGATATGAGTTATTGCCAAATCGCCAATGAGCTGAAAGGCTCTCTTTTGGACAATATCCAATGAAGCTAAGGCTGTGCGACAACCCCGGCCCATATATGGGAGTTGTATTCCATTCTAGGTCTAATGTAGGACTTGTAGAGGAGCGCTAGATTTGAGGGGCTGAAATATTTCTTACACATTTTCAGAAATCCAAGACATTTCGATGCTTCTTTGGCAACAGAGAAGATGTGATCTGTCCAGTTTAATTTACTGGAAATATTAATACCAAGAATGCTTAGTGACGGTGAATCAGAAATTAATGCTCCATAAAAAGAAAGGGGAGTGGCTAAGTTACGATCTTGGGTCTTAGATGCATTGAATTCGACGCGATTCGGTTTGCCCCAAGTGGGGATATTGTTAAGATCGTTATTCAATGATCTAATAATGCAATCTCGTTTAACACATGCGGCATTCCCCCTGGAGTCCGCAAGAATGTCAAAGAAGTAAGCGAAATCAAGAGTACTGTCATCTGGATGGGGTTGAAAGTAAGGGAACGCAGTTCATTACTGATAATTAAAAAGAGAGTTGGAGAGATAACCGAGCTTTGAGGCACACCGGCATTTATGGGATGCGGTTCAGATGTAACGCCATCTAATACAACACGTATTTGGCGAAAAGATAGGAAACTTTCAATCCATAATAGAAGAGGAGGAGAGAGACCAAGTGCTTTAAGTTCGGCTAAAAGGGCTGGATACCAGACTCTATCAAAGGCCTTTGAAATATCTAGGGCAACGATTTTAGTTCACCAAAATTGTGAAGACTATGGTTCCAACATTCCGTAAGAAAGGTCAACAAGTCTCCAGATGATCGTCCAGTTCGGAAGCCATATTGGCGATCGTTGATGAGATGATTAGTTTCTAGATACTTCATTAATTTTGAGTTAATGATACATTCAAGAACCTTTGAAAGAATCGAAGTGATCGCAATTGGTCGATAATTTGCGGAATCGCTACCATCTTCTTTCTTGGGAATAGGCTGAACGTGAGCTAGTTTCCAAGCAGTTGGGAATTTTGCTGTCGAATAAGATAAGTAGAAGAGTTTGCGCAGAGGTTTAGCCAAGGATGAGGCACAGCTTTTAATTAACAGGGGCGAAAAACCATCAGGACCTGCGGCTTTGGAGACGTTGATCCTCTTAAGGACCCTGAACACATCCCTCGTACGAACGTGTATTGGCTCTTGTACACATTCACACGGGCGATGCAAAACAGGTGTTTGTGAAGTAGGTAGAAGACGAGAATTTGAAGTGAATCTAGCAGCTAAAATATTAGCTTTATCCAGGGAGTCAACAATCACTTCACTATTATTAATTGAAGGTATATTTGAACTGGTGAAGTTGTTCCTGATGGTTTTGACCAGGGACCAGAAACCTTTGCTACCTTTGCGGCTTGCCAAGATTCCTTGTCTAATATTCTCGTCAAAAAGAAATTTTTCTCTCTGGATAATGGACTTGCAGTTGTTCCGTGCAGTCTTGTAGACTTGTTTCATTTCCGGACATGGATGCAATTGATAGGCGTGAAAAGCAGACTCTTTCGCTTTTATAGCTTGGTTGCACTAATCGTTAAACCAGGAGTAATCATACTGTTGTTGAGATCTGCTGTAAAAATAGAGAATAGTATGTTACTAAATTCTAATGTGCATTCCTCAACATCCCTCCAAGCAAAACAGACCGACCAATCAATTTCTATAAGATACTTATTGAGACTTTCCCAATCGGCATTCTTATAGTGCCAAAGAAGCCTACTTGTAGGTGGAGAAGTAGAGCGGCACAGGTTTGAGGTGGTAAATTGAGCCGTGATTAAACAATGGTCTGAATTTCCTAGAGGGGAACCGACTGAGATGGAATATTTGTCAGGATGAGATGTTAGAAATAAGTCGAGTAAATTAGCTTTATCTGCAGCTGCATCAGGAATTTGCGTTGGTGCATCCACTAGCTGTTGTAAATTAAATGATTCACAGAAGAGTTCAACGAAATGGCCCGCAGGACTTGTGGTAGAAGAATGTCTGAGCCACGGTATATTATGAACATTAAAATCGCCTGCGAGAACGATTTTGGAAGAGGGGGAGACAGAAAGCAAATGATCAATATTGTTGGAGATATTGTCAAATACGGATACCGTTTCGTCATCAGACATATTTGGGCTGCGATAAATGAAACAGAAATATATGATGTGCTTGTGACGTTTGAACCTAATCCAGATATAGTTAAACTCGGGATTGGCAGAAGAAAATTCTTGAAGAATAGTAAAGGCCACATCATTCTGAATATATACTGCGATCCCTCTATGTTGAGAAAAAAGAGGTACGAAGCTGTAACCAGGGACGTGATACTGATTAATATCAGCATCAGAAACGACCTTGGTTGCACTTAGCGCAAGAATTGCGGGATTCTTTGAGTTAAGGTGGCAGTACGCCGAAAACCGATTTGCTCTTAATCCGCGAATGTTGCAGAAATCTAAAATGAAATTCTGCATACTGAAGGCAAAAACAAAAAAGCAAAAAAAAAGCGACACACAACAACACAAATGTTTGGGCTGCTGGTGGCGCCCAACGACACAGCGAGGTAAAAAAACAACAATAGTGTTATGCCTATGTGCTGTTTTTAATGACACAGACTGTGCAGTTCAATGAACACAGCTGGGTGCACCCGGATTGCTGATCAGTGACAAGTGCTAATGCATTTGCACTGATCACAGATGAAGAATAGGAAAGGAAACGTTACCGTGCTGCTGGCTTATTGAATGTTGATAGGGCATAGAAGACCCCTTCACTTGGCGGATAAAATTTATTGTGATTATTTATTTATTTAACGGTCGCGTCGGATTTTAAATAATTATAGTTATCGATTTAGATGGAAACTGTTTAGCACAACACTGTCACTTGTTTTAGATTAATTGATTAGATTAGTTTAGATTAATTGATTAGTTCTACAGCACGAGGCAACGTCCGATCGGATAGACTCCACGCACTCAACTTGTATATGTATATATATGTCATGAATACACCTTTTTTAGAAATCTAAATATTAAAACTTGAAAAGTCAACCAACCTATAGACTGGATACCAGGTTAACTCCGACTAAGGGTTGATTGCCTGCTGAGGTTGAGAGAGATTGAGGGAAAGTAGTATACGCAAAGAATTATAGTGGAGGTAGCTGCAATTAAATCGGCTTTATCCTGTAACTGCACGCATTCAAACCTTCCCATAAAGAAACGGGAGATTGAGAAAACTAATCGATTCAACATATTCGTATGCAGAAAGACGCCAAAAATATCTGCATAATGACAACGTAAAGGCAAATTCATTTTACCCCGCAGTAATGTCAGAGCAATATCCTTTTAAAAAGATTCCCTGCACTAGATTTGTTAATGGCTTGTTATAAGGAGAATTAGAATAATAATATTATATGAAAACAAATTGATGCAGAATAATGATTGAGCAGGAAAAGGTAACCGAACCAGTACAAAGCTACAGTCAGCTACATCACGACGCGAGCAGTATGAACTAATAGAACGATCACTCGAGTGGCTTGGCTTTATTCTGGATGATCGATATACCTTAAGGATACAGCTCAAATTCAGCTGGAGTTCAACAGGTGAAAGTAAATTTATCAAAAGAAAAAAAAATCTCACCAACTATGTAGCATTATACATTATGTATTATATGTTCTTCTCATCGTTGTTGTGTTGTCCCCTCTTCGTAATATTAAAGAGTCAGGACATTTTTAGACTTGAGATGTCCCTAAAACGAACAGAACAATTCCTAAACAAAAAATCGTATGCAGCCAGTACTCTAATACTTATATGATATGAGGAACTCTCCTTTTGCTGTGTTGTGTCGTTATGTCGTGTCTATACACCCTATAAAGATGTGATTACTCCTCCGATTTCGTCTTTCAGGCCAGTTTTTTTACCCAGAGACCCCCTTAAATCTGCATGGCGATATCTGCAATCTCCCAAAGAGAGAGGACACGCTGGAGTTGGGCCCAGGATGGGGGACTAGCGACCGATGCAACAAGAAGTGAGCGCATCACTAGTCACCTCACACGGGATACGCACGGAATGCGCCTGGAGTACTACGAGACCTAGAAACCAGTTAACAATATTAATTAAGATTTCATTATACGTTAGATTAGTACGTAAATTTGATGTTTGGTCCCTACATTACGTGTCCATGTCCATGTCCATGGAAAACTGATAGGTAAAAGCGGAAGGCAATATCGCTCTAGATGTTGTTTGGCAACAAACAAAAACATTTATCCGAGTAGTTAACACGGGGAAAATTTTTCCAGTAGGCTTGAAACTAGGGAAAATAGGAAAAGAAAACCGAGAAAGTAGGCACAGAATGTCATCTGTCACCGCGAGTCCTGCCCAATAGCCAATTTACTGTGAATGGTTCCTAATCTTGCCGAAGTTATATTATTTTGTATATGTTCTACATTATCTTCTAGTATTTTCAGCTTTAGTAAATAGTCTGTCGAGAGAATTTGCTTCTAGATTTGGCTTAGTTTTTCTATAATTGTTAATCAATCTTTTTCGATTGTGTCTTTTAGCTTTGTAAAGGTAGAATTAAAGTGTTCGTTAATTTTGATTTGGGCATTAAGGTTTTTTTATGGTGTTGTGATTGTTCGTGTCTATGATTTTAAGATGTTCTTCTATATGCTGTCTGTCATCATCGTCCATTGTCCCGTATAACCAGTTAAAAAAAAATAATATATATTAACGAATTTCTATCTAAAGAGAAGAAAGCATTATTCTTCAAGGCAAAGCAATTTAAGGGTGAAAGTGGATTTAAGTTTATCTGGATTAAGAACTCCAAAATATACTTGAAAAAGGATGAAAATTCTAAGCCCGTTTGTTATAGTAAATGATAAATGTCTCGATCTCGTCAAAAGCAGCCTACAAGCTCCTTAACAAGTCCATTCTTTCTTTTGTAGCTAATGTTCATAAATATATACTATCAGAATGTCAGCGGACTACGTACTAAGCTAGAACAAGTTCGTTTGACTACGATTTCTAATAATTATGACATAATATGCTTTACTGAAACATTTCTGCATGCTGGTATATATAGTGGTGAATTACTTGATGATAGGTACGTAATTTATAGAAGAGATAGGAACTTGGAACTCTCCGGGAAAAAGGATGGCGGTGGGTGTCTCATAGCAGTTAGACGTGATTTTAACTCTCATAGGATTGAATCTTTTGAGACTGACCATGAAGTACTATGGGTGGCTTTAAAAGAAAAGACTTGTAGTCTCTATATATGCTGTGTTTATATCCCTCCCCAATCTACATATGAGACATTCAACGCTATCTTCACCAGTGTGAGTGAGCAAATTTTGCAGTTGCCTGTTAATTCTAAGGTTATTTTCTTAGGAGACTTTAATTTACCATACTTAAATTGGATTCCAGACACGATTAATGATTGTATGCGCCCCCTTGACTCATTTAGTAATACTTCTCAGTCTCTATTAAATAATATGGAATTGTGTAATATGAAACAATTTAACAAGATATTCAACTCTAATGGCAGGCTTCTTGATCTTTTTTGGACAAATATTTATTGTTCCAATGTGGTTATCCATTCATCCCTTAGCCCACTCTCTGTGATTGACACTCACCATCCTCCTCTAGATATAAGCCTGCATCTCGCGAATCTTAAATGTGCACGAGATATATCTGTCAAAACAATAAATTTCCAAAAAGGTAACTATGATAATTTTAATGAATTCCTCAGTAGTTTTGACTTTTCCCAAATCATTTTAGATGACCCTAACAAGTCTTTTGAGAAATTCCATGACATTATTAAACAAGGGATACACTTACACATACCGTCATTTCACAAACGTAAACACTTCCCAAATTGGTACAGTCCTCAACTTATTAAAGCCCTGCAGGAAAAAGAGAAGTTTAGACGCCTATACAAATCTAATCCACACCCTGAATTTTACAAAACTTTTTCCTACTTTAGAAGAATATCTAAATCTCTTACATCGGAATGTTATAAGAGATACGTCGAAAGTACTGAGCGTTCACTGAATGAAAACCTAAAGACTTTCTGGTCTTTCAGCAAGAATTTGAAAGGATCTAATATATACCCTAAAGAACTAGCGTTTAATGATGAAACCTCGTCTTGTCCTTTGCGTATATGTGATATGTTTTCCAATCATTTCACTTCCGTTTTTTCTACCACACAACCCGACACCTTCACTCCTCTTCGGAATTCTCACTATTCTAATATTAAATTAACAGCTATCTCATCTGAATCTGTCCTAAGTATCTTAAACTCACTTGACTGTAATAAAAATCCTGGACCTGATGGTATTCCTAGTATTGTGTACAAAAAATGCGCATCCAACCTTGCCGGTCCACTTAGAAAATTATTTGAACTTGCTATTAATAGGAATACATATCCAGAAATGTTGAAAAAATGTTATGTCTTGCCTACATTTAAATCCGGTGACCGAAAACTAGTCACTAACTATCGTCCTATATCAATCTCCAACGCACTGGCGCTTATATTTGAAAAAGTGCTCTACAATCAGCTGCTACCACAGATTAAACCTTTCATATCAGAACAGCAGCATGGTTTCTTACCAGGACGTTCTACAGTAACCAACTTGGCCCTCTTTACAGACCTTATAGCCTCATCCCTTGATGACAACAAACAAATTGATTCCATTCACACTGATTTTAGCAAGGCTTTTGATAAAATTAATCACAAACTTTGTCTTTTGAAAATGGCTCAGATCGGTTTTCACCCGAACACTATTTCGCTATTTTCATCGTACTTGCAAAATAGGGATAGTATCGTTGTTTTTAATGGTCAACAATCTTCTCCTTTCAAACATATATCAGGTGTCCCCCAGGGTACAATACTTGGACCCCTGATATTTTTAATCTACATAAATGACCTACCATCCTTAATTTCATCCAACTGCTTAATATTTGCAGACGATACGAAGATCTTCAGAATCATCAATAACGTTACTGACTGTGTCTCCCTACAAAAAGACTTACTCCAAATGGAGAAATGGTGTCGCGATAATTGCATTGAAATAAATGTTCGCAAATGCCAATGTATCTCTTTTCATCGTAAACATGATATTATTAGCTTTGACTACCAAATTCACAATACATCTATCCCTAAGGTGGAGGAGATCAAAGATTTGGGAGTAATATTTGATCGCAAGCTCCTTTTTTCTGCACACATAAATTACATCACCTCTAGGTCCTTTCGTCTTATGGGTTTCATATTCCGTACGTGTCAATCATTCAAATCACCATCCTCCTATATTACTCTCTACAATTCTCTAGTTAGAAGCACCCTTGAATATGCTAGTCAGATCTGGAATCCATTTTATTCTTCCTACAGTTTGCAAATAGAAACTGTTCAGCGCAGATTTACCAGAATATTACTATTTAAATTAGAAAATTCCGTTCTTGAATATAATGACAGACTTGTGAAATTCAACTTGTTATCGTTGGAAAAACGCAGAATCTTTTTGGACATGACCTTCTTACATAAAATACTGAATAGTACTATAACATGCAACTCACTACTTTCTAGTATAAACTTTAATGTTCCTTCTCGCAATTCAAGATATCAGCCACTCTTCAGACTTCCGATATGCAGAACTAATTTGAAAGAAAAATCGCCCTGCTTTAGAATTCAAAAGTCTTACAACACTAATTTCAATAATATTGATATTCTTGGTACTAGTTTACTGGCATTTAGAAAGCTTGTCCGGCTTGAGATCAGTCATTAATTGCTAAAAGTTCCTAACATGTGATTGAATTTCCGTCCTCCGCTGTTCCCTTTGCTTTGATCATATTCCACTCCTTTTGATGGATAACCCTGTTTCGCTCAGTTGTCTTTTTGCCTCTTTTATTTTTTTTTCTATTTTTGCTTGTTTTTTCATGCTCTCCATTATTATAATTTAATTTTTTATTTTTTAGTAGTTTTGATTATTGCTCAAGGTATTTCATTTTGTTATTTTTGTAATTTCCTTATTCTGAATTTCCTAATAATTTCCTTTGTTACTTTAAATTTCTCCTGCTCTACTAGTTTATTTTTATTTGTTTTAGTTTTGTATACTTTTCCTTATATAGCCTTAGTTGTAGATCTTTTGTTATAAGATTCTGTCTTCTCCAAACTTTCTTTTGTAGCCTAGTAGTTTAAATGTAAGGTAGTATATTATTAGAGTTAATCTCTGTTTACTACTCTTGTTAATTGCTTATTAAATAAATACATAAATAAATAAATATTCTACCCACAAAGTTTAGTAACCGTCTCTTTGCCTATGTGGAGTTAGTGTTTGAATTCTACTTCGTATGTTTTTGATTTGATAATGGTAGGAAATAATTTGATCGGAAAAATTTCCTTGTTTTATATTGCTTTCTATGGTATCGAAAATTTTCTCGATTTCTCTTGTCTTTGCAATGTGTATTGTTGTATCGTCGCAGCTTTTAACAATTTTAACACCGCTTAGTTTTATTTCGATGTATCCTGAATTAGATTCGATTTTTTCCACTGTTAGATGGGCCTGGGTTGTTGTCCACATCCATACTACTAGTAAGATTGATAAGATCCAATTGCCCTGCGAATTTTTGTTTTCTTTTCATATTCGAACTATGAATATTGTTTAATTTTATTTTAATAAATTTTGGTTGTTCCTTTTTTTAAACCTTTTATAATATAACCATCTAATCTGTCCTCATTACAGTCTTCCCTGTTGCTATTTCTTTTATTTATGTATCTAGCTTTCTCTTTGGAAAGATTTTTGTAAATAGTATTTTTGTCGCAAAGTCCCTCCTGAATGTTTAACTGGGTTTCTTTTGTTACAGAATGGTAAGTATTATTATAACCACTCAATGTCCTACATTGGAATTTCCCGTGTGGTTATTGGGTTTGAGATCTATTTTCTCGTTTCTCAGATATTCCTTGATATTTATGCTTCTGAACTCATTGTCTGTGACTAACCTATTGAAGCGACCTCTTTGTGATTTATATTCCATATTTTTTTCTATAATGGTTTAATTATTTCTATCTTCGACATAGAATACCGAAGCAAATTTGGAGAATTTATCTAAGAACCTTAAAAAATTGGCTTTTGAGTTTGTATAGACATCCATATGTATAATGTTTGATGTCTTTAGGGGTTTCAGATAATTGAAATTTTTCTCTAATGGGGTTTCGGCCATATTTAATTCGACTACAGGTATCGCAATTGTTAATGAATCTTTGTATTAGTATCTTAAGATTTTGGAAATAAATGCGTCTTTTCAAACCCTCGTAATTTTCGTTGATTCCTGTATGCCCTGTTTCATTTTTATGATATTTTTATATTTGTTCATAGGTTTCTTCTTCACTGTTCATATTCTTTGCATAGTAATAGCATCTGGCAAATTTTATGTTGCTAATATTGTCAAAGAGTTCTATGATCTTCTGTTGTAATCTATTATATTCATTATCAGTTAATTCCGTGTGGATGCCTGTTTTGCCGGGTTTTATATTTATATATTGCAAATTGTTTTCTAGGTCTTCTGTGTCTATGTACCTATATTACACTATTTGTTCAAATGATTTGGGTTTTGAATCTATTGACTACTGTATCTAGGATGGGGATATGAATATTTAAATTCTCCTCCTGAGAATGGATTGTTTCAATGGTTTCCGCATTATTCTGCATTGAGCCTTGAGACAAGTTTTCGTCCTCTTCGTTTGTCTCAGCTGCGTTGATTTCGTTCTGTACATACCCTCTACTGGAGTGGACGTCCCGATCATTTCCTTCACACTGTTTAGTTCCATCCAATCGATCGTGTTTATCTCGTTGGTTTCGGTTCTTATACGACTTAGAAAATCTGACACTTTATTATCTCTTCCTTTAATATATATTCGATGTTCATGTTATAATCACCGCAACGATCTATATAATGTAGGATTGACAACATTGCCCCTTGTTTTGGTGTGTAACCACTTAAGCGGTTGGTGGTCGGTTAGTAAATCGAAATTGGTGCCATACAGATAAGGCCTAAAATAGCTTGTGGCCAACACAATTGCAAGAAGTTCCTTTTCCGTTGTTGAGTAGTTCCGTTCATGTTCGTTTAGACTTCAGCTAGAGTAGCATATTGGACGGTTTTTCTGTTGGAGAACTGCTCCTATGGCAAAAATGCTGGCGTCTGTAACTAATTTGAATTTTTTTTTGAAGTCTGGGTACTTTAGTACGGGGGTTTCCGTGATAATTCTTCTTAGTTTTTCGAACGAATTTATGTAGTTTGGATCTTAGTGTTCTTTTTCAATTATTTGGTCATTGGCTGGGCTACTCTTGCATAGTCTTTAATAAATTTCCTATAGTAGCCTTTAATTCCGAGAAAGGATCTTATCTGTTTCTGTGTTTCTGGAAGCTTTAATTTTAAAATATCGTTGATTTTTTTTGGGTTGGGTTTGATATGACCAAAATATTCTGTTTCGTTTGCCAAGAATTTGCATATATTCACTTGGATTTTTAGGTTTGCTTCCCTAAGTTTGTTAAGCACTTTTCTAACGCTATCGATGTGTTCCGTTAAGGAAGTAGAAAAGATTAATATGTCGCCAAAGTAGACAACGCATATTATATTGATGAGATCTCTTAAGATTGAATTCATCAATCGCTGGAATGTTGCTGGGGCGTTCTTGAGTCCAAACGGCATTCGAATAAATTCATAATGAGCGGGGGGGGGGGGGGGGGGGGGTTGAAAAGGCCGTTTCAGGGCGGTAATTTTTGTTGACCAATATCTGGTGAAAGCCTTTTGCCAGGTCGATTCTACTAAAATATTGGGCTCTTCCCAATTTATCTAATATACTGTCTATGTTTGGGACTGGAAATCTATCGTCTATCGTGACTTCGTTTAATTTACGATAGTCGAGGACGATTCTCCATTTTTTCTTCCCTGAGTTATCTAATTTTTTGGAACGATCCACAATGAACTATTATATGGGGAATTGCTTTCTTGAATAATTCCATTATTCGACATTTCGCCTATCTGGATGGTGATTTCCTGTTCATAGATTTTTGGATAACTGTAATTTTTTGCGTAAATTGGCCTATTTGTCGTAGTGATAATTTGATGGGTTATGTTATGAGTACATGTTAACGCTTCCCCCTCTTTGAAAAATAAGTCTTTGTATGACTTCAGTAAGTCTTCAAGCAGTGCTTTCTCTTGAGAGTTTAAGCCCTTGAGAAGCTTTTCTTTGACACTCTCATTGATTTCTGAATATTCTAATTGATAAATTTCTTCACCCCTATATGGGAAATTTGTTAGAAATTTTATTTATAATTGTCTTAGTATTTAAAGTATTAAATTTTATGGGTTGTCTTAGATATTGTCTCTTGTACTGGGGTAGTTCCTCTTCATCCAATAAAGAGGTGGAGGATCCGGTAACTATAAGACATTTGATTTTATCATTACCAACAGTCAATTCTACTATTGGTAGGTGTACTATTGAGGCGTTAATAGAAAATTTGCTTCCTATTCTACCTCTTGGATGTGATCGACATCCATGGGTTCTGGTCTGATTTGTGTCCGATTTTGGGAATTATTAGGAAAATTGTTATGATGAGTTTTAGATTGGTTTGAATTATTGTAATTTCTAGATTGCCCTGAACTATAATAATTTCTATGTTGACCTGAATAAGTTCGTTCTTGTCTGTTTTGGAGTTATTGGATCTGTCTAAATTGTCCTGAGTTTTGTCTGTACTTGTTGTTTGAGTTTTGTCTGTATTCGTTGTTTGAGTTTTGTCTGCTGTTGAAACCATTGCTATTATTGTAAAAATTATTGTGAATATTAAGATTACTGTTGTAATTAAAATGATAACGATTGTTTCTACTTGTACGATCGTTCTGACTTCTATTAGAATTATCTTTTATTTTATTTCTAATTAAACCACAATTATCTAATAAATCGGATGCTCCTCTTAATGTAGTTGCATTTCAATTTAAAATCACTGAAGCTAAATTGGCATCTATATTATTTAAAAATGTTTTTAATATAATCGACTCATTTACCGTAGGGGAAAATTCGATAGGTTTTGTTTCGTCGCATTCGTATTTTTCATTTAATTTTGAAAGAATTTCTGTCAATTTAATAAAATACTCGCTTACTTGATAATTTCCGAGTTACAAAGCGTTCTGATATAATTGGTGATATGTTTCCTTTATACCAAAATTGCTTATTAGAGTTGATTTTATATCATTCCAAGTTGTGTTTGATCTTAAGGTACGAACTACGTCCAGTACCGGTACTTGAAATTTGTTTATGATGACTCTAGTGTACACATATCGCTGTGCAAGGGGATTGTAACAAACACTCAAACTTAATTTAAGTGCTTGCTAAGCGGGCGTAAGTAACTTTGAAATAGAAAGAACTTCGATTCTGATTGTAAACTTACACTGGTTTTTATTGTGCTAATACAATTTGTACGCTTACATGATAAATTTTGCTATTATCGTAATTTCACTTCACCATGTTTACCTTGCAATCATTGACCCAGATTGGGGCAATGCATGCGGAAATATTTTCGTGAAATATTTTTATGAATGATGCAAGAGCATGAGTAAGTGAACTTACGTTTAAATATATTTTGACCTGATTAAACGAAATGTTCTACAAAATAAACAAAGTGACCATTTCTTTTAATTTGAGAAATCGGAAGACAATTAGGAAATATTATAGTAAAGGTGAATAAGTAGGCAAATTAGAACGTGATTAAGAAATTATATTTTGTTCAGGTATGAACAGGGATGATTCTCCATATATTGCAGAATGGAATCAACTTCTCTTATAAAAAAAATAAGGGCTACTTTTCCATCTCTTCTAAATTCGTGGATGCTTTGTGCATCTTTTAAAATCTCATTTACGCTGAGCTCCAGAGTGGGTGGTGTTGGTTGAGTTGTTTGGGTTCGCTGCCCTAACTGTGGTGGTCGCACTATTTTCTCTGCTCGATCTTGTTGTTCCGTCATCGCATCTTGGTTATTTACTGAGCTTTCGCTGTCACTTCTGTATCAGAATTTATTTTAAATCTTCTTTTATCTTTTTTTCACATTTGCATTCTGATCTTTCTTTGCCTATCACTGATTTTTTTTTTATTTTTATTTCACTATCTTATTTTCTTCAGTTTAACTTTTTAGGAACCACTGTAAGCCACTAGTACTATTCGAGTTTGGACCGAACAACACTAATTGAACTAACGGAGATTCGTTGAATATCGCTTCTTTGGAAGGATAGTTTATACCGACTGCGCCAGTTCTGTTGCTTTTACTATTACCACTTAAGGGAAAACGAGAAAAAATCAAAAATAAAATAAATTGAACCAAAACACTAGAAATGTCAATTTCTAACTATTTATTTGTATAAATTGTAATTCCGAGATTTTAGTTTACAACGACGATTTTAAGACTCTTCGAGCTAATCTAAAAAACAATTCTTACATTTTTATTTGTCTCTTATCTTTTTGTAGGTAGGTAGGTAGCTAGTGTGAGAAAGTGGAGGATTGCATTCTCTCAAACGTCGTATGAGATGTAATGCGATCCTTTGTTTTGTCTTGTTTCTGTTAAGTGCATGGTATTTACAACTTCACCGTTTTCAGAGTTACTATCATTTTTTGCTGACGTAACTCGCGAGTTAGCTAGAGTGAATCGAGTTCACCCAAGTGTCGGTCATCTTCAATAAAACGGTGACAACATTAGTGAGGTCTCTAGAAAGAACTAACGGAGCTCCGAGGTAAGTCCTCCACCTAGTTGGGAGTGACCTGTAACAAAAAGGAAAGAAAGATAAGTTGTTAAATTTTATATCTAAATGAATTTATTTAATTCAGTATATATGTATTGTTGAGTAATAATAAAACAATCGGGGGCTTAGATTAACCACTCTCGATCCCGTTGTCCAATATCTTTCCTCCTAGCACAATTCTGAGATATTTCCCCGACCAACTTAAATTAGAGATTTTAGTTAAAAAAAAACTGAAGTGTCGTGATTATTTCTCTTTTTATTTATTTTAATTTTGTGTGTACTTTTCGTGTATATACAGGGTGTTTCCCCTTAGGAGGTCCATAGAGCGGGAGGTGATAGTACTCACCTAGACGAACCAAAAATTGTATGGCATATTAAAGAGGAGAGTCTACGGTTTACAGTTTTTATAAAAAAAAGTTATGTTAACGACCATTTTGCAAAAATAATAGAGGTCAAAGTAAAAAAAAAGGGAAGAAAATCCGAAATTTTTAGTTTAGACCTTCATAACTTCTGAGGGGAGAGGGGTACGGGGCTGGTTGAGCTGTCGTTGGAAAGGCCATGAAGTTCT